>OZ012661.1:83312343-83710266 GCA_963942545.1 Oxycera nigricornis
AGTAGCTTCATTTACGACCCTTGAGGTCCCCATGGTCAACTTACCAGAAATATTTACATAAACATTAAAAACATTGAAAACAATAATGTTTTGAAAATAATGCTACCTTAAATAATAATAATAACAAGAATGAGTTAATATTAATCATATCATCTACGGGAGCGTCCATTGATTACGTAAGGTTTTTGGTGGAGGGGGTAGATTCATTTCATTGAATATTCACGCGGATCAATCGGTGGGAGCCTTTTCTACGTTATTTGTTATTTTCATATCGACGCTTCAAAGACAAAAAGGCGCTAACAAAAATGAACGCAGTTTTCGTTACTACGCCCAATGAAGAGATTTTCTCGCGTGGTGGCCATTTTGAATAGTTTTGTTCAAAATTGCCATGATTTCGGCATAATCACTGAATTTGTATTTTTTTATGATTTTACATCCATGAGACTAATAATTATTTCTTATTTTCAGTTGGTCTTGAAAAACATTAAATATACAGTCAATAATCGATTCAATTATTGCATATAAAAAGTAAAATGTATTACAAATGATGATGGAGGAAGTAATTGAAATCTTACGATTACTAAAGAATATATCTACCAAAAACTATTTTTTTTTATTGTTCATAGCTTTTTAAAGCATATGATCTTGCAAAGTATTGACTACAAAAACATTCATTACCACAAATACAAATTTGAATGTAATTTTGATGGTTTCAAAAATTAAGCAGTTTTTTTAAAATTAAAACACCTAAAAACTTTTTAAAATCTGTTCAAATTATGCAAATATTATAAAACTCTGATTGAATTTACAACAATTTCTTGACAATAAAAGATATGAAGTAATATCTTTCGAAGTTACATGGCAACTTCGAATGATTTTTCATTTTTTATTTAGTTTTTAACTTCCCAGTATATGGGAAGTTCTTGTAATCGACTCGAGAATCGAAATTGAAATTTTCAACATATCTTTACGTTTTGAGGTCTGTAGAGTATATTTTAAGTGTTTTTAGAAAGAAGTATGTATATATGTGTGTGTGTGTATGTATGTATGTACGTACTTTCGTGGACAGTTTTTTTCAAAGAGCGTAACTCACGTAAACAAAGTCCTATTGACTTTGTTGAAGTGTCAATCGAAGCGTCTTTGCAATTTTAAGAGCTGATTAGTTTTTAGGGTACTTCGGTCCGGGGGGGTTTGATGTTTTGCCCGTTTGAAGGTTATTTTTGTCATGCGTGATATCTCGCGAACCAAACATACGATTTGCATGGTTTAGGTGTAAACGGACGCGTATCAAAATTTTTGTAAATTTATCAAATTTGAAAAAAATCCTTGGAGCCGTTTTTTAAATTTAAGGAAAAAAAGTGGAAAAAATTAGGTTTTTTGTCATAAACAATAAATTTTTAACCTGATTTGCGAAACACAGAACTCAATATTACAAAATTTATACACTCCAAACAGTTTTTGTAAAAAAATTAGCAAAACTTTTCTCATGATTACGAAAAAAATGACATTAAAAATAAAAAATCATTAAAATTCATCACGATTTTTAAGGGCATTTGTGTCATGCACTATATTTCACGAACCAAACGTACGATATGCTTTTGTAAGGAATCAATCGACGCATATTAACATTTGTATGATTCTATCAAGTTTTTGAAAAAATTGTTCGAGCTGTTTTTAAATTTAAGGAAAAAAGTGCAAAAAATTAGGATTTTTTTCGTAAACAATAAATTTTTAACCTAATTTACGAAACACAGTAATTAATCTTTATAAAATTTATATACTCCAAACAGTTTGTGTAAAAAAGCATGCAAAACTTTTTCTGATGATTACAAAAAAAATTCAATTAAAAATGAAAAATCATTCAAAGTTTCCATGTAATAAGTTTTTCATATGAATGATATTACCTTATATCTTTCATTTTAAAGACTGTTGTTAAGCCAATCAACGTTTATTAATATTTGCACACTTGGAACAGATTTTGAAATTTTGAGAGTACCGTGTTTTAATTGTAATATAAAAACTGCTTAAATTTTGAAAAGCAAAATAATTATTCAAATTTGCATTTGTGGTAATGAACGCTTTGAATTGTAAAATGTTTTGTAGTCAATACTTTGCTGGATCATATGCTTTAAAAGCTTTCATCAAGTGAAAAAAATGTAATTTTTAGTAGATTTGTCTTCTGGGTTCGTAAGATTTTAATTACTGCCTCCATCATCATTCGTGAGGCTATTTAGTTTTAACATGCAATTAAACCGATTATTGACTTCACATTCAACCACTACCACGCGACATTATCTCTTAAGTGGGCGTAATAACAAAACTGCATTCATTGTTGCTAGCGCTCTTTTGTCATTCAAGCATCGATATGAAAATAACATATAACGTAGAAAAGGCTTTGTAACCTGTCCACCCTCCGATTGATCCACGTGAATATTAAATCAAACCAATCCACGACAATCTTTACGTAATCAATTGACGCTCGCGTAGATATTACGATTGATATGAAGTCATTCCAATAGCTTTTATAAGAGGTACATTTTTATTATTTGAAGTAGTATTATTTTCATAATTATTATTGTGTTTAATATTTTTAATATTTATGTAAATATTACTGGGAAGTTGACCGTGTGGACCTCAAGGGTCGCACCTCATGGCTTGTTTAGTTTTTTTTAACTTTTTTTTTTGTAATCATGAGAAAAAGTTTTGATGGTGTTTTTACAAGCATAAACGTTGTATTGTTTATGAAAAAACCCAATTTTTTGCAATTTGGTTTGTTAAACAAAGAACTGCTTCAAGAATTTTTACAAAATTTAAGAAATATTTTTTTGCACTTTTTTTCCTCACATTAAAAAACGGCTCCAACAATTTTTATTCAAAATTCATTAGATTCACACAAATGTTAATACGCGTCGACTGAGACCTTAAAGATGCAAATTGTATGTTTGGTTTGCGAAATATAGCGCATGACAGAAATAACCTTCAAAGGGTCAAAACCACAATCCCCCGAATGAAGTGCCCCAAAACCCAATCAGCTCTTAAGATTACAAAGACGCTTCGATTGACACCTTGACGAAGTCAATAAGACTTCGTTTTTGTGAGTTATGGTCGTTGAAAAATGTTTCCGTAAACGCACGTACGTACACACACACATACATCTCTCTTTCTAAAAACATTTTATATATACTCAAAAGACCTCAATCGTGAAAAAATATTGAAAATTTCAATTTCGATTTTCGAGGCAATTGCAACAACTTCCCATATACTGTTAAAGAAGTTAAAATATGTGCGGTTTGTTTCATTCAAAGTATTGTCCATTGAAACTGAAAGTGTTTCTTCATCTTTTAGGGAGCACATGGATAGCGTCCCAAAAGAACTGCTCTTGTTTCAAGTCAAACAGCGTATTGATGCATTTTTCGATTTCTTCAACTGAAGTGAAGCGTATTGCAGACAAGGAATTCTATAGCGTTGGAAACAAATATTAGTCAGAAAGGGTGATGGTTCGACATTTTGTTCAGTCAAATCGTAGTTTGATCGTGCATTTTGAACTAGCAGACAGATTTTTATGCAAAGTTTGACCAGTTCAACAGTTAATTTAAGTTCGAATGTGACATCTTCATAGCTCGAAAATTCTGACTTCCCAAAAAATGTATTGTAAACTTGTGTAGAATTGAATTGACAGCAACTTGTCTACATATTACTTTCACGTGGTGTCAATAATAAAATAGTTACACGCCAAAAACCATAGCTGAGGAGGAGAGGAGGCTATCTTTCAAGTGCCATAACTTCTTTGTTTTTCTTTTTACCGCGAAAAACGTTGAAGTTGCTGCAAATTCAATTTTACACAAGCTCACCATACTTTTCCACACACTACTTGTTTTGTGGAAGAGATGATTTTTGAGTTACGAAGATGGCTAACTTTTTTCTTCTTTTCAAAATGGAACCCAGGGGATTGGAGCTGCGATCCCAAAAAAATAACTTAAGCTACCTAATGACCTGGCCACACATTGCAAAAAAATCTGCCTGCCATCGCAAAATGCAAGTTTGACGTCATTTTCAGGAACATTCGACTGGATTAATTGTTCAAATTGTTTTTATCTGGTCGTGGAACATGTGACCGAGCAATAACATGATGAACAAGCCGCGAGGTGTGACCCTCGAGGTCCACACGGTCAACTTCCCAGTAATATTTACACAAATATAAACAAGGTTCTTTAAAGAGCTCATTTTCGTCACAGCCGCAGATTTCGCTGGCTGGACAATAATCAACAAATATTAATTTATCGTCCAATTCAAACTTGTTTTGACTAGCGATATGGTTCGCCTCATAAAGTTGTGATGTTCAATGTATGTCTAAATTTATCCAACAAACCCTCATAGGTTAAAAAATAGTGTGCCGTAATCATTTCTATAACGCAACAAATCTTTCTATTCATATCAACGATTGTTTTCCAGTTGTTGCCAATCCACATTTATTCCAATATATTTTAATATACACGGTTAATGGATTTCGGACTTCAAGTTGGAAAGGACAAATATATTTATATATTCATTACATGCAAATGCAAACAAAACTCTTCGAAAATAACATATCATTAATTTCTTATAAATTGCAGAACAGATTATTTATAACTATAATAAACTATTCCAGAGATGCAAGCACATTATTGTCATCGATGAAGAGTCTAAGTTGTTCCAATTTTTTGTGATCGATCAAGCGTCTAAGTTTTTTGCAATTTTCTTTAAGAACATATTGTATTTTAACTGCTGTTGCAGTTTCGTTTACAACTAAAATTTTTGAAGGCACCTTTTGTGTTAAACGAAATGTATCTCGTCTCATTTGGGTCATACTCTTGTCATGACCTGTTCATGTGGGCCGGCACGGGCCAGCCCCTAAATTCCCAGGCCATGGAAAGTCCTCACCGGACAACCTTTAAATAATTAGATTGTGCCGCGGGAAACATATTATCCATAAAGTAAGATGTTCTATTTTAGGAATTGTCTGTTGAAGGATGATTCACTGTCTGAATGTAGGTACTTTCTTCTCGTGAAAAGGATAATATGTTTCCTCTTTATATGTTTTCTGGACGAAAGGTTTAAATAGGCAAATCAGTTACAAAACTTTCTTCCTGTAAGAAAGTCATATGTAGCATTTTATACCTCGCTCTCGCTCCTAATCAAATAAGTTTACGTGATAAAAAATTAAATATTTGTGTGTGTGAATATATCTAATCGTATCTGAGTATCTGTCGATTGTGTATGCGAGTGTGCCTGTAATTAAGTGATAGTAATTTTCCCCAAATTTTCGGCCCCCCCTAAGTGTGTGCGTGAAAATATTATTAGATAGCATATTCGAGGCAAAATACTCGTTTTTCTCCAATTGTGTGAGTTTGTGAATGGTTTTACTGTGAAATTGTAATTTTGCTTGTTTGTTCGCTTGGGAGTTTGAAAAGGTAAATAGTATTTAATTAACAATAAAGATATTTCCGTAAAATTTCATCAAAAATCATAAAACTACATAAAATTTAACCAAAAATAATAAATAAAAGTAACAATCATGAAAACAAAAACATTATCTCAAAAAAACCTAAGTAAAAAAGCGAAATTAGCGTACAAAAATAAAAAAATTATGAGTAAACTCGTTGTTACTAAGAAATTGAAAAACAGACGGGATCAGAAACGAGAGTATATGCGCAAGTTGCGTTCGTATGCAAATTTCAAAAATACCGAAAATAGAAATGCAAATAAACGAATGAAAGAATTAAGGAAAAATAAAGAATATAAAGTGAGAGAAAACTTTAAAACGCAAAAACTCATTGAAATTTTGCGCAAAGATGACCAATACAAAGTGAAAGAAAAACACCAAACGCAAAAACGTGTTGAAATATTGCGTAAAGAGAAAAAATATAAGAAAATAGAAAACCTCAAAACAAAAAAGCGAGTTGAAACATTGCGTAAAGACGAACAATATCGAAAAATGGAAAACCTTAAAACGCTAAATCGTGTCGGCGTATTGCGCAAAGATGAAAAATATTGGAAAATGGAAAACCTCAAAGCTCAAAAGCGACTCAGAACATTACGTAAAGATGAGGATCATAAGAAAAAAGAAAATTCAAAAACGCTAAAGCGAATACGAACACTAAGAAAAAATGCAAATTATCGGTTGCATGAAAAAATGCTTAGAAAACGTAAAGAGTATGTGGTCACTGAACGAATGAGGAATATGAAAAGAAACCAAATTTTACGTCAGAAATGGCAATATATAAAAAATGAAATGACCAAAAATAAGAAGAGAATGAGAACGCTGCGTGAAACAGAAGCGTATAAAAGTCTTGAAAGAGCTCAAAACAAAATACGGATGAAAAAATTAAGAAGAAATTGCAAATACTTAAAGCAGGAAGTCCAAAAAAATATCAATCGTAATAAATTAATGCGATTGCAGAGAGTATATAGAATACGCGAAAGTAAAAATAATTTGGGAAGAATGAAAAATATTAGAAAATTTCGAGATTATAAACGTAAAGAAAATTTGAAAAATAAACAATCTATTAAAAAGAAAAGGGAAAACAGAGAATATCGAAATCGTGAATTAACTATTAATGCGAAAACAAAAGGCGAAAATAGAGAAAATGATTTCATACGTTTTCGTAATAACTTCTATAAAGACGCAATGAAAAAGAAAGATAGTGATCCATTTTCGAATTTGAGATATCAATTTATTAAATTTAGGAGAGAAACACCGTCATTTGTTTGTTGCTGTTGTGAGGGTCTGTTTTTCAGTCATTCCGTTGTAATTCTAAATAAGCAAAAAATCATTAATAAAAGCGGTTCACAATTTTTAACACAAATTAATAACTATCCATCGGACTATATCTGCTTTACGTGCAAAAAATACGCGTATAATGGGAAAGTTTACAAACTATCCACAAGTAAAGGACTTAAATTCGTTGCTCTACCAAAAACTATTACGGAGCTCACTGATCTTGAAGAAAGGATGGTAGCCCCAGTATTAAATTTCATGCAAATTCGAGCATTAAAGCCGTATGCATTGAATCCGCAATTGGGATTAAAAGGAAGTGTGGTAAACATTCAAATTGATGTGAATGATATGTTGCGAATTTTACCGCGAAAATTTCATGATATGCATACAATTCAAGTGAAATTGAAAAGACATGTACTTCACAAAAGTAATTACATGTTTGAAACAGTAAGGCCAGGAATGATTTGTAAAGCTCTTAAATATCTTATTAATACACCACTGTATAAAAAATATGATGTAAAAATTGACGAAAAGTACTTTGATCGTTACTTGAAGCTGGATCTTCAAGACAAAGTGGATTTTATTGTCGATGAAGAAGATTTAATCGATACTGAATTCAAAAAAGAAGAAAATGATTACAGTGAAAAACTATCTGAAGAAGAAGAAGAATTTCAGAAAAATATTGATCACGTGATTTTAAATTCACTACCAGAATACTTATCTCAGTCTCATTGCTTACGTGATCCAGAAAATTTGAAAAAGTCCATCAATCTTATAAACATTCAGCAAATAAATAATGACGAAGTTCTCTTAGTTGATAATAATAAAGGTATTACAGGAAACCAATCCCCAATAATCAATGTTATTGCACCAGGACAAAATAAACGTCCAATTCCATGGCATAATATCAACGATTTGGATGAATTATGCTTTCCTAAAATATTTGCAGGACATGAAATGAGCGTACCTAAAGATGTATCTTACGCAGATCGCATTAAGTCAGAAGTAAGACGCTATGATCGCCGATCATGCATTCCATCGCGGGTTTTGTTTAGTGCAAAGAAAAAATTTGAAAAGGCATGCTTATCAAGCATCAACATATGTTTGAGGAAAGGAAAGAAAAATGTTAATGAAAAACTAAAGGCAGAGGATGTATTAAATCCAGATATCATTAGAGACATAGTCAAATTCGATGATGGCTATCGAATGTTTAGATATATTCGTTCTTCACCAGCATTTTGGAAACAAAAGAAAAAAGAATTATTAGCGATGATTCGCCAATTAGGAAAACCTACATTTTTCTTAACGTTATCAGCGGCTGAATTACATTGGCCCGAATTAATTCAGACAATAATGAAATATAGTCCAGGAAAGCGCACAGTGACTATTAAAGAGGCGTATGAGCTAGATAATAATATTAAAACTAGTTTGATCCGAAATGATCCTGTTTCGAGTGCTAGGTATTTCGATTATAAAGTAAGCAAATTTATGTGGCTCATCAAACAAAATGAAAGTGTTTTTGGGAGTTATGTCCTTGAAGACAGCTATGAACGTGTGGAATTTCAGCAACGAGGAAGTCCACATGAGCATATGCTGTTATGGCTAAAAGATGCACCAAAATATGAGAAAGGTGCTAATAATGAAGAACTATTCAAATTTATTGACCAATTTCTTACATGCAAATATGATGAGAATGATCAATACATCAAATTTCAAATCCATAAACATTCTCATACATGTTATAAAGGAAGGAAAAGTAGGCAATGTAGATTTCATGTTCCTTATCCAGTTATGAAAAGTACTATGATACTAGAACCTCTTGCCGAAACTGAAGTTGCACCAAAGTCATATGAAACTATTGATACATTGATGCGCAGCTTTTATGCCAAGAAAAAATTTGCTAGTTTTGGAAAAATATTAGAAATATTAGATATGACTGAAGAAGAATATATTCTTGCAATACGTAGTACGTTAAAGCAGAAACGGGCATTTTTGAAAAGAACAAGCTTAGAAGTAGGTATCAATTCATACAAGCCGCGAGGTGCGACCCTTGAGGTCCACACGGTCAGCTTCCCAGTAATATCTACATAAACATCAACAACATTAAACACAATAATAATTTTGAAAATAATACTACTCTAAGTAATAACAATGCGAGGTATTCATAGCAGTAACAGGAATGAGTTAATATGAATCAAATCGTCTACGGGAGGGTCCATTGATTACGTAAGGTTTTTGGTCGTTGAGGACAGATTGAATATTCACGCGGATCAATCGGTGGGGGCCTTTTTGGTCTTGAAAATTTTGTATATGCAGTCAAAAATAGGTTCAATTGCATGTAAAAAGTGAAATGTATTACAAATGATGATGGTTATTGAAATCTTACGATTACTAAAGAATGAATCTACTAAAAACTACAATTTTTTATTCGATGAAAGCTTTTTAAAGCATATGATCTTGCAAAGTATTGACTACAAAACATTTTACCATTCAAAGCGTTGATACCGCAAATGCAAATTTGATTGAAATTTTGTTGGTTTTCAAAATTTAAGCAGTTTTTTTTATTAAAAGACTATAAAAGCTATTAAAAATCTGCTCAAATTATGTGAATATTATAACACTTTGATTGAATTTACAACAATTTTGTTAGAATAAAAGATATAAACTAATATCATTCGTATAAACCCTCTTTACATGAATGATTTTTTATTTTTTATTTAATTTTTTTCATAATCATGGAACAATTTTTGCTGCTTTCTCTTCAAAAACTGATAAGAATGTATAAATTTTATAAACTGGTATCACTGTGCAGTGCAAATCAAGTAAAAAAAATATTTTTTTATGAAAAAAAAAACAAAATTTTTCGCATTTTCTTCTATTAAACTAAAAAATGGCTGAAACGAATTTTTATAATGTTGAAAACTTCACAAAGATGTTAATATACGTCAGCTGATACCATATTGATGCAAATATTATATCTGGTTCGTGAGATCTAGTGAATGATAAAAATGACCTTGAAAATCATGATGACTTTTAATGACTTTTAATTTTTAATTTATTTTTTTACATGATCATGAGAAAAAGTTTTGATGTTGTTTTTAGAAACATTGTTTGGAGTATATAAATTTTACAAATATTGATTACTTGGACTTGAAAATAATATTAAAAATTTATTGTTTTTTAAAAAAAAACAATTTTTTGTACTTTTTTTAAAAAAATTAAAAAACGGCTACAAGAATTTTTTTAGAAACTTGCAAGAATCACATTTATGTCAATACGCGTCGATTGACACCTCAACCATGCAAATCTTACGTTGGGTTCGCGAGATATAACGCATGACAGAAATGACCTTCAAATGGGCAAAACAGCAAACCCCCCCCGACCGAAGTATACCAAAAACTAATCAGCTCTTAAGATTGCAAGGACGCTTCGATTGACACCTCAACGAAGTCAAAACGACTTTGTTTACGTGAGTTATGCTCGTAGAAAAAAGTGTCCACGAACGTACGTACGTACGTACGTACACACACACACACACATACATCTCCCTTTCTAAAAACACTTTATATATACTCTATAGACCTCAAAACGTAAAGAAATGTTGAAAATTTCAATTTCGATTTTCGAGGCGATTACAAGAACTTCCCATATACTGGGAAGTTAAAAATCAATGTTTGGTGCTTGTCATCTCATCCTTAACGTTTATCTTGCAATCTTCGGCTCAAACCCATTAATTGTTATTTGTAGACCTTTTCAGTCATGGTTTCATCTGGCTTCAACACCTTGTAATATACGAAACGTTCCCAATTCCATAAAATATACAGCATTTCCTTTCAACCATAGATATTCGGCTTGAAGTGTATTTTATTGGTTAGCTTGGCTTCACATACTAGATTTTGTGCTTAGGGTTGTCAGAATAAATTATTTCTCGTCTGCGCTTACATTATCATGTAATAATAGACTTCCTTTTGTACCCTTGAAGCAGCATTTCAGACGCAGTAGAACGCCTTTCAGCGTGTCTTGGTTTCAGCTCATATAGTACCTAACTTCCTATTTTCTGTATCATACCCATGAATTTCAGACGCAATGAGATGACTCGTTAAGTCACTTTTAAAGATTCAGTAAGTTTTTCCTGAGTTGAGCATGGATTTTGGTCTAACATGCTTCAAATTCACCGTCTTAAAACGTTTCTGGCTCTCTATTACGCTCTTATCACAAGCGGCAAAATCACCGATTTCGAACCGCGCCAAACCAGTACTTGTTGAAACTGATGAAGCATGATTCCTATAAGTTTCACACAGCATTTTTTGATTTCTGTTGCACTTTTCGTCAAACCGACGCAAAAATTCAAAGTTGCTCGCGTACTGGGGTTCGTAGGCACAAAAATTAACATATTCGAAGCATCAAAATTTATGTTGCTTACTCATTGCCAAAGTGACACATTCTGAAAACAATAGGCTAATAATGACGCCTTAGAATACAAATAGTTACAACATACTTTCTGTTTTGTCTTAAAAATTGCAACAAAGCACGAATTCTTCATTCAGTTTCCAGGTTTTCAATCATGATCTGTGTAAACTATTGAGATGCTCACGTGAAATTTGCGGTGCTTTTGATTCTGATATACATAGTTAACACAAAGCTTCATCGATTGATTTTCAATGCTGTACCATTTCTGAAGTGCACACAGAATGCACCCCTTTGATCCATTATCATCTTCTCTATCTGCAAAAACCAACATAGTTCATACTCCCCGACGTGAGTTTTCGGCAACATTGTTTCATTCAAGATCACTCTAGAGAATCCCTGAATAATTTCTATGTCAATCTAATGTGCATTTTCTATCAAAGTCCTTTTGTGTCGCTTCTACCAATGCCGTTTTCCGACAACAATTTCCACAAATGGAACCCATTGTATTTAAATGACGTTACGTAAACCTCATCAAAATTTTATGCATTGGAAAATATTTCTCCAGCTTTGCCTTGCATGACCAACCTGCTGGCCGAGCACAGGGTTTGGGTAGAGTTCAGCAGGAACCTGCAGTGCTTTCTTCACATGGTGCCTAGAACAACCTGCGACATTTTAATATCGACTACCTTTTGCTTGCTCGATAGTGCTCTCGTGTTGTCAGTCAGGGATGATGAAAATTTTTATCTGCGATATGTTTCTTAGAAATCGGTTCGAAAAATGTGCTGTATAAAAGAAGAAAGAACTACCAGTGCAATAAAAAAAGGCATGAAGCTATTTGGAACTAGGCTTAATTGAACTCGTTGAAATAATATAAACATCTCATTTCAATCAGAAATCAGATTAGATGCAAAGTATCGCAAGCCTCCGCTTTACAAGTCTCGACTCAGAACGGACCAAACCAACGTCCTATGTTACTTCATCACCAGCGATCCTGGTCTCTGCTCTTCCGTTCAGATACGTTTGGTCCAGGTGAAGGGTGGCCAAATAGGTAAATATGGATGCTATTGCAAGTAGAGCGCTGGCCAGAATGGACTTTTGCGAAATCAGGTTTTAATTGAGGGAGGACAATTGTGAACAAATATCAGAACCCAAGTGCAGCTAACAATGATGTCGTGTTTGGTGGAACAATTCCCTGCGGTTTTCCGCTCCAGAGGTATCAATTCAAAGCTGAATGAAAATTAAACAAGGACTTTAATGGCGTAAACCGTTTATACGTCCATTCGTTGTATTTGTCATCGTGGCCAGTTTGCGAGACGTGAGCAAAATACAGGAGCTCAAAGTGTGTAAGAGGATTGCAATCAAAAGGACCAATGCGAGTAGTGTGGTAGACACTGGAGAATAAGGTCTATGAGGTTACACGAACCAAAACTCTCCGCTAAGCATTCCGAATTTATGCACAGTATTTGTTAAGCCAAAGTAAATTCAGTTGTTGTCAGATTTCCGACGTGGTGCACCAACGCTTTGTTTGAATATGAAGCAAATGTGTCCTCAAAGCTATCAGGAAACTTCTAAATGCTTTAGATTTGTTTTGATTCATCACCACAGGATGACATACAATTGTACTTAAATGAGAAGGACCTTGGCTACTTCATGAAATATTTAATTCCATCAATGTGATATCAAGGGATTGGCCATGTGCAAGTTTGAGGAATATTTTCCAATGAGGATTGGAGATAGCTGTCACAACATAGGTATCCACTTTCTTGTATTAGTTCATTTCGTTTATTTTTTTAATTTGGCACTCAACGCAAAGGATGTTGCCGAAAGGCCGCGTTTTATATGAATTTGAAAAGCTTCAGAGATTAATTTAACCAATCATGATTATTTCTTCTACTCTGTACTCTGATATGAAATAAGCAAGTGTTTTAACTCATTTAGTTTTTTTTACTTTTGCTGGGACACATTGCGAATTATTATTTCATGTGAAAAAGCTATTTTCGTAAAGTAATCGTAAGAAGTATTTGCTAAACAACAATCAATGAAATTATAAGTAGTCTTCGGACTTTCAGAATTAATAACTAACAAATAAATTCAGAGAAATTAGAAGCCGCTCAGCAAGGATCTCCGAAAACGAAATTTAAGTAGAATATTAAAACTCAAAATAGTGCTTGATAGACTTTGGTAAATGAAAAAAAGTATTACAAATGATGAGGGAGGAAGTAATTGAAATCTTGTGAACACTAAAGAAGAAAACTACTAATAAAGAAAAAAAAAATTGATAAAAGCCTTTTAAAATATATGGTCTTGCAAAGTATTGACTACAAAAAATTCACCATTGAAAGCGTTGCAAGTTGCATGAAAATTTCATTGAAAAAAAATTATTCTGTCGTTCAAAATTTGAACTTAATTTATTTGAAATAGAAAAATGATGTTTCATCAACCTCACAGTGGGAATAACAATCAAATATCATCACATATAATTTGAAATTGTAAGTATAAAGTCGAGTAAATATGTTAATATAAAGTCAATTATAATAATTCAGTATTCTTAAAAACGAATGATTATTGTAAATAATAATTAAAAACCCTCAATAATGCCGTTGGATTCCGGGGCTGAGATAGAGAAAGGAAGGAGGACGAGGAGGAGGACAAGAAGGATGACGAGGATGAGGATGTCGAGGCTTAGGAAGAGGACGACCAAGTGGTGGAGGTGTCTTCCTCTTCCGCTAGAAAAAAATGAAAGTAATTATAATAGTATATAATGATAATGTTTAATAATAGTTATTATTAATAATAGTAATTAAAAATAAAAACAAGTTATACCTCTTTATCCACTTCAGTGAGTAGTTAGTCTTGTGGGCCCACATTTTGTTTAATTTTATTTAACCATGATAAAAAGTTTAATTGCGATTTTTCCAAAAACTGTTCAGAGTGTGAATATAATATTTTAATGTCGTATAAATTATGTAAAAAAATAATTTTTTTTATGAAAAACCCCTAACGTTTTGTACATTTTTATTGAACTATAAAACGGATGTTAAAATTTTCGTAAACATTTAATGAAATTACACAAATGCTAATACACGTCAATTGACACTATCAGATTAAACATAAATGTTTGACAGAAATGACAGG
The DNA here is from genome assembly GCA_963942545.1 of Oxycera nigricornis. Taxonomy (NCBI): domain Eukaryota; kingdom Metazoa; phylum Arthropoda; class Insecta; order Diptera; family Stratiomyidae; genus Oxycera; species Oxycera nigricornis. The sequence continues at coordinate 83,326,646 of OZ012661.1, forward strand.
GATCAAAGCGATCCCCCCTCCCCTCACAAATCGAAGCTTTCCGAGAATTTATCAGCTCTTACGATTTCAAAGACACTTTGATTTACACGAAGTCGATGCGACTTTGTTTACGTGAGTGATGCTTGTAGAAAAAACTCTTCACGAACGTACATATACACAAACATTTAGATTTATTTCTAAAATCACTTTAAATATAGTCTAAAGACCACAAAACGTAAAGATATGTTGAACATTTCAATTTCGATGTTCGAGGCGATTACAAGAACTTCCCGTGTACTGGGAAGTTAATTAAATTAAAAATATAAAATCATTAAAAGTCTTTACGACATGACCTTCAAGCCATTCATTACATCTTGCGAACCAAATGTAATATTTGCATCATCATCAATTGTCGCGTATTAAAATTTTTGTGGTGTTTATATATTTTTAAAGAAATCGTTACTGCCGCGGTTTAAATTTAATAAAAAAATATATAAAAATTAGGGTTTTTCCATAAAAAAATAAAAAATTTAACTTGATTTCCACATCGCAATGATAAATATTTATAAAAATTATAAACTTTTATCAATTTTTGTAGAGAAACCAGCAAAAAAATTCTAACGATTACAGAAAACATTAAATGAAAAGTAAAAAATCATTTAAAGTCACCATGTCAGAAGGGTTCATACAAATGATTATAACTTTTACTTTTTTACTTTTTACTGGCAATTGAACCAATTTTTGACTGCATATTCAATGTTTCTCAAGACCAACAGAAAATAAGAAATAATTATTAGTCTCATTGATGTAAAATCGTGAAAAAAATACAAATTCAGTGATTATACCAAAATCATGGCAGTTTTGACAGCAACTATTCAAAATGGCCATCACGCGACAAAATCTCTTCAGTGGGAGTAATAACAAAAAAATGCATTTATTTTTGCTAGCGCTCTTTTGTCCTTGAAGCATCGATATGAAAGTAACAAATAGCGTAGAAAAGGCTTTATAACCTGTCCCCTCTCCGATTGATCCCCGTGAGTATTTAATCAAACCAATCCACCAAAATCCTTACGCTCGCGTAGATGTTATGAATAATGTCGTTCCAATAACTTTTATGAGAGGTATATTTTTAATTATTTCAAGTAGTATTATTTTTATAATTATTATTATGTTTAATCTTTTTAATATATATGTAGATATTACTGGGAAGTTGACCGTGTGGACCTCAACGGTCGCATCTCACGGCTTGTTGGAGTAGTTGTTTTCATTTTGGCTGTTGAAAGGCAGAAACGCGTAAGCGAACATTTCAGCAAAATTGATATACAAAAACTAATTGAATGTAATTGAATGTTATTTCTGTCGCAATGCCACCTGACCTAGATTTTTTGGACTGATGGTGATATTTGCGTCCAAAATTGTGCTCCAAGTGTTGCATAAACGTCGTATATGTATGATTTTTCAGTTGTGTCTTATTTGACAGTTGAGCGTAAAAAAATAAGTTCAAGCTCTGATTCTATGTAACACGACAAAGATTCTAACTAAGATACGGTAAGAAGTAACCAAGATTTTACGAACAATTACCATGAAAAAAAAATCAAAAATGTTTACGATTACGTTTAACTTGTTACTAATGAAAATAATTAGACACAGTATCGCTTCGCTGTTGTTTTACACGTTTTTACAGAGATTGGTATATAGGGCTTAGAATATAACACAAGAAAATTTGTGGAAACATTGATGGATAAAAAATCGTATTGATTTGTTACTGTTAATCATCATTTTCAACGTTAATTTATGAAAAAGTTGGGAACAGTTTGTTTCAATCATTGCTTATTTGCAATAATTTTCTGATGTTACTACTAAAAACCTTAAAAGGAACTTTCAGTTGACTTTGAAAGTAGTACTCGCTAACATATTTGATTCCTCAATTATTTTCTTGATGCAAATCACTACTGAAGGTAAATTTTCGATAAAAAATATGCATTTGCATGAAAACACTAACTTAAATAATAATTCCTAACCAGAAAATATATTTAATGTTTTATTTTTTTGCGCAAATGAGAAGATAATAACTTTTAATGAAACCTACAACTTGCACTTGATACATTTTCAAAGATTTTGCATTTTAATGTTCATGGGAACGTTGCGAATCGGATACATTATTCAACGAATGCATCGCTCTAAGAAGTTTTAACTTCGGAACAACATCCATTAGAGAGAAATGTGCTATAACTCTAAACATTTTATATGCATAAACTTCAAAATGCATCTGCAAATCATAATTTAAAGTTGGCTTACTGGTATTAAAATCCATTTCATTATATCATGAAAAGTTTTAACGAACGCCGTAAAGGAAAAATGAACTTGAAAGTTCTCAACTAAATTTAGCTTAAACTATCGAACATCTTGCGAGCTGTATGGACAGTCGGGCGGAGATCTTGGTAACGGAGGTGGTAAATCCTGGATTTCATCTAGCCTCGAGGTGGCTGCGAAGTCACTACATGAAGCGTTGGTATGAAGCATCGCTATGGGTCCCTGTTTCAGCAACAGCTCATTCATCACCAACCATCGTTTCATCTATGGAAAGGAAGTTGAAAAGAGTCACTTTCTGAAAGTACTAGGTTGGGAAACATGACTCGGCGGCGAGTGACGATGGCTTCGTATCCTAGTTTCCGGAAATTATATGAAGTTTTAATATTTGTTTTGCTACTTACATTGAGAGACATTATGTTCAATTCATTTTTAACTTCCCAGTATATGGGAAGTTCTTGTAATCGCCTCGAAAACCGAAATTGAAATTTTCAACATATCTTTACGTTTTGAGGTCTTACGAGTATATTTTAAGTGTTTTTAGAAAGAAGTATGTATATGTGTGTGTGTGTGTGTACGTACGTACGTACGTGCGTTCGCGGACAGTTTTTCTACGAGCATAACTAACGTAAACAAAGTCATATCGACTTCGTTAAGGTGTCAATCGAAGCGTCTTTGCAATTTTAAGAGCTGATTAGTTTTTGGGACACTTCGGTAGGGGGGGGGGGTTTGCTGTTTTCACCCTTTGAAGGTCAACCTTGTCATGCGCTATATCTCGTGAACCAAACGTACGCTTTGCTTTGTTAAGGTGTCAATCGACGCGTATTAACATTTTAATGATTTTTTAAAATTTAAAAAAAATCTTTAAAGCCTTTTTTTGAATTTAATAAAAAAAAAATATTGAAAATTAGTGTTTTATTTTCATAAAAAAATTATTTATTAATTAATAAAATTAACATCGTGATAATAAATGTTTATAAAATTTATAAACTTTTATCAATTTGTGTAGAGACTAGCAAAATATTTTCTCATGATTTCAAAACAAATTAAATAAAAAATAAAAAAAATCATTCAAAGTCACCATGTAATAAGGGTTCATACGAATTTTTATACCTTAAATCTCTTATGCTAAAGACATTGTTGTAAAGCCAATCAAAGTTTATTATTATTTGCATAACTTGCGGAGATTTTTAATAGTCTTCACAGAACCGTGTTTTAACTTTAATAACAAAAACTGCTTAAATTTTGAAAACCAATACAAATCAAATCAAATTTGCAATTGTGATAATCAACGTTTTGAATGGTCAAATGTTTTGTAGTCAACACTTTTTGAGATCATATGCTTTGAAAAGCTTTCATCAAATAAAAAATTGTAGTTTTTAGGAGTTTTGTTCTTTAGTATTCGTAAAATTTCAGTTACTTCATTCATCATTTGTAATACATATATTTTACTTTTTACATGCAATTGAACCTATTTTTGACTGCATAAACAATGTTTCTCAAAATCAACAGAAAATAAGAAATAATTCTTAGTGAAATCGTGAAAAAATGCAAATTCAGTGATAATGCCGAAGTGCTAGCAGTTTTGACCGCAACTATTTAAAATGGCCATCACATGACAAAATCTCTTCAGTTGTCGTAATAACAAAAACTGCATTCATTTTTGCTAGCGCTGTTTTGTCCTTCAAGCATCGATATGAAAATAAAAAATAACGTAGAAAAGGCTTGATAACCCGTCCCCGCTCCGATTGATCCACGTGAATATTAAATCAAAACAATCCACGAAAATCTTTACGTAATCAATTGACGCTCGCGTAGATGTTACGATTAATATTAAGTCATTCCAATAACTTTTATGAGTACATTTTTATTATTAAAAGTAGTATTTTTTCCATAATTATAATTGTGTTTAATATTTTCAATATTTATGTAAATATTACTGGGAAGTTGTACGTGTGGACCTCAAGGGTCGCACCTCACGGCTTCTTAAATTTGTGCTCGAAATTTCATTTCTTGGTGTGTGATATCTCATAGCCAAAACGTTGTGAAATATATTTTATCTTCTCACTCCTCGGCTACCACATTCACTCTTAATAAGTTTTGTCAAAAGTTTCCCGACCATTTCAAAGGAAAAGGACAAAGAGCCCACGGCCAATTTATTTTAAATTTAAAGTTTACACCATTTCCACATATCTTGCCAGCACTGTGAAAACCTTTAAACTTGCATTTCACTCACTTACCGTTTCGACAATCTTTTTACAATAATGTCTACGTTTTAAGATTTCAATAAAAACTTCTACTCCCATCGGTAAAACTCAATTTTTATTTGGAAAATTTCATTGGAATAAGAGAAGTTTCGGCTATGTGTGAAACTTTACAACTTGCCGTTGAAAAGTTCAATTGTTTCTACTTTCTCGACTCCTTCGAAACCCAATATGTAGCTTTTTGTCTGCTTTTCCCGATTCGTTTTCGTTTTATTAATAAAAAATGGTAAAGTGAAAAGAAAAATTGTAGAGTTACTTTCCACGTCTAGAAGATCCAGTGCTGCCAGAAGTTTTGATTAGACAGGAAAACTCTAAGGACTACGTGCTTGACACAAGATGTTAGAAATGTTGACACATGCCGAAACGAAAATGAACTAAGCAATATCAACATTGGCAAAGTTTAGTCGCATACGTAAAGTTAGTACGAGTCATGGGATTAGAGCGTGGACTATCTATCATTGATGAAGATTTCAAATAAGAGATGAATTTGTTAAGGGTGGAATTGATATAAATTGGAATTGTATTGGAATAATACAAACTATCTCAGCATTATGAAGCACGTTTGCCGAAGTTGAATAAGTTGTAACCAAGACGTCTTGTCATTGTTGGGTGATTTGTTTGGAGGTTCTGTAACGGATTCTCTTGTTTGCTGTTACCTTAAAATAATGAAGCCAAAAAGGTTGAAGCAATTTTAAGTGGCTGGTAATAATGAAGTAGGAGAATCAGCATGAAAAAGTGCTTCAACTCTTCTTCATAAATAAATCGAGACTAGCTACAAAAGAAACGTATTGACAAAAATAAGATAGTCTGGAGGCTGATATGAATACGGTTATGGTACGAAAACATACTGCCAAATTACCGAATAGCATTAAGAGGAGAAATTTTTGATACAAAAAAATATTTTGTAAGTTTCCAACAAATAAAAAATGATGGTATCTTCTTCTTTGGCAAGGTCACTGAATTATTAAATATTAAATATACAGTCGGTGTGAATGCAACTACAATTTCTGGTGAAAATGTTTTTTTTTAATCCAATTTTATAAAAGCAAGTAGCTCTCCACCTAGTAATAAAAAAAATAATTAGCTGGCAAGCATGGCTTATCAGTAAAACAGTTTAATCTAGTACCTTCTTAGTGCCAACTGACAGATATTATTTGCAGATTGAAATATTTCGTTCATGAAAAAGTTTAAACTGTGTGTTTTCCTTCTATTTCTAGAATCCATGCATCAATCTAATGTATTGACTATTTATAGTATTTAAGTAATATAATATTATGACTGTTAAAAATTCGTTTTAATTAGATAAAAATAGCTTTAACAACACAAAAATTCCTTTCAGTTATCTTTGGAAAATGAACTGGGATCAGAGGTAAGTATTCGTTTCTAGCACCGTTTTTATCCGTTAAGTGAAACATAAAAACACTGAAGGTAATAGCAGGTGCAATCATTTTTAACTTCCCAGTGGGAAGGTCTTGTAATGGGGTCGATTTCGCGAATCCCAAATTTTGACATATCTCCACGTTTTAAGGTCTCTAGAATCCAAATCCATCGTTTTTAGAGAGATGTCTGTGAGTGTGTATGTGCGTTTATTCGACGCGTTATTACGTCACTTAGAACTGAATGAGTTTTCAGCTAAATCGGTTAAGCCGTTTTTTATTGAGGATAAAAAACTGAAAAAATTGCTCATTTTTAAAACTGTTGAAACGCACTATTAATTCGTGCAGATCCCAAATACCTTCATAGTAATATTATTATTCTTGTGTATTTTAGCAAAATTCTGATCAAATTTGTAAAAAGTGCAATTTGAAAAAAAAACAGATTATTTTGTAAATTCCAAACTTATATTATCAGGTTAAGGAGAATGAGAGGAAAAACGGTAATGCAGTTAATATTGGATATTGTTATAAGAAATTAAATATTGAATTTAGGATCTGGGGGATTTCAGATATGAAGAATTTTGAATATGGGGATTTAGGATATGGGGGATTTTGGATCTGGGGGATTTTGGATCTGAGGGATTAAGGATCTGGAGGATTTAGGAAATGGGGGATTTAGGATATGGGGGATTTTGGATCTGGTCGAGACTTTGGTAGATGACGAGGGCGTCTTCCACAAATGGCATTTATGGTTAAAAAATTAAAAAAAAATTTTTTTCGAATAATAGAATATATAAACATAAATAATAAAACCAAATCATAATTTCCCTATTCACCTCACTGGAAAGTTAGTCGTGTTGACCATAAGGGTCGCACCTAGACCACATTTTTAACTTCCCAGTATATGGGAAGTTCTTGTAATCGCCTCGAAAATCGAAATTGAAATTTTCAACATTTCTTTACGTTTTGAGGTCTATAGAGTATATATAAAGTGTTTTTAGAAAGGGAGATGTATGTGTGAGTGTGTGTGTGTGTGTACGTATGTACGTACGTACGTACGAACCTACATTCGTGGACAATTTTTTCTACGAGCATAACTCACGTAAACAAAGTCGCATCGACTTTTTTAAGGTGTCAATCGAAGCGTCTATGCAATTTTAAGAGCTGATTAGTTTTTGGGAAACGTCGTTCGTCGGGGGTTTGCTGTTTTGCCCGTTTGAAGTTCATTTCTGTCATGCATTATATATCGCGAACAAAACGTACGATTTCCTTAAACAAGGTGTCAATCGACGCGTATTAACATTTATGTAATTCTATAAAGTTTAAAAAAAAATTCTTGGAGCCATCTTTTAATTTTTAAAAAAAAAATGCAAAAATTGTGGTTTTTTCAAAAATAATAAGTTTTTAACCTGATTGTCAAGTGTAAGTAATCAATGTTTATATAATTTATATACTCCAAACAATGTTTGTAAAAGCACATCAAACCTTTTGCTTATGATTAGGAAAAAAATAAAATAAAAAATCATTAAAAGTCATCACGATTTTCAAGGTCATTTTTATCATTCAATATATCTCACAAACCAGATATAATATTTGCATCATCAAGGTGTCAGTTGACGTGTATTAACATCTTTGTGAAATTTTTAACATTATAAAAATTAGTTTCAGCCGTTTTTTCAATTTAATAAAAGAAAGTGCGAAAAATTATATTTTTTTCATAAAAAAATATTTTTTAACCTGATTTGCACAGCACAGTGATACCAGTTTATAAAATTTATACATTTTCATTAGTTTTTGAAGAGACGCCGGCAAAATATTCTTCCATGATTATGAAAAAAACTAAATTAAAAATAAAAAAATCATTCAAAGTTACCATGTAAAGAGGGTTCATACGAATGCTATTACTTTATATCCTTTATTCTAAAAAAATGTTGTAAATTCAATCAAAGTTTTAAAATATTTGCATAATTGAGCAGCTTTTTAATAGTTTTTATAGTCTTTTAATTAAAAAAAAACTGCTTAAATTTTGAAAACCAGCAAAAATTTTCAAGATCAAAAAGGCCCCCACCAATTGATCCACGTGAATATTCATCGACCAAAAACCTTACGTAATCAATGGACCCTCCCGTAGACGATATGATTCATATTAACGCATTCCTGTCACTGCTATGAATACCTCTCATTGTTGTAATGTTGTTGATGTTTATGTAGAAATTACTGGGAAGTTGACCGTGTGGACCTCAAGGGTCGCACATTGCGGCTTGTTTAGTTTACCATCTACAAATAAGAAATAATTTATTGGTTGTTTGTAAAACAGTGTATTTAAACACAACTGGACTGAGTCAGTGGTTAGTTGCAGAGTGGTTTTTGCCGAGCAAAATTCCATAGCAGTGGCCTCCGGAGCAAATATGATGGTGCCCCAATTTCTTTTGTTTTGAAGATGGAGCCCAAGGGGCAGAAGCTGCAACCCCAGAAACTTGAACTTAAGCTATCTATGCCATTGCCCACGCATTGCATTAAAATAATTTCTGCCTACCCAAACGCCCATTTGACTGAACTATACGTGTTTGAGGGTCTTGATGCGAGATTTATTGTAACCTATGCCTAAGAAGTCGAAACCCACTCAGGATTTCTGTGCGTCTTCCAAGTTTTCTGCAAATTCAGTACCAGCTTGTAAGAAAAAACCTAGCCTATGGAGGAATCACCAAGCGTAACTGATAATAAACTTGTATTGCAAACTAACTATCCACATAACAATTAGGATATCATACCGCTGCACAGTGTGTCGTCCTGAAAAAGCTAGGTGGACAAAATTATTTTTCGAAATTGTTGAATTTATATCGATTGGTTTGGTAATATTACAAGAATATAAGGCATCTTGGTTAATAATACGCTTTATTTTTGAGGATCGTCATAAAAAAATGTAAAATTCAGAACAAAATTAATTTTATTTGAAAATATAAAAATACAAAATACTAATAAATGACAAAATAACCTAAATAACCTAAAAGCCAATACAAGCATTAAAAAATACACTGTGTTTTTCGGAAATACAAATTGGATACAAGGTAATAATAAAAGAAAATAATAGTATTCTATAACTAATCTTCGTCCTCGGAGTCGTCCGAGGTATCAGGCAACTGATAGTCTATCTCATTTTGAGACGCAGGCGGTTGCGAACGTGGAAGAGGTCGAGGTTATAATCAGCTTTAAGACTTCAGGACATAAGTTACCCGTCTTCTAGTTAGGAACTTTTTGGAGGCTGTTTATCAGAGGATCCGATGTTATAAGCAACATGGGAAGTAAATCTCTATTCGTGGCAATACGTGAACGCTTTCTGGTGTTATACTCCCGGAACCTACGACAATCTTTGTTCCTAGCTTCCTGGGCTTCTTCCGAAAGCTGCCCAATTGGAACAATTGCAGTTGTGATGACCTGCCTTCATACACCACTTTCTAATCCGCTTGTATGAATGCGTTGTAGATTTAGAGTCTACGTAATAGGCTAATGCCTCGTCACCACTTAATTGTCTTAGCACTTTCTGAAAAACTGATATTTTCAAAACTTACGGAAGCACTTGGGGATTCTGAACTTTCCCTAATTTGCCTGATCACTGTGGCAATGTTCCTATTTCCTGTCGAACGCACAGCTACTTCCGCCGCAGTCATCAATTCCTCAACGCTACGCGATTGAACAAGGTCTTCAACTCGACGTTTTCTCGTTTTGACTGATGCCTCCTTGAATTCTTTTCGAGGTCTTCCAGAATGAGTAGCAACTTGAAATGATGTAGAAGGTCGCGGTATAATAGTACACACACGGAAATTAATGTCTTCATCTTTCAACCAGCTTTTATACTTAGTCACGAAACGCGCCTTTGACTTTCCTGCAGCAACCCATTTGGCAGCAAATTTCGACGAATAGCTGGCCAATTTCATTTTGATATCTCTTTGTGAGTCCACATTTATATCATTTAAATGAAATTTAGTCGATAGAAACTCGAAAACTCGAATGTTTTTTTTCAGCCTTTTCATGTGTGAGCCATTCTCCAAAAAACTCGATTTTTGAAAAAAAAAATGGTTGTACTCAATTGTGCTGGCTATTCTACATATTTTTGCCAGCAGAAAAGGTGCAGCTAGGATATATATAAAATTTAGCTTGGATACATGTGTATACATATTATTTACAGACTTCGAAAGTTGTAAAAGGACGAAAAATAACAAGTATTTTTTATGTATCTTCAAACATTTTTTTCATATTGTTTTACTAGCTGTGATCATTTTATTAATTTAAGAAATGTAGTACTTACCCTCCAAATTACGAGCCATCACTAAAAACTTCCACACAAATACTCACTGCCACAGTTCGATGTTTTCCAAAGTATCGCCAAAATATAACTGAGCTATTATTCCATTTCACTTACATCATTAGTTTACTTTTCATCCTTATGACTCATCACTGTGCATACCAAATCTTGCAATAAGGTGTTTAGGGGTGTTGTTCACCTTACTTAATCACCCATTAGTGAGAATTTGGAAATGACTTTTGTCCACCTAGATTGTACGGATGACACACTGTGCGCTGGTTGCACAATGGAGCTGATGTTTTAATTCTTCTTAAAGCAAGTTTAAATGTCTACCTACTTTATATTTTCATGTAAAATACACAAAATAAGTAAAACCAGTAGATTTTGGAATACAGATAGTCAACAGTTTTTTGAAAATTCTTGAAACCGAACAACGTTCCAAAAAACCAATGCTAGCAAAAGCTACTAGTCACTATTTGCAAAAGGCCAAGGTCATTGTAAATAATTTACAAACATGCGATTTTCTAAAAAAAATTGAAATTATCTTAGAATTCTACAAACATTTGTAAATATGGCTTTAAAAAGCAACAGCTACGTCCGGGTTCGAGGTCACTTATTGCAATCTATGCTCCGAACAATCCCTTTTTTGTGTTTTGATTGTTGATTCTTGATTGAGTTGAGTTGAAAATGAATAAATTTGTGTAACAATTTTTTAATTTTTTGGTCCATAAAAAAAGATAGCAAGTATTATTTTTTGACCGTATGTATGTTATTCCGTTTTGTGTCGATATTGATTAATAGTGTTAAAAATTCAAGCAAACAATTGTACCTACGTTTGCTTGATTCATTGTTACAAATAAGATCATTGCAGATATGAACAGATTGCTTGCTTTGATATGATTAACGTTCGAAATAATTAAAGTAAAAACAATATTGAGCAAATAACCATATTTATTCCAGAATACCATATACGTATCAATCTATAGAAAAATCCATGATATCTTTTCAATTTCATCATTTATACCAGCACCCTCTCATTCTGCTTTTGGCGTTCCACTAAGAAAAAATTCGGAATCGCATCAACGAAATTGATAGCATGACTAAACAGTGAACAAATGCCCTCGCACAGCAGATGGCCTGTCAATTATTTCGGCATCAATCACTCGTTTGGATTCCCAAAAGATATGAAAAATCAGTTTTTCCTCTTCATACAGTGCACTTTTCAGCAGTCATCAATTTAAATCGATGTAAATTGTAATTGAATCGAAACCAAACGATGCCACCTGCTTCAGAGAAAGACTTCAACCGTTTGGGATATTTTTCACAAATAATATGTTTTAATGGGGGATGAAAGCACAGACGAGTTGCGATTTTGAGGTGCAGACTTTAGGAGTTGATATTGGGATCTTTCGAATTGACTCTAGGTTTGGAGATAAAGTCAACTATCTGATCATGAAAATATTCAATACTTTTTTACTTTGTAGTATATAGGAAGTTCCTGTAATCGCCCTGAAAATTGGAATTGAAATCTACTTTTTTTACGTTTTCAGGTCTTTAGAGTATATTAAAATAGTTTCTAGAAAAAGCAATGTATACGTAGGCTCGTACGTCCGTAGACAGTTTTCTACGAGCATAATTCACGTAAACAAAGCCGTATTGACTTCATTGAGGTGTCAATAGAAGCTTCTTTGCAATCTTAAGAGCTGATTAGTTTTTGGGACACTTCGATCATAGGGGTTTGTTGTTTTGACCGTTTGAAGGTCATTTCTGTCTTGCACTATATCTCGCGATTCAAACATACAATTTAATTGGTTAAGGTGTCAATCGATGTGTTTTGACATTTGTGTAAATCTTTCAAATTTTTGAAAAATTGTTGCAGCCGTTTTTTAATATTAAAAAAATGCAAAAATTAAAAAAAAATCACAATAAATTTTTAATCTGATTTGCAGAGTACAGTATCAACCTTTTTAAAATTTATATACTCCACACAGTTTTTGCGAAAAAACATCTCTTCATGATTACAAACAAAAACAAGCCGCGACCCTTCAGGTCCACACGGTCAACTTCCCAGTAATATCTAGATAAACATCAAAAACATTAAACACAATAATAATTTTGAAAATAATACTACTTTAAATAATAATAAGGAGAGGTATTCATAGCAGTACCAGGAATGAGTTAATATTAATCATATCATCGACGAAAGGTTTTTGGTCGATGGAGACAGATTAATTTGAATATTCACGTGGATCAATCGGTGGGGGCCTTTTCTACATTATTTGTTATTTTCATATCAATGCTTGAAGGACAAAAAAACGCTAGCAAAAAAGAATGCAGTTTTTGTTATTACGCCCACTGAAGAGACTTTGTCGCGTGATGGTCATTTTGAAAAGTTGCGTTAAAAATTGCCATCATTTCGGCATAATCACTGAATTTATATTTTTCACGATTTTACATCAATTAGATTAATAATTAATTTTGAATTTCTGTTGGTCTTGAAAAATATTGAATATGCAGTCAAAAATAGGTTCAATTGCATGTAAAAAGTAAAAAGTTTTACATATGATGATGGGGGAAGTAACTGAAATCTTACGATTACTAAAGAATGAATCTACTTAAAACTATAATTTTTCATTTGATGGAAGCTTTTTAAAGCATATGATCTTGCAAAGTATTGACTACAAAACATTTTACCATTCAAAGCGTTGATTACCACAAATGCAAATTTGATTGAAATTTTGATGGTTTTCATAATTTAAGAAGTTTTTTAATTAAAAGCCTGTAAAACCTATTAAAAATCTGCTCAAATTATGCAATTATTTTAAAACTTTAATCGAATTTAAAACAATTTATTTAGAATAAAAGGTATAAGGTAATATCATTCGTATGAACCCTCTTTACATGGTAACTTTGAATGATTTTTTATTTTTAATTTAGTTTTTTCCAAAATCATGGAAAAAAGTTTTCCCGGTTTCTCTGCAAAAACTTATAAGAATGTATAAATTTTAGAAACATTTATTACTGTGTTGTGCAAATCAGGTTAAAAAAAATATTTTTTATGAAAAAAACCCTAATTTTTCGGATTTTCTTCTATTAAATTGAAAAAAAAAACGTATGAAACGACTTTTTTATAATGTCAAAAAAAAACAAAGATGTTAATACACTTCGATTCACACCTAAATGATGCAAATATTCTATCTAGTTCGTGAGATATAGTAAATGCCAGAAATGACCTTGAAGATCATGATGACTGTAAATGATTTTTAACTTCCCAGTATATGGGAAGTTCTTGTAATCGCCTCGAAAATCGAAATTGAAATTTTCAACTTTTCTTTACGTTTTGAGGTCTATAGAGTATATATAAAGTGTTTTTAGAAAGGGAGATGTATGTGTGTGTGTGTGTGTGTATGTACGTACGTACGTACGTACGTACGTGCGTTCGCAGGCAGTTTTTCTACGAGCATAACTCACGTAAACAAAGTCGTATCGACTTCGTTAAGGTGTCAATCGAAGCGTCTTTGCAGTCTTAAGAGTTGATCAGTTTTTGGGACACTTCGGTCGGGTGGGTTTGCTGTTTTCACCCCTTGAAGGTCAACCATGTTATGCGCTATATCTCACGAACCAAACATGCGATTTTCATCAATAAGGTGTCAATCGACGGGTATTAACATTTTTATGAATCTGTCAAATTTTTAAAAAAATCGTTGGATCCGTTTTTTAATTTTTTTAAAAAAAGTGCCAAAAAATACGGTTTTTTTCAAAAACACAAAAGTTTTAGCATGCTTTTCAAATCTAAGTAATCAATGATTATATTATTTATATACTCCAAATAGTTCTTGTGAAAAAAACCAGCAAAATTTTTTTTCATGTTTACAAAAAAAATTAAATAAAAAATAAAAAATCATTAAACGTTCAAGGTCATTTACGTCATTGATTATATCTCGAGAACCAAATATAATCTTTCCATCATTAAGATGTCAATCGACGCGTATCAACATCTTTATGATGTTTTTATATTTAAAAAAAAATTTTAAAGCGTTTTTTACGATTTATTAATTTTTTTTTAGAAAAGTAGTGTTTTTTTCAAAAAAAATTCCATTTTAACCTGATTTGCACATCGTAATAATAAATGTTTATAGAACTGATAAACTTTTATCAATTTTTGTAGAGAAACCAGCAAAATTTTTTCTCATGATTAAAAAAAAATTAAATAAAAAATAAAAAATCATTCAAAGTCACCATGTAAAAAGGGTTCATTCGAATCATTATACCTTAAATCTCTCATTCTAAAGACATTGTTGTAAATTCAATCAAAGTTTATTAATATTTGCAAAATTTGAGCAGATTTTCAATAATTTAATTTAATTTTAATGAAAAAAACTGCTTTGTAACCTGTCCCCCCTCCGATTGATCCGCGTGAATAATCAATCAAACCAATGCACCAAAATCCTTACGTAATCAATTGACGCTCCCGTAGATGTTACGATTAATATTAAATCATTCCAATAATTTTTATGAGAGGTACATTTTTATTATTTGAAGTAGTATTATTTCTATAACTTTTATTGTGTTTAATATTTTTAATATCTATGTAGATATTACTGGGAAGTTGACCGTGTGGACCTCATGGGTCGCACCTCACGGCTTGTTTATTTTTAATTTAATGTTTTTTGTAATCCTGAGGTGGTGTTTTGATGATTTTTCACAAGCACTGCTTGGAGTATATAAGTTTGATAAAAATTGTTTACTGTGATCCGTAAATAAGGTTAAAAATTTATTGTTTATGAAAAAAAAGCTATTTTTTGCACTTTTTTTTAATTAAAAAAACCGCTACAACTATTTATTTAAAAATTTGATAAATTCACAAAAATTTTCATACGCGTTTATCAAAACGTTATTGATGCAAATCATATGTTACCTTCGCGAAATATAACGCAAGAGAAATATAACCTCGAAGATCATGATGACTGTTAGGGTTTTTAATTTTAATTTAATTTTTTTGTGATCATGACAAAAAAAATTTGATGATGTTTTAACAAAAACTGTTTAAAGTATATAAATTATATAAATATTGGTTACTTCGTTTTGAAAATAAGGTTGAAAATTTATTGACTTTGAAAAAAATCCTAATTTTTTGCACTCTTTTTTTAAATTAAAAAAACGTTGTTTTACAAACTTGAAAGAATGATGTTAACGTCAACATACGTCGATTGACAAGTTGATGAAGGAAATCGTACGTTGGGTTCGCGAGATATAACGCATGACAGAAATGACCTTCAAACGGGCAAAACAGCAATCTCCCCCGACCGAAGTTTCCAAAAAAACTAATCAGCTCTTGAAATTGAAGAGACGCTTCGATTAACACCTTAACGAAGTCGATATGACTTTGTTTACGTGAGTTATGTTCGTAGAAAAAAGTGTCCACGAACGTACGTACATACGCACATACATACATATCCCTTTATAAAAACACTTTATATATACTCTATAGACCTCAAAACGTAGAGAAATGTTGAAAATTTCAATTTCGATTTTCGAGGCGATTACAAGGCGGATCAATCAGTGGGGCCTTTTCTACGTTATTTGTTATTTTCATATCGATTCTTGAAGTACAAAAGAGCGGTAGCAAAAATGAGTGCAATTTTTGTTATTTTGAAGTTATACAATTACAATTATTTTATACAATTATTTATTTTGAAGTATAAGGCCGTCTTTTCCTCTTGCGCATGCAGTTGACATAAAAGAAACATACGAAAGTATGTCACAGATTCTAAATTCAATGAATAATAATGCTTACAAGTGGCAAATATGTGGTGACCTAAAAGTCATAGGATTGTTATTAGGACTTCAGGGTGGATTTACTAAGTATTGCTGTTTTCTGTGTCTTTCTGACAGTAGAGCAGCCTGAGAGAGATCAATTTATTCCAGGCCAGGCTAACGTGAAGAACATACCTCTCGTTGATCCCAAAAAAGTTTTGTTACCTTCATTACATATTAAGCTTGGATTGATGATTTTTTTTGGTAAAGCATTAGATAAAGAAGGAGATGCATTAAAATACCTTAAACAATTTTTTCCTAAGCTAAGCGATGCCAAGCTTAAAGAAGGCATATTTGTTGTACCTCAAATTCGAAAAATACTAAAGGATGAGAAATTCCATCAAATATTAAGTAACGCTGAATTGGCTGCGTGCAAGTCGTTTAAAACAATTGTTTCTGAGTTTTTAGGAAACAGAAAAATAAAAACCTACGAAAAACTTGTAAAAGAATTACTCGAGCACTATTGCAAAATGGGCTGTCACATGTCCCTTAAAATCCACTTCCTCCTCTCACATTTAAACTTCTTTCCCGAAAATTTGGGTGCAGTTAGCGATGAGCAAGGAAAAAGGTTCCACCAGGACATCCTAACAATGGAGCAACGATACCAAGGCAGATGGGATCCGGCAATGATGGGAGATTACTGTTGGTTTCTACGAAGGGAAGCGATCAGCAGTATAAACAACAGTCAGCATTTGCGGTAAAATTGTCTACAAAAGATTTATTATAAATGTATTTTGGATCCGTTGTAGTAAATAAAACCCGTTATTTTAAATAACTTTTCTTATTTCTACTTGAAAATTTCAGAAAAAAAATAAAAAACATGTATTCTGTAACACAAAATCTGTACGCGATAAAAAAAATTTGAACTCAAATTCGTAATTAGGACGCCTCAAATACCCTCACAGACCTCTTAGCACATCAATCGCAAATTTTTCCTTCAGATTTGTTAAGTAGTGTAATTCGACCAGGGATTTTAGGTTGAGGGCTGGGGAATGTGATTGCCACTCCATTCCCCGAACACTATTTTCCACTAACAATGATATATCGGACCTTGCCGAATGCTTTGGGTCAGTGTCTTACTCTAGTATTCAAGATTCTAGCGTGTTTTGCCAAGCAAACGACAGCACTCCATCTTACATTTTTGCTTTATAATTTATTTCATCCATGGAACTAAATATTTGCAACACCCCCAAAAGGTTGGAGGCCATAATCTTAACCTTTACCTGATCGACAAATAATGGATGTATCGTGACATTGCGGCATCTCAAAATCGCTTATTTACTACTAAACGCATTTTGTAGTACTTTTTCATTGCTTTGACAATAAAAATCACTTATGTATATGAGTTTGGAATATGTTTACTTATTATAATTATGGAACACAATTATCGTTCATTTCTAACAATTGTTGCGACACATCTGATGTTCCCAGCGCTAAATCGTATCTTTGCTTGTTCACTGGATCAGCTGGATACCAGTCATTGGGTCGGATACATCTTTTCAGGCGTTCCGGAATCGTGCCAATTGTTGTTATGAGCTTCACAATCGCGTATCCAGGAATTAGTATCCATGGTAATATTTTTATGAGCGCCGCAAAAATTTGCATATGTGCAGAAATATCCAGCAGGTGAAAAATAACCGTTAACAGAAAGACCAACTGCAAATTAATTGGATCATTAAGCAATAGCTGTTTGGAGCTTCCAAACTTACCCCTGATATAATTATCAGAATTGGAGTGATGAAACGAAGAATGAAGAACTTCCATCCAGCCAAGGTTTTGTTAAGCATACAAAGATAGTCGCGAGAGAATCTTAGGCGACCGTAAATCCAAACTACCATCATGATCTCTAAGAAGCAAATTAGCATTTGACTGACGTAGCTGGAAGATATCAACCAGGGAATGGTATCTGCGAGGTGCTGAAACGAACAAAAATAATTTTATGAAAAGTAGCATCATTTTTATTATGAAAAATCGGTCAGAAGAGAAAATGCATTGAGCTTGTTTCGGGTAATAAATGGAAATAAATAACTATAAAATTAAAAAAAATTAAAAAGTTCTTGTAATTGCCTCGAAAATCGAAATTGAAATTTTCAACATATCTTTACGTTTTGAGGTCTATAGAGTATATATAAAGTGTTTTTAGAAAGAAGTACACCTACCGACATAAAAAATTACGCAGTAATAATATCCACCTATCTTTAAAATTACCTGTCTTAATTACTTATTTACGCTTACATCTTAGAAATTTTATTATTTTATGACGGTAGCCATGACTAAAGGTAAAGATATAAAAGAGCACGTCACTTTTAGAGATTCCTGTTTAGTACAGGATTTGAACGTGAAAAGTACTCAAAGTTTTTGCGATAGATAAATGTCCTCAAGGCGACAAATGTCGAATGAAGAAAGAGGTGCTGCGATGGCTTTAAAGGAAGATGGTTCCTCATTTAGAGAAATTTCTCGTAGAGGAGGATACATTGAAGGTTCTATACGAAAACTTTTTAAGAAATTCCAGGAAACTGGTTCAGTGAGGAGGAAAAAAGGAAGTGGGCCGCCGCGTAAAACAACTAGTCGCGACGATTGCCGATTAAAATTGGCAACCTTACAAAATCGGTTCAAAAGTTCATCCGAACTAAGAAGAGAGATAAAAGGAACGTGTTACGATGGAGTCAGTATTCGTACCAGCGAAAGAAGGCTCAACGAAGTTGGAGTAAGATTCAGAAGGCCTGCCAAAAACCATTGTTGACGACAAGAATGCGGAAAAATCGCCTTGAATTTGCAAAAGCCCTTGAAAGCTGGACAGTTGAGGATTGGCGGAGGGTCATCTTTACAGATGAGTCCAAATTTAACCTATAAGGAAAATATGGAAAGCAGAACGTCCGTCGTAGAAAAGGTGAACGAAATAGCGACGATTGCATCAGAACAACCGTCAAACATTCTCCGTATTTTATGGTATGGGGAGCCATTACCGCATACGCAGTTGGCGAAGTAAAGCTCCTCGAAAGTTCCGTGAATGCACTAATATACCAGGAAATAATATTGTAACAGCTTATACTGACGATCGAAGCTCTAACCCAACATGTCGATAGCCCCATTTTCAGGACGATTCAGCACCTTGTCATAGAGCGCGCTCGGTAAGTTTTTCAAAAGCTGAATAACAACAAGCCGTGAGGTGCGACCCTTGAAGTCCACACGTACAACTTCCCAGTAATATTTACATAAATATTAAAAATATTAAACACAATAATAATTATGGAAATAATACTACTTTTAATAATAAAAATGTACCTCTCATAAAAAATATTGGAATGACTTAATATTAATCGTAACATCTACGCGAGCGTCAATTGATTGCGCAAAGATTTTTGTGGATTGGTTTGATTTAATATTCACGTGGATCAATCGGAGGGGGGACAGGTTACAAAGCCTTTTCTACGTTATTTTTTATTTTCATATCGATGCTTGAAGGACAAAACAGCGCTAGCAAAAATGAATGCAGTTTTTGTTATGACGACAACTGAAAAGATTTTGTCGCGAGATGGCCATTTTGAATAGTTGCGGTCAAACTGCTAGCACTACGGCATAATCACTGGATTTGTATTTTTTCACGATTTTACATAAATGAAACTCATAATTATTTCTTATTTTCTGTTGATTTTGAGAAACATTAAATATGCAGTCAAAAATAGGTTCAATTGCATGTAAAAAGTAAAATATATGTATTACAAATGATGAAGGAAGTAACTGCAATTTTACGAATACTAAAGAACAAAACTCCTAAAAACTACAATTTTTTATTTGATGAAAGCTATTCAAAGCAAATGATCTCAAAAAGTGTTGACTACAAAACATTTTACCATTCAAAACGTTGATTATCACCATTGCAAATTTGATTTGATTTGTATTGGTTTTCAAAATTTAAGCAGTTTGTTTATTAAAGTTAAAACACGGTTCTGTCAAAACTATTAAAAATCTCCGCAAATTATGCAAATAATAATAAACTTTAATTAACTTTACAACAATGTCTTTAGAATAAGAGATTTAAGGTATACAAATTCGTATGAACCCTTTTTACATGGTGACTTTGATTTTATTTTTTTTTATTCAAATTGTTTTGAAATCATGAGTAAATATTTTGCTAGTCTCTGCAGAAATTGATAAATTATAAATTTTATAAACATTCATTATCACGATGTTGATTTTATCAATTATTAATTAATTTTTTTATGAAAAAAAACACTAATTTTCAATATTTTTTTATTAAATAAAAAAAATGGCTTTAAAGATTTTTTTTAAATTTAAAAACATCATTAAAATGTTAGTACGCGTTGATTGATTTTTTAATGATGCAAAGATTATATTTGGTTCTCGAGATATAATGATTGACATAAATGACCTTGAAGGTCATGATGACTTTTAATGATTTTTTATTTTTAATTTAATTTTTTTTGTAATCATGGAAAGAAAATTTGGTGGTTTTCCTACAAGAACTGTTTGGAGTATGTATATTTTATAAATATTTATTACTGAAACTTGAAAATAAAGTTTAAAATTTGATGTTTTTGAAAAAAACTCCAAATTTTTGCACTTTTTTTCAAAAAATTAAAAAACCGCTCCACCAATTTTTTTAAAAATTTGATAGAATCGCGAAAATATTGATGCGCGTCGATTGACACCTTGAGAAAGCAAAACGTACGTTTGATTCGCAAGATATAGCGCATGACAGGTTTGACCTTCAAGGGGTGAAAACAGCAAAACCCCCCGACAGAAGTGTCCCAAAAACTAATCAGCTCTTAAAATTGCAAAGACGCTTCGATTGATTTCTTAACGAAGTCGATACGATTTTGTTTACGTGAGTTATGCTCGTAGAAAAACTGTCCGCGAACGCACGTACGTATGTACGTACGTACATACACACACACACACATACAAACTTCTTTCTAAAAACACTTAAAATATACTCGTAAGACCTCAAAACGTAAAGATATGTTGAAAATTTCAATTTAGATTTTTGAGGCGATTACAAGAACTTCCCATATACTGGGAAGTTAATAAATTCAGAATTGATGTAATTTTTGACTTCCAGATTCAAGATTTAAAGCATCAACTGGGTATAATTTCCCTTCTGCGGCCAGGAAACAGCCCTGTTTTAAACCTAATCGAAAATTGTTGGTCCCTCATTGGAATGAAATTGAGAAACAAGAAGCCGACAACCCTTCAAAAGCTAAAGGGTGAAATTGAAATGGTGTGGTATAATGAAATACTACAAGAAGAGCTCGAAAAATACTACGAGTCGATGCCTCGAAGAATTAAAGCGGTAATTGATTTGCGAAATATAGTAATCAATGTATTTAAAAAATTTAAACTTCAAACAATTTTTGTAGAAACACAAACAAAACTTTTTCTCATGACTACGTAAAAAATTAAATAAAATATAAAAAATCATTATAAGTCATCATGATTTTCAAGGTCATTTTTATCATTCACTATATCTCACGAACCAGATATAATATTTGCATCATTATGGTGTCAGTTGACGTATATTAATATCTTTGTGAAGTTTTTAACATGACAAACATTCGTTTCAGCCGTTTTTTTAATTTAATAGAAGAATGGTTTTTTTCATAAAAAATATTTTTTAACTTGATTTGCACAGCACAGTGATTCAGTTTATAAAATTTATACATTCTTATCAGTTTTTGGAAAGAAACAAGCAAAATTTTCTTCCATGATTATGAAACAACTAAATTAAAAATAAACAAGCCGTGAGGTGTGACCCATGAGGTCCACACGGTCAACTTCCCAGTAATATCTAGATATGTAGATATTAAAAATATTAAACACAATAATAGTTATGGAAATAATACTACTTCCAATAATAAAAATGTACCTCTCATAAAAGTTATTGGAATGACTTAATATTAATCGTAACTTCTACGCGAGCGTCAATTGATTACGTAAGGATTTTGGTGCATTGGTTTGATTTAATATTCACGAGGATCAATCGGAGGGGGGACAGGTTACAAAGCAGTTTTTTAATTAAAGTTAAAACATGGTGCTGTGAAGACTATTGATAATCTGCTCAAATTTTGCAAATATTAATAAATTTTTATTGACTATACAACAATGTCTTTATTATAAGAGATTTAAAGTATAATGATTCGAATGAACCCTTGTTACACGGTGACTTTGAATGATTTTATATTTTTAATTTAATTTTTTTTTGTAATCATGAGAAAAGTTTTTGCTGGTTTCTCTTCAAAAATTGATAAAAGTTTACAAATTCTATAAACATTTATTATTACGATGTGCAAATCAGGTTAAAAATGATTTTTTATGAAAAAAACACTACTTTTCCAATTTTTTTAAATAAATCAAAAAAACCGCTTTAACGATTTTTTTAAAATATAACAACATCATAAAAATGATAATACGCGTTGATTGACACCTTAATGATCGGAAGATTATATTTGGTTCTCGAGATGTAATGAATGACGTAAATGACCTTGAACGTTTAATGATTTTTTATTTTTTATTTAACTTTTTTCCTTATCATGAAAGAAAATTTTGCTGGTTTTTTCACAAAAACTATTTGGAGTATATAAATTAAATAAACATTGTTTACTTAGGTTTGAAAATCAGGTTAACAATTTTGTGTTTTTGAAAAAAAAAACCTCATTTTTTGCACTTTTTTTTAAAAAATTAAAAAACGGCTCTAAGAATTATTTTGAAAGTTCGACAGAATCATATAAATGTTAAATTGCGTCGATTGACACCTTAAAAATGAAAATCGCATTTTTGGTTCGTGAGATATAGCGCATAACATGGTTGGCCTTCAAGGGGTGAAAACAGCAAACCCCCCCGACCGAAGTTTTCCAAAACCTAAGCAGCTCTTAAGTTTGCAAAGACGCTTCGATTGACACCTTAACGAAGTCGATACGACTTTGTTTACGTGAGTTATGCTCGTAGAAAAACTGCCTGCGAACGCACATACGTACGTACATACACACACACATACATACTTCTTTCTAAAAACACTTTATATATACTCTATAGACCTCAAAACGTAAAGAAAAGTTGAAAATTTCAATTTCAATTTTAGAGGCGATTACAAGAACTTCCCATATACTGGGAAGTTAAAAATCATTCAAAGTTACTATGTAAAGAGGGTTCATACGAATGATATTACTTTATATCTTTTATTCTAAAAAAATTTAATTTTAAAATATTTTTGTATAATTTGAGCAGATTTTTAATAGTTTTTATATTCTTTTCATTAAAAAAACTGCTTAAATTTTCAAAACCAACAAAATTTCAATAAAATTTGCATTTGCGGTATGAACGCTTTGAATGGTAAAATGTTTTGTATCCAATACTTTGCAAGATCAAATTGAAAAGCTTTCATCGAATGAAAAATTGTAGTTTTTAGTAGATTCATTCTTTAGTAATCGTAAAATTTCAAAAAGCACCATCATTTGTAATACATTTTACTTTTTACATGCAATTGAACCTATTTTTGACTGCATATACAAAATTTTGCAAGACCAAAGAGGCCCCCACCCATTGATCCGCGTGAATATTCAATCTGTCCTCATCGACCCAAAACCTTACGTAATCAATGGACCAGTGGACACTCCCGTAGACGATGTGATTCATATTAACTCATTCCTGTTACTGCTATGAATACCTCTCATTGTTATTACTTAAAGTAGTTTGATTTTCAAAATTATTATTGTGTTTAATGTTGTTGATTTTTATCTAGATATTACTGGAAAGTTGACTGTGTGGACCTCAAGGGTCGCACGTCGCGGCTTGTTTTCCTCTACTATAGAATAAATATTCTCGAATACCAATATGTTTTTTCAACTATCGGGAGTAATTTATACATAAAAAGACGACCATTAAGATAGATGCATGTGAGACCTTATGTCTACAGTTTATACTTAAAGGTTAATATTTATAATTTACTGTCGATATTTCATGAAACTTATGATGTACGGACAAGTAGTTGATGGTTTTGATGGCGATTTTAAGGTGCTTACAAATTTGTTGATTTTAAGTGGAAATTATAGAAATCATTTTTTTAAATGTAATTAAGGTAATTAAAAAATGCGAAGTATAAAACTCCAAAAAATGAAATTTATCTAATTTCAAATCATTTGGAGAATCCTTACCACTATTGCGAAAAATATGGAAAATATAAAACTTATCGCACACAGCGCCACTGATAGCATGTTCCTCCATGTCCTAAGATAAACGCACTCATCAACAATTGCAGTCACTATTGAAAAGGTTTGAATTACCTAAAAAAAAGTATGGAAACAATATATTAGGAGATTACGGTGAAATTTGAAATAGTCACAATTAATGCCATTTCCGATAGGAAAAACATAAAGAAAAATAGCATTGACCACATTTGTGAAGCTTCCAGCTTTCCAACGAAATAAGGAATGGCAACAAACAAATATTCCAAGCTGTCGTGATCAAAATATTTCAGGCTTATCTCAGACCTTCCTGAAATGTGAAGTTCAACCTTTGTTGTTATTTTTGAGGATAAAACCTCTCACAATGTGTTTCTAGTATGTGATTGCCAAGAAGTGACCAGAAACATATTGCAAGAGAAATATTCATATCAGAAAATTTACTTGAAACAAATCCGTCGACCATCGACATAATGTATCCTGTTAATGCTGCAAAGCCTGTCATTGCAAGAGGTATTACGTATGAGTATCTTTCCAAGTTGCTTTTAAACGGTTGATAGCTTGCTAAGGTCAATACGATACCCCATCCTCTTCCCAGAATAGTTGACGAAACCATTGGTCCTAGCATCCATGGAAAAATACGTGCTATGCTCGTGCGATCACTCCACTTGAAGAAAGTGTACGTATCATCTGCAACCTCCGGGAGGAAACATATTCTTATGAATATGATCACACATATTGCTGCAGTGGTGAACGTCGTGTATCGAAGAAACCTACCTATCTGAACCAAGAAACGAGGTAAGATCTCTGTAATTGCAATACATAGGTTTCTCCAACCTTCGCTATTCCACCACTGACGATGTAAGCAGCAGTTATCCAAATGATGAGTTCACCCAATATCACAGTCCAGGATATATCAAACGCATCAACATCTTCACTGATCCTTAATATTCCGTGACTATGGAGTGAATGCAGAAACAGTTAAAATTAGAAACATCGTGTAAACCCTATTTATCTGTACATTGAAGCTTAAATTTAGAAAAAGTTATCAGTATATACCAATATTCAAAATAATCGACAGTCATTTGCTCCTCCTTTCCCCTTTTGTTATAATAGTTGGCATAACATAGCAAAAATTATCTTCACATGCATAAATCTTTTATTACTGTTTATTGTTTTTAGATGTCAGGATTTAGTCTGTATCTGGTCTGTCTATACTGTTTTAGATTTTAAAGCTAAATTAAAATTGAATTTGGTTCAGAAATAGTTTAGCGAGCAAATCATTTCATTTTTCAATTATGATGAGTATTATTAAATTGAAATATTTTATTTTTACATGAAAAATTGTAAATATCAATATGTGTATTACATTATTCTCTTACAAAAGATACTGATACGCCGGCATCATTGAGTCCGTTGTATTTTCAGCTTCAAATGGAAAAATCGAAGTCTAAATAAAATAATGGCAATTAAATAGTTTCTTCTAAAAAACTAAATACATACATTCTTGCAATGTTGTGTATTCCACGAGTTGTCACAATACATCCAGGTCGTATTCAACTGGAATGACATCACGAAGAACAATAAAGGATATGCAGCAATCGTGCTGTTATAAATTGCCGAGAGAAAGTTCAAAATCAGTATCACATAGCCAATTCCTGAGAAGAATGCCATCAAAACGTGATATTGCAAAACGATGGTTACTACCTTTGAAAATTGGTGAAATTCGAAACACTGATATGAATCCTGTGCTTGAAAATTGTCCCAAAAACGATTGAATGAAAAACACAGGTATAATGTAGAAAACTGCGCTCAAGACAATCGGAATGATGATGTATGCTGAAAAAATAGTTTATCGATGGAATGTCATCAAGTAAATATCAATTTTACAGCTTTTGTCATATTTTGGTATATCTTGATCGATTTATTTACAATATTGGTGGACTTTTTACCTTCCCAGTAGATGGGAAGTTCTTGTAATCGCCTCGGAAATCGAAATTGAAATTTTCAACATATCTTAACGTTTTTAAGCCTTTAGCGCCTTTTCACACGAGCCGGCGCCGATTGCCCGGTCGCCGGCCAACCGGTTCAAAGTGTATGGAGCTATATAGGAGCTTTCACACACACAGCCGGTTCCGGGCCGGCATCCAGAAACCGTGCTACGCCGGGTGGACTTCGACGGCTGCCCGGCGTCGCTAACCGTCTATCCGGCGCAAAATGATCCGAGATGTGTTGAATCCAATGGGAGCTTTCACACTTCAGTCCGGTTTTGCAAACGGGTACAGTGAGTGATCTGAAATGTCGCAGCAAATCAATATAGATATTGATTATTTTATCACCCTCGTACATACGAGACCCGTTCTATGGGATAAAATGAGCAATAAATATAAAGGCAAGATCGAAACAAGAAATGCGTGGGTGGAAATATGCCAAGTATTGAATGTGTCATTCGACGGTCTCAGCGATATGGAAAAAAAGGAATATGGTAAGTGAGGCTGGTAGCACATTGCATCACCATTCATTTGAATTTTGTTTGCATGAATTTCCATGAAAATCGACAGGTAGAAAACATAATGATTCTTCGAAGTATAAAGTTAATAGCGATTATAACGAAGTAGAACTGTGTCTAACAATGTAGATATTGTAGCTCATACTGGGCTCAGATCCTAAATAGTGAATAAGTGATTTTTGTATAAGTTCATGCATTTGTTTTAAACCACCAAAAATATGTTTATAAAACTGTATGGCTGTTATTTTTGTATTCATTAAAATTTCCAAACTACAATGATTATTGTCTGAACAATGCCAACTAAACAATTTTACAAACTTATTGCAAAGTTTTTGTGAATTGTATGTATTTTTTGTTATATTTTTCCCATTTGCCAAATAATAGATCCCGCATCAGTCAGAAAATAGTCAGCTAATGTGTTTCGGATGTTATTGGCTGAAGCTGTACCACGAACATTTTCGTTGATAGGAATATCTTCTAAACCCATAATTGTAGTAGTGTGTTCAAATTGGA
The DNA here is from genome assembly GCA_963942545.1 of Oxycera nigricornis. Lineage (NCBI taxonomy): Eukaryota > Metazoa > Arthropoda > Insecta > Diptera > Stratiomyidae > Oxycera > Oxycera nigricornis. Next base: position 83,353,915 of record OZ012661.1, read on the forward strand.
ATCCATCACGCTTTCTAACAAAGTTGTGAAGTACTACGCAGGCTTTAATTATGTCTACCGCAAAATCTGGTTCAACGTTAATTGGCCGGTGAAATATTCGCCATTTGTTGCTCAAAATTCCAAACGAGCTCTACATAGCCTGTAATTGAAAACTCTTTTTTTGATAGTTAAGCTGGAACCACCAAAAGGTCGAAGTAGATGCTTATGAAGCCCAAATACCTCATCTCCAACTAAATAGTAAGGAACAGTTGGACTGGGCATCCCGGTTAAACTTTTTTCCACCGGTAACTGCATTTCATTTGTGCTGATTGAGGCCCAGAGGGAAGATTTCGTGAAAACCCTAGAATCGCAATCCTTTCCATAGCTTCCAATGTCCACATACACAAAGCGGTAGTACGGTACGGTAGTACGGTACGGAAGAATAACCTTTGTAGTTGTGGAACATCGACCCTAGTGGGTTAACGATTCTAATGTGTTTTCCATCTACAGCTCCTATACAATGTGGAAAATTTATTCTTTCTTCAAATTCTAAAGCGATTCGTTCCCAATCTGCTAATGTTGGAATTGGTATGCATTCTGATTGCATCAGAGACCAAATACTACAACATACATCTCTTACTATTTTACTTATAGTTGAGATCCCTAGACGATAAGAATAGTGCAGATCTGTAAACGTATTCCCGCTAGCCAAAAAACTTAAATAGAAGAAAAATAAAGTTTTCATTCCAGAGAAAGAACTGATGAAAAAATGGAGCAACATACGAGACGGATTTGTAAAGTTTCAAAGGAAAATAATGGACACAACCCGATCCGGCGCTGGAAGTCAACAAATAAAAAAATACATTTATAGTGATCAGCTGCAGTTTCTTGTTAACGTAACGGAACCAAGACCAACAACTAACTCCTTAACAATAAACCCTGAAACATCAAATGAGGAATCATTGACCCCCCATGCAGCATTTAAAGCACCACTTTTACGATCAAGGAAAAGGAAATTAGATGAAGTAGAATTGAAGATGATGGAAGTTTTGGCAGAGCCTGAAGATCGTCATATTTCATTTTTTAAAGGCATTGTACCAGCATTGAAATCTTTCAGTGAGGACGAGATTATTGAATTTCAAATGGGAGTATTACAGCTCGTCTCGAACATTAAATGGAAAAAGCTAGGTGGCCCTCCAGTCACTTCACATCAACAAACTTATGCCACATGTGTTCCAAACTCATCCGACCCAAAACTATAATACTGCTGATAAGTATCTGCAGCATGAAGGAGTCGTCAACATGGACATTGTTACACCAGCTTCGTCTCATACTTCTTTAACTTCGATTAATTTCAGTGGAAAATGATTTACTTTTCATCGCCAAAGAAAAGGATTTTTTTAAATTTTTATTTTTTTTTTGCTGTTTTGACCCCTTCAAAGTCATTGATGTCATGCGCTTTATCTCACGAACCATTCATGCGATTTTCTCCATTCAGGCGCCAATCGACGCGTATTAGCATTTTCTGTGATTCCACTAAACTTTTAAAAAATTCGTTGTAGCCCGTTTTTTAATTTAATAAAAAATAAGTACAAAAATTAAGGTTTTTCATAAACAATAAATTTTTAGCCTGATTTGCACAGCACAGTGATCAATGTTTATAAAATTTATATATTCTCAAGTTTGCGTAAAAAAAACAGCAAAATTTATTCTAATGAAAATGAAAAAAAAATTAAAACAAGTCGCGAAGTGCGACCCTTGATGTCCAGACGGTCAACTTCCCAGTAAAATCTAGATAAACATTAAAAATATTAAACACAATAATAATTTTGAAAATAGTACTACTTTAAATAATAATAATGAGAGGTTTTCATAGCAGTAACAGGAATGAGTTAATATTAATCATATCATCTCCCTTTGAAAACTGATAGGAATGTCTAAATTTTATAAACATTTATTAATGTCTTCTGTGCAAATCAGGTTAAAAAATATTTTTTATGAAAAAAACCGTAAGTTTTTGCATTTTCTTCTATTAAATTAAAAAAAAACGATGAAACGGATTTTTATAATGTCAAAATAATCAAAGAGATTTTAAAACACGTCGATTGACACCTTAAGGATGCAAATATTATATCTGGTTCGTGAGATATAGTGGATGGAAGAAATGATCTTGAAGATCACGATGACAGTTAACGAATTTGTATTTTTAGTTTAATGTTTTTTGTTCTCATGAGAAAAAGTTTTGATGACATTTATTCAAGCATTGCTTGAAGTATATAAATTTTATAAAAATTGAATACTGTATACCGTAAATCAGGTTAAAAATTTATTGTTTATTAAGAAAACCTAATTAAATTAAAAAACGACTCCAACGATTTTTTTCCAAACTCGAGAAATTCACGCAAATTTCAATACGCGTTGATTGACTTCTTGACAATGTAAATCGTATGTTTGGTTCGCGAGATAAAACGCATGACAGAAATGACCTTGAAGATCATGATGACTGTTTATGATTTTTTATTTTTTATTTAATTTTTTACCTTATCAAGAGAAAAAGTTTAAATGTTGTTTTTACAAGCACTGCTTGAAGTAGATGAATTTTATAAAAATTGATTACTGCCTTCCGCAAATGAGGTTAAAAATTTATTGTTTATTTAAAAAAAACCTAATTTGTTGCATTTTTTTCTTAAATTAAAAAACGGCTTCAACGATTTTTTTCAAAATTTGAAAGATTTACGAAAATGCTAATACGCGTCGATTGACACTTTAAGCATGCAAATCGTGTGTTTGGTTCGCGAGATATAACGTATGGCAGATATGACCTTCAAACGGGCAAAACAGCAACCCCCCCCCCCAAGTTTCCCAAAAACCTAATCAGCGCTTAAAATTGCAAAGACGATTCGATTGACACCCCAACGAAGTCGATAACTTTTTGTTTACGTGAGTTATGCTCGTAGAAAAAAGTGTCCACGAACGTACAGACGTACGTACGTACGTTAGTACGTACACACACACATACATCTCCCTTTCTAAAAACACTTTATATATACTCTATAGACCTCAAAACCTAAAGAAATGTGGAAAATTTCAAATTCGATTTTCGAGGCGATTACAAGAACTTCCCATATACTGGGAAGTTAAAAACAACGTAGAAGAGGTTTTTTAACCTTCTCCCATCACCCACCGATAGATCCACGTGAATGTTCAATCAAACCAATCCATCCCCCATCCACCAAAAGCACTACGTATTTAATGGATTTATTAAACAATGGAATTCCAATTACTCTTATGAATACCTCTAATTATTATTATTTAAAGTAGTAGTATTTTCATAATTATTATTGTGTTTAGTATTTTTAATATTAATGTAGATACTACTGGAAAGTTGACCGTGTGGAGCTCAATGGTCGCTTCTCGCGGCTTGCTTTGATTTTCGTTCTCTATTTATCGAGATGTAATAGTATATAAATTATTTAAGATGAGCAGCTATAGGATGCTTGAAAAGAATTTGCTTTACACTTAATTGTTGAAAAACATACCAATCTAGTTTTTTTGTCCGTTTTTCATCACAACAGGCGACGTCTTCAGAAACTTTTAATCCATCGATTTAGCGAAAATTTCCATATTTTTGTGATACTTTGCTATTAGTCAATTCGCAAAAACTTGGTTTATAACTTTCTATCCTGGTTGGATTTGCATAATTTTGATTAAAAAAACTAGGTCTATGTGTTTCTCGAAAACCGTAGCTTATACAAAAATTTTGTACATTAAAAAATTGCACAGTATTAGTCATTTTTTATGAGCCACAATTGTCGAGATAGAAAGAAATTTAGTTCTGGTTTACTTTTCAAAGCTACAGAAATTAGGATAGGAAGTACCTAGCCAATATTTTACATATATACTAATGGTAAAATATCACTAAGAGATAAAACATGCTAAACAACGTCCGATGGATTCCAGCTATTTAAAATATCGAGATTAAATCGTTTAATTTTCTTCCTAAGATATTCAAGCGGTCAAACACGACAATCAATGGAAATAAAAGAGGCACTTCTAGCCAGACTTAAATTTTCTACGTAAAGTATCCGTCTGCAAATATGGTGCGATAATAACTAAGAATTGTTAGATATGTATTGTCTCCTAAAGTTTTATTGTCGTTAATTTGATTTATTGTTCATCTTTGAACGATTAATCTTCCCATTTTAAATAATTAATACATACAAATACATTAAGTCAACTAAATTACGTAATATTTGTCTGCAGTAACTTATCTCATTAGAAAATAGAAAAAAGTGGGCGGATTCAACTTCTGTAATAACCACTTACCTCCACCAAAAGCATTCATATATAATGAAAACATGAAAAATGTTCTCATTCCGAAGGCATTTGCAAAGCAAGCTGTATAAAAGTCGGAATGTTTTTCCCATTTTCCACGCTTAGGATCATGATTATAAGGTTTATGTCCCGCGTCGTAAGAATGTACACCAGTTTCGTTGGAAAACATTTTCGAGCACTAACACTTTCCACTATTTTGAATATTTTTAAACAGTTGTTCAACTCTGATCCCGGCTTGGCTTCATGTAAAACAAATCGTTGATGATTACGATGCAAAAATTATTATGCAGCCGTCGACACTAAGCGATGGCGAAGAACACATTCAGTTAATCCTAAATATCAAGCTGAAGATCTTACATTTTACACTTCTCACTAATTAAAATCGCTTGTGATGTTGTATTGAATTTGACGACAGGATTAAGTAAATCTTTTTGGATGTGCTTGGCAGCGCATTGGCTCAGAAAAGATAACAAACTACAGTGTGCCGTGTAGGAGCTCCGAGCACGCAAATACGACCGCCTCTGCTTCACTATGTTGAGTTAAGTGAAGAATTAGCTAATCAATGCATTCATTCAATTGACAAAGACGCGTATTTACAGTCTTGCCATTAGTTATTGTTCAATTATCAACCCCGAGCAATACACATTTTTACGGACACATTTCGTTATCAGATTGAACGAGTACAGAGCGACGGGTGAAAGTTTCTGGAAGCAAAACTTCTTATTTAGATTATCTCATTCCCAAACAGACAACAGTTTCAACACTAACATCATAACAATATTCGTCTAATGAAAATGGGATAGAGTTTCCTCACAATTTTTTTTGGAAGTAACGTTACTTTGATCAGAAATTTGTCTATTCAGCTCATCTGTAAACAAAGAAAAATTGAAGGAAATTTTAAAACGTTATCCTTTATTTAGCCGAATAAAATCTGGTTCTTTCCTAATCTTAAGCTACAAGAAAAATCTTTATTTTAGTGCACTAATGAATTCAAAATAAAAGCATATTTTCCACAAAAACAAAAGGATTAAACTTCACTATATCCGGATCTGTCGTCAATGTCGCAACAATTTTCAAAGGTACACATTTGTATGCTGTATGTCTATGTATAAAACAATTTAACTGAAGAGGTAAACGCCTAATGTAAGTTCTGGATAGGGCTGATCGAAATGATGACGACTTGGTCACACGTACTAAAATTTTAATTTTTTACTACATGGGTTGCTCGATTATCTACGTATGTATGTAGCCTGACATCCATCGAGATATTCGTAAAATATCGCCCAAAGTACCGCCAAACTGATCTAACAGTATAAACAATTACCAAGCTACTACTATAACAAAATATCTGAAACTATTTTTCATAAACAGTGCAATTTTAAATTCCCAGTATATGGGAAGTTCTTTTAATCGCCTCGAAAATCGAAATTGAAATTTTCAACATTTCTTTACGTTTTGAGGTCTATACAAAGAGTATATATAAAGTGTTTTTAGAAAGGGAGATGTATGTGTGTGTGTATGTAGGTTCGTGGACAATTTTTTCTACGAGCATAACTCACGTAAACAAAGTCGTATCGACTTTGTTGAGGTGTCAATCGAAGCGTCTTTGCAATCTTAAAAGCTGATTAGTTTTTGGAAAACTTCGGTCGGGGCGGTTTGTTGTTTTTCCCCTTTGAAGGCCAAACATACGATTTGCATGAATAAGACGTCGTCGCGTATTAACATTTGTGTGAATCTGTAAAATTTTGGAAAAAATCGTTGGAGCCTTTTTTTACTTTAAGAAAAAAAAGTGCAAAAATTAGGGTTTTTTTTATAAACAATAAATTTGTAACCTGATTTACGAAAGACAGTATTCAATTTTTATAAAATTTATATACTTCAAGCAGTGCTTGCAAAAACATCATCAAAATTTTGTCTCATGATAACAAGAAACATTGAATAAAAAATAAAACAGATAACAGTCATCATCATCTTCAAGGCCATTCCTTCCATTCACTACATCTCACGAACCAGATATAATATTTGTACCATTAAGGTGTCAATCAACGTGTTTTAAAATCTTATTGAATATTTTATTATTATAAAGATCAGTTCCAGCGGTTTTTGTAATTTAATAAAAAACAAGCCGCGAAGTGCGACCCTTGAGGTCCACACGGTCAACTTCCCAGTAATATCTACATGGATATTAAAAAAAAATTAAACACGATAATATTTATGGAAATAATATTAATTTTAATAATAAAAATTTAACTCTCATAAAAGCTATTGGAATGACTTAATATTCATCGTACCATCTACGCGAGCGTCAATTGATTACGTAAAGATTTTCGTGGATTGGTTTGATTGAATATTCACGTGGATCAATCGGAGGGGGGACAGGTTACAAAGCCTTTTCTACGTTATTTGTTATTTTCATACCGATGCTTGAAGGACAAAACAGCGCCAACAAAAATGAATGCAGTTTTTGTTATTACGCTCATTTAAGAGATTTTGTCGCGTGATGGCCATTTTGAATAGTTACGGTCAAAATTGCTAGCATTTTGGCATAATCACTGCATTTGTATTTTTTCACGATTTTACATCAATGAAACGTTCTGAGAAACATTGCTTATGCAATCAAAAATAGGTTCAATTGCATGTAAAAAGTAAAATATATGTATTTCAAATGATGAAGGAAGTAACTGAAATTTTACGAATACTAAAGAACAAAACTCCTAAATCTACAATTTTTTATTTGATGAAAGCTTTTCAAAGCATATGATCTTAAAAAGTGTTGACTACAAAACATTTTACCATTCAAAACGTTGATTATCACAATTGCAAATTTGATTTGATTTGTATTGGTTTTCAAAATTTAAGCAGTTTTTTCATTAAAGTTAAAACACGGTTCTGTGAAGACTATTAAAAATCTCCGCAAATTATGCAAATAATAATAAACTTTCATTGAATTTACAACAATGTCTTTAGAATAAGAGATTTAAGGTATACAAATTCGTAGGAACCCTTTTTACATGGTGACTTTGAATGATTTCTTTTATTTTTAATTCAATTTGTTTTGAAATCATGAGAAAATATTTTGCTGGTCTCTCTACAGAAATTGATAAAAGTTTATAAATTTAATAAACATTTATTATTACGATGTTTATTTTATTAATTTTTTTATGAAAAAAACACTAATTTTCAATTTTTTTTTATTAAATTAAAAAAATGGCTTTAAAGATTTTTTTAAAATTAAAAAACATCGTTAAAATGTTAATACGCGTCGATTGACGCCTTAATGAAAAATAAAAAATCATTCAAAGTCACCATGTAAAGAGGGTTCATTCGAATCATAATACCTTAATCAGCCAATCAAAGTTTATTAATATTTGCAAAATTTGAGAAGATTTACAATAATCTTCACAGCACCATGTTTTAACTTTAATGAAAAAACTGCTATGTAACCTGTCCCCCCTCCGATTTATCCGCGTGAATAATCAATCAAACCAATGCACCAAAATCCATGCGTAATCAATTTTACGAGAAGTACATTTCTATTATTTGGAGTAGTATTATTTCCATAATTATTATTGTGTTTAATATTTTTAATATATTTTTAGATATTACTGGGAAGTTGACAGTGTGGACCTCATGGGTCGCACCTCACGGCTTGTTTTGTTATCATGGGGAAAGTTTTTGCTGGTTTCTCTACAAAAATTGATAAAATTTTATAAATTCTACAAACATTTATTATTACGATATACAAATCAGGTTAAAATCGAATCTTTTTATGAAAAAAACACTACTTTTCGATTTTTTTTAAATAAATTAAAAAAACACTTTAACGACTTTTTAAAATTTAAAAACATCATAAAAATGATAATACGCGTCGATTGACACTTTAATGATGGAAATATTATATTCAGTTCTCGAGATATAATGAATGACGTAAATGACCTTGAACGTTTAATGATTTTTTATTTTTTATTTAATTTTTTTCGTAATCATGAAAAAAAATTTGGTTGGTTTTTTTACAAAAACTATTTGGAGTATGTAAATTTTATAAACATTGATTACTTAGGTTTGAAAATCAGGTTAAAAATTTTGTGTTTTTGAAAAAAAAAACATAATTTTTTGTACGTATTTTTTAAAAATTAAAAAACCGCTCCAAGAATTTTTTTAAAAATTTGATAGAATCACGCAAACGTCAATACGCGTCAATTGACTACTTGTTCCAAAAAATCGTACGTTTGGATCGCGAGATATAGCGCATGACAGAAATGACCTTCAAACGGGCAAAACAGCAAACCCCCCCGATCGAAGTTTCCCAACAACTAATCAGCTCTTAAGATTGCAAAGACGCTTCGATTGACACCTCAACAAAGTTGATACGACTTTGTTTACGTGAGTTATCGTCGTAGAAAAAAGTGTCCAAGAACGTACATACGTACGTACGTACGTACATACACACACACACACACATACATCTCCCTTTCTAAAAACACTTTATATATACTCTATAGACCTCAAAACGTAAAGATATGTTGAAAATTTCAATTTCGATTTTCGAGGCGATTACAAGAACTTCCCATATACTGGGAAGTTAAAAATGAGAAAACTCAGGTTTTTTTTATAAATAATATTTTTTTAACCTGATTTGTAAAACACAGTAATAAATGTTTATTAAATTCATACATTCCTATCAGTTTTTGAAGCGAAACCAGCAAAACTTTTCCATGATTCTGAAATAAATTCAATTAAAAATAAAAAATCATTCAAAGTTACCATATGAAAAGGGTTCTTCCGAATGATATTACCTTATATGTTTTATTCTAAAGACTTTGTAGTGAAGTCAATCAAAGTTTTAAAAATGTTTGGATAATTTGAGCAGATTTTTAATAGTTTTTGCCTTCTTTTAATTCAAAAGAAGCGGCTTCAATTTTAAAACCATCAAAATTTCAATCAAATTTGCATTTGTAATAATCAATCATCATCACCCATCCACCAAAAGCCTTGCGTAATCAGTGGATGCTCCTTGATGCTTGTTACTGCTATGAATACCTTTCATTATTATTATTTAAAGTAGTAGTATTTTCCAAATTATTATTGTGTTTAATATTTTTAATGTTTATCTAGATATTACTGGGAAGTTGACCATGTGGACCTCAAGGGTCGCACTTCGTGGCTTGTTTTTGATTAAAGAGACAACTATCTGAAAAATTATAAGGGGTGAATTAAATTGTAGATTAAACAATAAGCAGAATGCAACCTTTGAGGTCCACTGCGTCAACTTGCCTGTAATATTTACAAAAGAAATTAAAAATACTAAACACAATAATTATCATGAAAATATTACTATTTTAAGTAATAATATTTAGAGGTACTCATAACAGTAATTGGAATGAGTTAAAATCAATCATATTATCTACGGGCGTGTCCATTGACTACGTAGGAAAGGGGAATGATTGAATATTGACGCTGAACCATGGGGGGGGGAAGCAGTTTACAAAATTTAAGCACTTTTTATATTAAAATTAAAACACGGTACTGTAGAAACTATTTAAAATTTGCTCAAATTATGCAAACATTAATAACACATACCTGCAAGTTGAAACTTTTTGATTTCTTTTTAAATGTTAATGGGTGGATTTTATGCAATTCGTTGCGCTGAGTTCGAAAATGCCATCCATTTCGACCCATCACGTAAGGATTTTCCGCAAAGTGAAAATTAAAATATAGGCAACACCCGCCATACAGTTGTATGTTAAAAAATATCATAAAATGTTACAAATTTAATTAATTTAAAGTCATACAATATTTTATTCATATTATATACAATTATAAATCTTTATAGAATCTGATTTTGTTAGTTTCAAAGCTTCGTTTTGTGTTTTTCCTTTTGTGTGACAAGGTATTCTTTCCATGCAACATCCAGCAGTAGTCACCCATCATATTAGTATCCCATCGACCTTGATACCTTCTCTCCATTTCCTTGATATCTTGGTGAAACCTCTCACCCTGTTCTTCACTAACTGCACGAAGATTTTCGGGAAAGTATTCCAAATGGGAGTTCAAACAAGCCGCGAAGTGCGACCCTTGAGGTCCACACGGTCAACTTCCCAGTAATATCTAGATAAACATTAAAAATATTAAACACAATAATAATTTTGAAAATAGTACTACTTTAAATAATAATAATGAGAGGTATTCATAGCAGTAACAGGAATGAGTTAATAATAATCATATCATCTACGGGAGCATCCACTGATTACGCAAGGCTTTTGGTGGATGAGTGATGATGATTGATTACCACAAATGCAAATTTGATTGAAATTTTGATGGTTTTTAAAATTTAAGCCACTTATTTTTATGAAAAGACTGCAAAAACTATTAAAAATCTGCTCAAATTATCCAAACATTTTAAAACTTTGATTAACTTTACAACAAAGTCTTTAGAATAAAACATATAAGGTAATATCATTCGGAAGAACCCTTTTCATATGGTAACTTTGAAAAATTTTTTAGTTTTAATTGAATTTTTTTCAGAGTCATGAAAAAGTTTTGCTGGTTTCTCTTCAAAAACTGATAGGAATGTATAAATTTTATAAACATTTATTACTGTGTTGTGCAAATCAGGTTTCAAAAATATTTTTGATGAAAAAAACCCTAAGTTATTGCACTTTCTTCTATTAAATTAAAACAACCGCTGAAACGGATTTTTATAATGTTAAAATAATCAAAAACATGTTAAAACACGTCAATTCACTCCCTAATAATGCAAATATTATATCTGGTTCGTGAGATATAGTGAATGGAAGAAATGACCTTGAAGATCATGATGACTGTTAATGATTTTTTATTTTTTATTTAATGTTTCTTGCTTTCATGAGAAAAAGTTTTGATGACGTTTTTTCAAACATTGCTTGAAGTATATAAATTTTATAAAAATTGAATACTGTCTTCCGTAAATCAGGTTAAAAAATTATTGTTTATTAAAAAAACCTAATTTTTGCACTTTTTTTTCTTAAATTAAAAAACGACTCCAACGATCTTTTTTTTTCAAAATTCTGGGAATTCACGAAAATGTCAATACGCGTTGATTGACATCTTGACAATGTAAATCGTATGTTTGGTTCGCGAGATATAACGCATGACAGAAATGACCTTGAAGATCATGATGCCTGTTAATAATTTTTTATTTTTTATTTAATTTTTTACATGGTAATGAGAAAAAGTTTTGATGTTGTTTTTACAAGCATTGCTTTAAGTGAATAAATTTTATAAAAATTGAAGACTATTTTCCGTAAATCAGGTTAAAAATTTATTGTTTATTAAAAAAAACCTAATTTTTTGCACTTTTTTTTTAAAAATTAAAAAACGGCTTCAAGAAATTTTTTAAAAACTTGATAGAATCACTTAAATGTCAATACGCGTCGATTGACACCTTGATCAAGGAAATCGTATGTTTCGTTCGCGAGATATAACGCATGACAGAAATGACCTTCAAAGGGGCAAAACAACAAACCCTCCCCGACCGAAGTATCCCAAAAACTAATCAGCTCTTAAAATTGCAAAGACGCTTCGATTGACACCTTAACGAAGTCGATACGATTTTGTTTACGTGAGTTATGCTCGTAGAAAAAAGTGTCCACGAACGTACGTACGTACGTACGTACGTACGTACGTACACACACACACACACATACATACATCTCCCTTTCTTAAAACACTTTATATATACTCTAAAGATCTGAAAACGTAAAGAAATGATGAAAATTTCAATTTCGATTTTCGAGGCGATTACAAGAACTTCCCATATACTGGGAAGTTAAAAATGAAGTTTTAAACTCATTGAACATCATTGATTTTTAAAATTGGATAACATATTTTCCACGATATTTTTAAAGTCCGGGTCCTTCTGATTCCCTAAAAACTTCGTAACTACATCTTTAAAAGAATTTCATGGTGATCTCTCAACATCGTTCATCACATTTTCAAAGTTGTTATCTTTCATCAGCTTACGAATATAAGGCCCAACAAAAACTCCTTCGTTCAGTTTTGCTTCAGACAAAGCAGGAAGCTTGCTTGAAAGGTATTTAAATGTCTCGCCATCTTTTGGTAATGCCTTCACAAACTGTTTCATCATGCCAAGTTTGATATGGAGCGGTGGGTTCGCCGACATTCAATGTTCTTTTGGACCACACTTTCTGGTTCCAGTGTTGAGCTTTTGCACGACTATCCCATTCGCAAATAAAACAGGGAAATTTTGTGTAACGACCTTGCTGTCCAAGTATCATGGAAATTACCTTGTGATCACCACAAACTGTCCACTCGAATTCCTTGTATTTCAACTTATCCAAGATCAATGCCAGGTTACCATAAGTTTCCTTCAACTGTACTGAGTGACCACCGGCTATTGATGCGTATTTATTCCCGTTGTGAAGTAAAACAGGTTTTATACTTCTTTTCGAAGAATCAATAAACAGTCTCCGATTTTCAGCTTTATGTTATGTTTGAACATGGGCACTAAACCATTAATATCGGAACAATACAATCAAAACTAGCTAATTATCTTGAGAAAAATAAGGCTCAAAATGTTCTTCTCTATTTCTATACCAAGCGAAAGAAATTTCAGCTGTCAATAAGTTCTTCTCTTGCAGTCTGGATCCTAGTAACTCAGCAGATTATTTTGGGAGTTCCAAATCACGGATCAGATCATTCAATTCAGCTTGTGAAAATGGTTGAGGTCCACTGGAAACTCGTCACTGGAACTTTTTTCTGATTCGTTTCCTGATGATGGCAAATCGTCTAGGCTGTGGGGTGCTTGTGGTGTAGAAATGCTAGGTCCGTGAGGGATTGGTCGGAGTGCAGAACCCATGTTTGGGTAACTAATTTATTTTTTTATTTTTTGTACTATACCCTTGTACATTGCACGAACAAAAGTATTAGTCATCGCTGTGATTTCGAGGCTCTTTCCAGATCATGGGAACACAAAAACGAAAAGATTTAACTTTACCTTTTAACCACGATCTAAGTCCTTCAACACACACTGAACAAACTCCATGCGAGGCCCAAGATTTGTCCTGATCACCTATCTTCACACCAAAATACGCAAAATACATTTTTTTAACAAAATCAGTAATAATTCTTTGTTGTTGTTTTTTTACTAAAAATTCACCAGAATTATAGCAAAAACTATCAGGACAATTTACACAACCTCTTGAAGTCATTTTTGAAACGTACATTGCGAAAGTTTTAATAGAAATAAATAAATGAAAGCGCATGCAACAAAAAATGAATATTCCGGCATTCCTCATCATACTTTTGCGTTTTGCGGAAAAAACTTACGTGATGGAATTTTTTTCATAATTTTTCCGAATTCAGCAACCAAAAATACATGGGAATTACCTATTATTTAAAAGAAAGAAATTTAATCACAGACCTGTGTAATCTTTGGTAGATTTAACAACAATGTCTTTAGAATAAGAGTAATCCGGTAATATCATTCGTATGAACACTTTTTACATGGTGACTTTGAAGGATTTTTTTAACTTCCCAGTATATGGGAAGTTCTTGTAATCGCCTCGAAAATCGAAATTGAAATTTTCAACTTTTCTTTACGTTTTGAGGTCTATAGAGTATATATAAAGTGTTTTTAAAAAGGGAGATGTATATATATGTGTGTGTGTGTGTACGTACGTACGTACGTACGTTCGTGGACACTTTTTTCTACGAGCATAACTCACGTAAACAAAGTCCGATTGACTTCGCTAAGGTGTCAATCGAAGCGTCTTTGGAATTTTAAGAGCTGATTAGTTTTTGGGATACTTCGGTCGGGGGAGTTCGCTGTTTTGCTTGTTTGAAGGTCATTTCTGTCAGGCGCTATATCTCGCGAACCAAACATACGATTTTTTTAAGCAAGGTGTCAATCGACGCGTATTAACGTTTGTGTTATTCTATCAAATTTTAAAAAAAAAGCCTTCGAGCGGTTTTCAAAATTTTTAGAAAAAAGTGCAAAAAATTAGGTTTTTTTTTCAAAAACAATAAATTTTTAACCTTATTGTCAAGTCTTAGTAATCAATGTTTATAAAATTTATCTACTCCAAACAATGCTCGCAAAAAAATCATCAAATTTTTTTCTCATGAACACGTAAAAAAATAAATTAAAAATAAAAAATCATTAAAAGTCATCATGATTTTCAAGGTCATTTTTATCAATCACTATATCTCACGAACCAGATATAATATTTGCATCATTAAGGTGTCAGTTGACGTGTATTAACATCTTTGTGAAGTTTTCAACATTATAAAAATTCGGTTTAGCCGTTTTTTTAATTTAATAGAAGAAAATGCGAAAAATTATGGTTTTTTTCATAGAAAATATTTTTTAACCTGATTTGCACAGCACAGTGATCCAGTTCATAAAATTTATACATTCTCATTAGTTTTTGAAGAGAAACCGGCAAAATATTCTTCCATAATTATGAAAAAGCTAAATTAAAAATGAAAAATCATTCAAAGTTACCATGTAAAGAGGGTTCATACGAGTGCTATTACTTTATATCTTTTATTATAAAAAAATTGCTGTAAATTCAATCAAAGTTTTAAGATATTTGCATAATTTGAGCAGATTTTTAATAGTTTTTATAGTCTTTTAATCAAAAAAAATTGCTTAAATTTTGAAAACCAACAAAAATTTTCAACACCAAAAAGGCCCCCCCGATTGATCCGCGTGAATATTCAATCTGTCCTCATCGACCAAAAACCTTACATAATAAATGGACCCTCCCGTAGACGATATGATTCATATTAACTCATTCCTGTTACTGCTATGAATACCTCTCATTGTTGTAATGTTGTTGATGTTTATGTAGATATTACTGGGAAGTTGACCGTGTGGACCTCAAGGGTCGCACCTCGCGGCTTGTTTTAATTTGTTTTTGCAATAATGGAAAAAAGTTTTAGTGGTTTCTCTTCAAAAACCGATAATAATTTATAAATTTCATAAACATTTACTGTTAAGCTGTGTAATCAGGTTAAAAAAATTTTTTATGAAAAACCTCTAATTTTTATTTATTAAATTAAAAAACGGCTCCAACGATATTTTTTATGAACCTAAAAACGTCACGAAAATAATAATACGCGTCGAGTGACACCCTAATTATGCAAATCCTAGGATTGGTCCGTGAAATTTGCCAGAAATGACCTTCAAGGGGTCAAAACAGCAACAAAAACTCCACGAACGCACGTACGTACGTACACACACACACACATAAATACATAATTACTTCTAAAAACACTTTAAATATACTCTAAAGATTTTAAAACGCGAAGATATGTTGAAAATTTCAATTTCGATTTTCACGATTATAAAAACTTTGCACATACTAGGGAAGTTAAAAAAACATTAGGCAAACCGTCCTATCATATTGACACACAGTAAACGATAAAAACATGTACACATTATCCCCAAACCGGCCTGAAAAGCACTGCGAATCTCATTAAATTAACATGTTGAAGCACTTTTATGTAAATTTCATGTCACCTGGGAAATGATTAGAAAAATATAAAGTGAAAAGTGTTTTCATATTTCACAAGAAATTCTGTCTAATTTTTCCTTGAAAATGGGATAAACAAAAAAACAAAAGATCACTTTGTGTTAAACGTTCAAAGCTATTTATCCTTTCTAAAAAAACTCAAAAGAAATTGCATACTTAGGATTAGACTCATTACGAGCAGACATTGTCTATTAAATTGCCATCTTAAAAAGCAGTGATTGTTATTCCTTCAGATCTTTTGAAGCTGAGTCGCAACAATCATATGAAAACATGTTTGGGAAAAATTGTATCAATATAATATTATATAATGTAATTGACATTTAAAACGGCATGTGGTAAGATTGAGTTAAACATTTCCGAAGTGAATTTTAAGAAAAAAATGTGCAATCTTATTGGAAAACTTGTTATTTATGCTAAGTACATATATCTAGTTTCTAAAAAAGAGGTAGTCGAAAATTTTACCTCCATGAACGATACATATTAAGAGCCGTATCCTTGTAGTTTTTTAACTCTCACTGGCAAAACTGGATGAACCTCGACGACTTACACAAAAAGTAGGCCTATTTTGAGTCAAAATCTGTGAAACACAATTTAATTTCAAAATTATTCACCAAAATATCAAATAAATATTCAAATTTTCCATTAAATAAGTCGTTTCAATTACATATGCTTTCATTTCATAATTGATACGATCGATTTTCGATTTGCTTTACTTTATTTGTCTTTCATCAATTATCGCAGCCATATATGTAGGTTATTGTAGCCACCGACAAAATTTCATAAGTCGTTATCATTAATGCCTTATTGTTTATCATTAATAAAAATATTTGGAACTCCATTTCTTACATAAAGGGGCGTTTATTACTGGGTTAGTTGATCAAGATAACAGAATATGTGGCAAATTTCAAAAAAGATCGTATTCCAGTCGCATTCAGCAAGCATGTCCATAATACTCTAATCGTACTTCCATATGCCATGATGTGGGCCTTGATCAAATGCTGTTGTTCCTACTGAATATTAGCAATGCAAGCTTTCCAGCTGACCATGAAATTGTTTTACAATTTAACAACCACTCTTCGCAATCCAGATTTATTTATTTATTTATTTATTTAAACAAGATTACAATATACAGATAAATCCAAAAATCTATTGTTATAAGTAAAATAAACTCAATTAAAGCAAAAAAAGAGATAAGAGAAAAATAACTTAATATAAAAAAGGGAAGAAAGAAAAAAAATTATTCAGGGATTGCATAGTTACCAACTTTTAAAAGTAAATTTCGCTTAAAGAGACTAAAAGAAAGGGGCAGAGGACCAAGCTGCATAACATCAAAATCGCGCATTAATCGCACAATAGGCGAATGAAAATAAATACAAAGATCAGCCACAGGAAGATCAAAAACGATATTTAGTCTTGAGCTCCGAGTTACCGGACGAAATTTAATGACTTCAATCAAAGATGTATCTAAAAGACCACGGCAAATTTTAAAAAGAAAACACTGATCAAATTTAATTCTACGTTGATTAAGAGGAAGAAAATTAAGGAAACAAAGACGAGCAGAAATTTAGACAATTTTCAGGCAACAAAATTGAATGTGGACTGTAGTCAATGTTAAAGTTCAAGGCACAAAAAATATTCTCCAAAGAATATCCAAAAGGTCATTGCAACTCAAAAAGAGATCCTCTCCAGTTTATTCTGGAAAACTCACGTCCACAGTGCATTAGACACCGGGTTTTATTACGCAAATTGACTTTGGTCTTGAGTAACGAGGTAAGCATCCTTCTAGGAATATTGCTAAATAATGGATGAACCATTCAAGAAACAAGCCGCGAGGTGCGACCCTTGAGGACAGCACGGTCAACTTCCCAGTAATATCTAGATAAACATTAAAAATAATAAACACAAAAATAATTTTGAAAATACTACTACTTTGAATAATAATAATGTAAGGTATTCATAGCAGTAACAGGAATGAGTTAATATTAATCATATCATCTACGGGAGCATCCACTGATTACGTAAGGCTTTTGGGGGATGGGTGATGATGATTGATTACCACAAATGCAAATTTGATTGAAATTTTGATGGTTTTCAAAATTTGAGCCGCTTTTTTTTAATTAAAAAACTGCAAAAACTATTAAAAAACTGCTCAAGTTATCCAAACATTTTGAAACTTTGATTGACTTTACAACAAAGTCTTTAGAATAAAAGATATAAGGTAGTATCATTCGGAAGAACCCTTTTCATATGGTAACTTTGAATGATTTTTATTTTTAATTGAATTTTTTTTCAGAATCATGAAAAAAGTTTTGCTGGTTTCTCTTCAAAAACTGATAGGAATGTATAAATTTTATAAACATTTATTACTGTGTTGTGCAAATCAGGCAAAAAAAATATTTTTTATGAAAAACCTCTCATTTTTTTCTATTAAATTGAAAAAACCGCTGAAACGGATCTTTATAATGTTAAAATATTCAAAAAGGTTTTAAAACACGTCGATTGACACCTTACTGTTGCAAATATTATATATGTTTCGTGAGATATAGTGAATGGAAGGAATGACCTTGAAGATCATGATGCTTGTTAACGATTTTTTATTTAATGTTTCTTGTTATCATGAGAAAAAGTTTTGATGATGTTTTTACAAGCACTGCTTGAAATATATAAATTTTATAAAAATTGAATACTTTCTTTCGTAAATCAGGTTAAAAATTTATTGTTTATAAAAAAACCTAATTTTTTGCACTTTTTTCTTAAATTAAAAAACGGCTCCAACATATTTTCGAAAATTTGGTAGAATCATACAAATGTTAATACGCGTCGATTGACACCTTAACGATGCAAATCGTATGTTTGGTTCGCGAGATATAACGCATGACAGAAATGATCTTCAAAGGGGCAAAACAGCAAAGCCCTCCCCCCAACCGAAGGTTCCCAAAAACTAATCAGCTCTTAAACTTAAAATTGCAAAAACGCTTCGATTGACACCTCAACGAAGTCGATACAACTTTGTTTACGTGAGTTATGCCCGTAGAAAAAAGTGTCCACGAACGTACGTTGTTGGAGCCCTTTATTAATTTAAGAAAATGAGTGAAAAAATTAGCTTTTTTTCATAAACAAAAAATTTTTAACCTGATTTACGTAACACAGTAATCAATTTTTATAAAACTTGTATATTTCAAGCAGTGCTTGTGGAAACATCCTAAAACCTTTTTCTCATGATTTCAAAAAACAGTAAATAAAAAATAAAAAAATCACTAACAGTCATCATGATCTTCAAGGTCATTTCTGTCATTCACTATATCTCACGAACTAGATATAATATTTGCATCATTTTGGTGTCAATGGACGTGTAATAACATCTTTGTAGTTTTTTTAACATTATAAAAATTCGGTTCAGCCGTTTTTTTGTCAATTTAATAGAAGAAAATGCGAAAATATTAGGATTTTTTTCCTTAAAAAATATTTTTTTAACCTGATTTGATCAACACAGTAATAAATGTTTATAAAATTTAAACATTTTTATCAGTTATTGAAGAGAAACCGGCAAAACTTTTTTGCAAGATTATAAAAAAAAACTAAATAAAAAATCATTCAAAGTTACCATCTAAAGAGGGTTCATACGAATGATATCACTTTACATCTTTTATTCTAAATAAATTGTTGTAAATTCAATCAAAGTTCTAAAATATTTGCATAATTAGAGCAGATTTTTAATGGTTTTTTAGTCTTTTAATTAAAAAACCTGCTTGAATTTTGAAAACCATCAAAATTTCAATCAAATTTGCATTTGTGGTAATCAACGCTTTAAATGGTAAAATGTTTTATAGCCAATACTTTGCAAGATCGTATGCTTAAAAAAGCTTTCATCGAATAAAAAATTGTAGTTTTTAGTAGATTCATTCTTAAGTAATCGTAAGATTTCAATAACCATCATCATTTGTAATACATTTTACTTTTTACATGCAGTTGAACTTATTTTTGACTGCATATACAAAAATTTTCAAGACCAAAAAGGCCCCCACCGATTGTTCCGCGTGAATATTCAATCTGTCCTCATCGACCAAAAACCTTACGTAATCAATGGACCCTCTCGTAGACGATATGATTCATATTAACTCATTCCTGTTACTGTTATGAATACCTCTCTTTAAAGTAGTATTATTTCCAAAATTATGTTTAATATTTATATTGTTTATCTAGATATTACTGGGAAGTTGACCGTGTGGACCTCAAGGGTCGCACTTCGCGGCTTGTTGTTTTCTTTTCACTGAACAAGTCAATATCTGTGGAACTGGCGGCAATTCGCTACTTTTCTTTACTAGACCGTTTTCACGCCATATATTTCCATGGAAGTTTGTCTTGAACATTCCACCATCTATATAATTTAATTATCAATTTTTTCACACTCTCATGCAACATATGCACATCATCTATCTTTTCCTTTCAATACGTGTCACTCCACCCAGCGGGAAAATCACATCTTGTTTGCCGCAAAGTGTTACTAAAATTCAAACTGGGCAAATGTCATTAGTTTTCACGCACAATACGTCATCACAGCTTCGGAAGAGACTACCTTGTCGTCTATATATTTTGTGTGGTATGCATTACCAGAAACAATGTATGATGTATCCATGCTTTAATATTGTCAATTAACTGTTTTAGGCTGAGGCTCCACATACGATTCTAAATCGGTTTCGGTTTGTTTGTTTTAAGAATGAAAGTCATAGCGGCGCGACCTTTTCTTATTTTGCATGTTATCTATATGAGAACCGGGCGACCCTGCGTCCACGTCCGATTCGATCAATAACGCCGGTTTTACGACCCGTCTGGTTCATAACGACCCGGGTCGACGTTCAGATTCATAATCATAACGAAGGCGCTTCCTTCTCGCTCATTTACACGCTTTCGCCATAAGATCGGATGACACCCGGCTCCACGGCCGGTTTTCCATAACCGATTTTCTGTATGCGCATGCGTTGTGTTCATTCGTTAAAAGGCAGTGAACGGAGAAGGCCATGGAGCAGGTGATAACGGCAGTAGGAGATAATCCGGTAATATGGAGTATTGCGGATAAAGACTACCACAACAGGGAATTGAATGATGCGGCGTGGGAGAATGTTTGCCAAGAAGTGAGCCCTAGTGCCAGAATTCATCCATTTTAGGATTTTAGCACTGACACCATCAACAACGCAAGACAGATGTTTTCACGTTGAGCACCGACACGAGAATGAACACTAAACAAACAATCTGATTCAAGAGCCTCGCACGTTCTTATTTCAGATTTGGAATCGTACGTGGAGCCTTGACGCCCGTCGTTCTTATTGTTTACGCATTTCAAATAATAATCGGTTTGGAATCGTATGTGGAGCCTCAGGCTTAGAGTCACTTTTTATTTGTACAATGCCAAAGTGGAGTTTTAACCAGCCGTGGGGTGCGATGCATCAGGATTTATGCATGTATCTAAATATATATATATATATATATATATATATATATATATATATATATATATATATATATATATATCATCGCAAAGTATTGAGCACGAAACATTTTACCATTCATAGCGTTGTTTACCACAAATGCAAGTGTATATATATATATATATATATATATATATATATATTTATGCAAATTTGATTCATAAAATTTTTTTTTCTTCAAAATTCAAGTAGTTAACTTACTAAAATAATAAAACTGTAAAAACTATTGTTCAAATTATGCAAATAATAATCAGATTTTGATTGACTTAACAACAGAATTTAGAATAAGATATATCGGACGATATTATTCGTATGAACCGTTTTTACATGGTGACTTTGAATGAGTTTTAATTTAATTTTGTTTGTAATCATGAGAATACTAAATTCATGTTGAAATTTTCAAAGGCATACGCATTCAAGTATATATGTATATATATATATATATATATATATATATTCAAGTATATATATATATATATATACATATATATATATATATATATATATATATGTATATATATATACTTGAATGCATATGCCTTTGAAAATTTCAACATGAATTTAGTATTCTCATGATTACAAACAAAATTAAATTAAAACTCATTCAAAGTCACCATGTAAAAACGGTTCATACGAATAATATCGTCCGATATATCTTATTCTAAATTCTGTTGTTAAGTCAATCAAAATCTGATTATTATTTGCATAATTTGAACAATAGTTTTTTACAGTTTTATTATTTTAGTAAGTTAACTACTTAAATTTTGAAGAAGAAAAAACTTTATGAATCAAATTTGCATTTGCGGTAAACAACGCTCTGAATGGTAAAATGTGTCGTGCTCAATACTTTGCGAGGCTATATGCTTTAAAAGGCTTTCATCAAATAAAAAATTGTTTAAAATACAACTCTGATGTATCCTTCATTACATTCAAAACTTTCCTTCAAAAGTTATCGTCGTAGACAAAAATTACCATGCATGAAAACATGTTCTTGAATATACCCACACAAACCCATTTAAAAAATGCTATTGACTTTAAACGTAACAACATGCTAAAAATTTCAATTTTAATTTTCAGGCCGATTCTAAGAAATACCCTTAAGGGAGGTTAAAAATGACATGCGTCCTTCAGGAAATTTATTTCCATGAGCTAAACAGATAGATAAGGACTTAAAGAAAGAAGATAATCATCAGCATCTGAAATAAATTCACGTGAGAATCAAGTGAATAGATTACTTTAAATGATTTTATGTGTTTCAGATAAAGATGACCACGAGGTTGAATTTGGGTGGGAAAGATCAGATCCATGTTTCAAAAAGCTGCAGATAATAAAATTTTTTTTTACGTGGCAAAATTCTTTTTACGTGGCACAATTCTTTTTATGTGGCGGAAAAATTCCGGAAGATCAAGATGAAAAGTTCACAGTGATAAACTAAAATAATAATGGAATATTCACCGCTGCAAGTTGCTTGAAGTATTCAAAACCCTTGAAAATGAACTGCACTATTAGATATATTGGCTAAATTTGGCAATAATTTCATGTTATTCAGAATCTGTGAAAAAAGTTTGCTGAAATTTGATTGTATCGTCTCTTTTTGGAGTACTTTTGTTTTTCCGTAATCTGAAAATAAATTTTCTGCCATGAAAATATAAAAATTTATTGCACGCACAATATTTTGCTGCCAAACACTCCTGTTCAGTAAACGCTCAATGTGTGTTCTTGCTTCAAATTAAATTGAAGTTATTGATAGGTACAATTGGTTGGTTAGTAATATATGCCCTTTCCATATGTAAATATTTAAATTTATTGCCTGCTTAGTTTTCAAAGGATAAACTCTCCAAAGCGGCTAACATTGACCAATTTGTGTTCTTTTTGAGATAGGAACTTTGATGGATGTGCTTTTGAGCATACTAAATTCATGTTGAAATTTTCAAAGGCATACGCATTCAAGAATGTTTGTTTGAAAGCCCACAAAATTTCCTTAGCGTAAAGTGGGGTTTGCTTTAACATCTTGTTCGGCGTCATTGCGAAAAAAATGCAAAGCTGTAAGAGAGTTAGATGACAAAAGTGTGTTGTTGACGCAACACAAATTATGGTTTAGCCAGGTATTCAGTGCTAGGAAACACATTCGTGTTTTTCATTAAGAAGAAACAGCAATTAAAATTATAGTTGTTATCCAAACCATGAAAGATTTTATCTTATATCATATCAAACTTGAAAAAGATGTTGTATTGTTAAGTACAGCTCGATTTCAATGAAACTTTGAATTCTTCAGATGGAAGATAGCACTTGCACTCTACTTAGAATTTGCGGACATCTACTGATTCATAAACCGAAGTCATTGATACAATTGGCAATAATGTTGAATCTGATAGATAGGTACTTTGGCAATTGCTCCCCTTTACAAGCCCGTTGATACCATTAATTGTTTTCATTTCATTCCACATTTGGTGTAACTTTTGCACAGACAGACATCACTTCAACGATAAGATCTTCAGGTTAACACATGTGCATATTATGTGATATGTTTACGCTTTTAAGGTTATTTGAAATCAGGTTGGAAAAGCCCAACAAAAGTCTGATATTGATACTAAGATCGCTAGCCAGCTGCAGAATTTCCATGAAAAGCACTATCTAACATTTACTTTGGGTAAAAGAATCCTCTCTTCTCCTACCGAAACGTACAAACGGTAAGACCTCCTTGCTTTTACTCGCATCTCATTCGCATAGGAGTCAGGTGAACCTAAATTTACAACAGGACTCACATCATACAAGGCTACGAGGGTTCATTGAAAGGCTCCCCAACTGCCGTGTTCATTTCGCATTGACACCAAACATATTTTGTTGGCTTTCCACTTTTGGTCGGGCGAATGATAGAGCCTCGTTCCGAACAATGTAGTTGCATCATACGTGAGCTCACACGATAACGTCTACTTGGACGGCGAGTGTTTGCGGCAAGCTGGTAGAATCAGAAGCCATCACCGGTAATTGGGTTCCACTTCTGCTTTTAATTGGATGGTTCACATGGTTGTGGAAGGTATTTTTGTCAGCGGCTTCCGAGAATAGAAAGGATACATGCTGACTCATGTAACTTGCACGACGAATGTGCACCGTGCACTATTCCTGTGCAGTTAAGTATTCAATTCAAGGGGATGAGTGCATTCTTGGACCAAAAATAGTTCAAGAATAGTGAGAATATATTTGCTGAGGCAATGCACTTAAATAGGATAACATAATTTAGTCTAAAAGCAACAAATTATATGCTGAATGTTGCTTGAAAGCAGTGAAAGAATTGACTATCTCTTGCACAATAGTCTTCCAATTAAATATAATTTAACATGAATTTATAAAGCTGCAGTTAAAAAGCAGCTTTCGCATTAGGTTTTAAAATTTAAACACAAATCAATGATTCTTAGTTGGTTGACGATTACACCATCCCGGACGATTGTCCGGGATGCTTCTTGCCAGAGCCTTCCCGCTAAATTGCAAGTATAACTATACTCACCGACCGATTACAATCGAAAACAAGCCGTGAGGTGCGACCCTTGAGGTCCACATGGTCAACTTCCCAGTAATATCTACATAGATATTAAAAATATTCAATACAATAATAATTATGAACATAATACTACTTTAAATAATTTAAATGTACCTCTCATAACAGTCATTGGAAGGCTTAATATTAATCGTATCATCTACGGGAGCGTCCATTGCTTACGTAGGTAAGGGGGATGATTGAATATTCACACAGATTAATCGAGAGGGGGGAAGGGCAGACTGCAAAACCTTTTCTACGTTGTTTGTTATTTTCATATTGATGCTTGAAAAACAAAAAAAAAACGCTAGCAAAAATGTATGCAGTTTTGATATTACGTCCACTGAAGACATTTTGTCGCGTGATGGCCATTTTGAATAGTTGCGGTCAAAATTGCCGGCACTTCGACATAATTATTGTATTTGTATTTTTTCATGATTTTACACCAATAAGGCTTAGAATTGTTTCTTATTTTCGGTTGGTGTTGAGAAACATTGAATATGCGGTCAAAAATAGATTCAATTGCCTGTAAAAAGTAGAAAAGGATAAGATATATTCATTCGTATGAACCCTCTTTACATGGTGACTTTTAATGATTTTTTTTATTTTTTATTTAATTTTTTTGTAATCATTTGAATTTTTTTTACTGTTTTCGCTACAAAAGTTGATACAAATTTATAAATTTTATAATGTATCATTGCGATGTGCAAATCAGGTTAAAAATTTATTTTTATATAAAAAAAACCTGATTTACCATATATTTTTTATTATATTAAAAAACGGCTGAACCGATTTCTTTTAAAACAATAAAAATATAACCAAAATTTTAATATGTATCGATTGACACCTTAATGATGCAAATATTACATTTGGTTCGTGAGATATAATGAATGACATAAATGACCTTGTAGGTCAAAATGACTTTTAATGATTTTTTATTTTTAATTTCATTTTTTTGTGATCATGAAAAAAGATTTTCCTGGTTTTTATACAAGAACTGTATGGAGTATATAAATTTTGTCAACACCTTTTACTGCGTTTCGAAAATCAGGTTAAACATTTATTTTTGTTTTTGAAAAAAAACCTAATTTTTTGCACTTTTCTTTAAAAAATTAAAAAATTAAACAGAATGACACAAATGTTAAATCGCGTCGATTGACATCTCGATCAAGAAAATCCTATGCTTGGTTCGCGAGATATGGTGCAATACAGAAATGTGCTTCAAAGAGTCAAAACAATAAACCTTCCCGGCCGAAGTGTTCCAAAAACTAATCAGCTCGTAAGATTGCAAAGACGCTTCGGTTGACACCTTAATGAAGTCAATACGGCTTTATTTACGTGAGTTATACTCGTAGAAAACTGTCTACGAACGTACGTACGCACGTACACACACATACATCTCTTTTTCTAGAAACTATTAAAATATACTCTAAAGACCTCAAAACGTAAAGATATGTTGAAAATTTCAATTACGATTTTCGAGGCGATTACAATAACTTTCCATATACTGGGAAGCTAAGCCGCATCTTTACCGTCAAATCATTGTCAGCTACGAGGCTCATTCTTGACTTAGTCGCAACAGCTAGATGCCAAAAAATATTATTGTTTAACATTAAACACTATCAGGCTTATAAATCCACAAAAATTACCATTGAAATAATTTATCTCTGTTTTATTTATTTAGAAAATTCATGCCTTTAAAAAAACAGCCTATATTATTGTTTTTCATAATAAGTCAATCTCAAGCTTTGATTTTAGAATTAGCACGTATTACACCAGACAAAAAAAAATACACACATTGAAAATTATATTGAATATGACACATAACATACTTTTTTGACTTATATAATGTTTTAATAATATTAATAAATTTTGTAATTGACAGAACCAAGAAATGTGATAAATCTTGTAAAAATTAATGAATTTTCATCAATATATTTTGGAACTATCTGACACTATTTATTTAATTTTAATGTTATATTACGAATATATTGGATTCTTTACCATGAAAAATACACTGTTTTAATACCGCGCTGCAGTACTTTGAAATATCAAAGATATATATTTATAATTTTTGGTAGATTTCTTGATAACTTGTTAGTCATGTAATCTTTACTACAATAATTTAAGCCAAGCGTCTTTACATCTAACTGATCGTTTCAAAAAGTTCACATGCACTTAAAGCTGGATCTCATTTAGGAATACAGATTATTTTAAATTGCTAACTTTTTGACGTAGAATGTAATGGAAAATGATATTTTTTTTGGAGAAAATTTAACATTATTGAAAGATATGACAGTATACGCACTAAGAACACTAGGTTTGAAATACTAAGAATATTTGATGAAAAATGGACGTTCTATGAAATTTTACTTCCAAATTAATTCGTGGTATTTCACTTTTCTGTGTCACTTTTGAGCAGATGTAATGATGCATCTTATCACAAAAGATAAAGAGACCACGGCGACTAGTAATCAGTAAGTAACCAGTGCGCTATTTTAGTGTTCACCCGCAAACACAATAGAGACTGTTTGATTGCATTCATTAATTTGAAGTTTAGAAAAGATTCAACAAACAATATCTATTAACTATTGATATTGAATAAAAACCGTGTCATATATTCTAGAGTATCGTACCAATCACGAGAATAACAAGCCGCGAAGTGCGACCCTTGAGGTCCACACGGTCAACTTACCAGCAATATCTAGATAAACATTAAAAATATTAAACACAATAATAATTTTGAAAATAATACGACTTTAAATAGTAATAATGAAAGGTATTCATAGCAGTAACAGGATTGAGTTAATATTAAGCATATCATCTACGGGAGCATCCATTGATAACGTTAGGCTTTTGGTGGATGGGTGATGATGATTGATTACCACAAATGCAAATTTGATTGAAATTTTGATGGTTTTCAAAATTTACGCCGCTTTTTTTAATTAAAAGACTGCAAAAACTATTAAAAATCTGCTCAACTTATCCAAACACTTTAAAACTTTGATTGACTTTACAACATAGTTTTTAGAATAAAAGATATAAGGTAATATCAATCGGAAGAACCCTTTTCATATGGTAACTTTGAATGATTTTTTATTTTTAATTGAATTTTGTTCAGAATCATGAAAAAAGTTTTGCTGGTTTCTCTCCACAAACTGAAAGGAATGTATAAATTTTATAAACATTTATTACTGTGTTGTGCAAATCAGGTTTCAAAAATATTTTTTATGAAAAACATTAAGTTTTCTCATTTTATTCTATTAAATTAAAAAAACCGCTGAAACGGATCTTTATAATGTTAAAATATTCAAAAAGATTTTAAAACACGTCGATTGACACCTTAATGATGCAAATATTATATATGTTTCGTGAGATATAGTGAATGGAAGGAATGACCTTGAAGATCATGATGCCTGTTAACGATTTTTTACTTAATGTTTCTTGTTATCATTCGAAAAAGTTTTGATGATGTTTTTACAAGCACTGCTTGAAATATATAAATTTTATAAAAATTGAATACTGTCTTTCGTGAATCAGGCTAAAAATTTATTGTTAATAAAAAACCCTTATTTTTTGCACTTTTTCTTCTTAAATTTTCAGTTGGTCTTGAACAACATTGAATGTGCAGTCAATAATCAGTTTAATTGCATGTTAAAACTAAAAAGCCTTACGAATGATGATGAAGTAATTAAAATCTTACGAACACTAAAGACCAAAACTACTAAAACTTACATTGTTTTCATTTGATGAAAGCTTTTTAAAGCATATGATCCAGCATAGTATTGACTACAAAACATTTTACCATTCAAAGCGTTCATTACCAGAAGTGCAAATTTGATTAATTATTTTGCTTTTCAAAATTTAAGTAGTTTTTATATTACAATTAAAAAGTGGTACTCTAAAAACTTCAAAATTTGTTTCAAGTACGCAAATATTAATAAACTTTGATTGGCTTAACAACAGTCTTTAAAATAAAAGAAATAAGGTAATATCATTCATATTAAGACTTTTACATGGCAACTTTGAATGATTTTTTATGTTTAATTTAATTTTTTTTGAAATCATGAGAAAAAGTTTTGCGTGTTTTTTTTACAACAACTGTGTCGAGTGTATAAATTTTATGAAGATTGATTACTGTGTTTCGTAAATTAGGTTAAAAATTTATTGTTTATGAAAAAATCCTAATTTTTTACACATTTTTCCTTAAATTAAAAAAACGGCTCCAACAATTTTTCAAAAACTTGAAAGAATCATACAAATGTTAATACGCGTTGACTGACACCTTAGCAAAGCATATCGTATGTTTGGTTCATGAGACATAGTGCATGACACAAATCACTTTAAAAATCATGATGACTTTTAATGATTTTTTATTTTTAATTTAATTTTTTTTTTGTTATCTTGAGAAAAAGGTTTGGTTGTTTTTTTTTTAAAAAAATTGTTTGGAGTATATAAATTTTATAAACATTGAGTACTGTGTTTCGTAAATCAGGTTAAAAATTTATTGTTTATGAAAAAAACCTAATTTTTTGCACTTTTTTTCCTTAAAGTAAAAAAACTGCTCGAAAGTTAATACAGCGAATCGTATGTGTGGTTCGCGAGATATAACGCATGACAGAAATGACTTTCAAGTGGGCAAAACAACAAACCCCCCGACGGAAGTATCCCAAAAACTAATCAGCTCTTGAGATTGCAAAGACGCTTCGATTGAGGCCTCAACAAAGTCGATACAACTTTGTTTACGTGAGTTATGTTCGTAGAAAAAAGTGTCTACGAACGTACGTACGTACGTACACACACACACATACATCTCCCTTTCTAAAAAAACTTTACATATACTCTATAGACCTCAAAACGTAAAGAAATGTTGAAAATTTCAATTTCGATTTTCGAGGCGATTACAAGAACTTCCCATATACTGGGAAGTTAAAAAGAATTTGACTTCTTAAGATACGCAGCTTTTCTCGGAATGTTGTTGCATTTTGTTTCCGGGACTCTTTTCACTGAAATTTTCAATCACACAAAAAAATATTTGCCTTGAACACCTCGAAACAACTGCAGAATTACACATTTAGTTCTACCTTTCTTATAGTTTTGTCGCACTGAACCTCATACTTTTTCGTCCTTTTTTAAGAAATTTTCATGATGCATCGTTCTCATGAGAAGATTTCCAAAAATTAGTTACTGTTACAGTGGCAACTAGAAATTCCCTAAAAAGGCTTGTGACTAAAGTGTTGTTAAGTATATATTTTGAATGTTTTCAATAGATCTCTAAAAGTTTTGAATTGGAGTTTATGTCGAAAATTTCAATTTGAAGTTTTGGGTGTTTACAAGAACTTCCCATGCACTGGGTAGTTAACAAGTTGCAAGGTGCAATTCTTGAGATCGACACAGACAACCTCTCAGTAAGACCTACATAAATATTAAACGTATTAGACATAAGAGTATTTATAAAAATAATAAACAGGATCATACTGCATAGACAATGTATATGTACAATAGTAAAATAAAATTTAATTGTTTATCTACTTCTCTTTTTCATGACTGATTTTGTCAATTACTTTAAAAAGGCTATCACAATAATCATTTTGATTAAATTTTGAAAAGCATTGAAAGTGGGAAGTACATTGAAAGTTTTATAAAAAGAACAATTTTTTTGATATCTTATTAAATTATAAAACACTTTCGAAAATCGTATCAAATTATGTTTATCATAATAATGGTGACGATCGATACCCCAACCACATCAATAGAGTAAGTAGCATCGGCTAATGGTATACATATTAACAGCATTTTAATTATAAATATTATTTGTTTAGTGTTTTCATACGTAAAGGTCTCACTGTCAAAAAAACTATGATATTTTGTTTTATAAGAGGACTTCAAAATATGACCTTCCAAAGCATTGAGGGCCACAAGTGCAAATTTCGTTAATGAAAATTCAAGTTGTTTTATAATTTTATCATTGTTTTCATTAAAATGAAAAACAACTGTACTGAATCTTTTTAAAATCTGCTCAAATCGTACAAATGTTAAATCATTTTAAGCAGAATCATAATGACAGCATAAGAATAAGTGAAATAAAGTAATATAATTCGTACCAAACACTTCTTCGGAGTGACTAATAATGGTTTTTAATTTTTATATGAAAAAAACATAAATATTTTTTTTGACAAAAACAGATTTTAGCATCTGATTTTCATCAACCCTAATTGTTTAACCCTTTCGCGCGCAGTATAATAAGGAGAAGAGGGAAAAAATTGTACATATGTATAAGTTTTCTACAGTTGAGTAGTTGAGCATATACACTTAGTCGGTAGTTTTTTAATGTGTTTAAATTTTTTTCTTCCATTTTTTAGAAAAATATTTTTGCAGTGTATTTTCGTTTGTTTTGACCATTTATCGTAAAAAAGTGGACAAGCCAACACAGGAGAAATACTGGCGTCAATCATTTAATTTTGGACTGCAACAACTTCTCTCTCACTAAACCACAAAACACGACTTGCAAATAAAATTTTAAAGGCTCGTTTGGAGAACTTTTAAGCGCAGGTATCTAAAATTATAATTTTGTTGCATCTATAAAGGTGAAAACGACTTCAGTCGCCGACAAAACCTCTATAAAAATGAGCAAATCACATAAAAACTCAGCATACGTATAAAGCATACATGCGTTCTGTTTTGTAAAAAATCTACAAGGAAATTGTTCCGGACGACAACATGATTTTTCATTTTTTCTGTAATTTTACAAATGTCAACTGTCACATGAATTCACGTAACGACCCGGAAGAGTGAAAGCAGCAAAGTGATAAAAGCAAAGTCGTTTAAAAATGCTAAACCAGACGCAGGCGAGTAGGTATAGGTCGCGGTAGTCGTAAAGGCTCAGAAGCCATTAGTCCTGACAGTCTTGACACCTTCAATTTTACATAAAAGCTGAGAAATAATCTAAATGTGTCTTTGCAGGATTCAACATGCTGTACTGTAAAAAGCAACAGGGTTTCAATGATTTTAACGATTTATATGAACATTAATTTGGTGAGATTGTATGATCTCAATCTTAACCTCAGTCTATTCATTCTTGGTTTTCTTGCAGAAAACCTAAAACAATATTTGCAAAATATTTTATCCATATTTTCATACTTACCGTGAAAGATTTTTTAATCTAAAACGGCATAACAATGCGATATGCTAGATATCTAATATTTTTCGAAAATAGAAAAGAAGAGCTTATTTTCATAACTTTTTCTTGTAGTTATATACTGTTAAATAAACATAATGATACGTGTTTATCCTACAGACTGTATTGGATTTTCACGTACATTGATTCTTTGAAATAAGGCAAGCAACTTCGCAATCTTGACGGATCTTATCATGTGGAGAGATACCATAATCCCAAGACTAAGAGGTGGTGAGATTGTTACCAGTCAGCTTCCTTTTTCCCTACTATAATCTGCTTTCTACAGAAAGCATTTTTCCGGGGTCCGCCCAGAATTCATTTCGAAATTGCAAACCGGAGAAGATGTAAACGGTTTCAAAAAAAAATGTAGGCGTTTAGCGGAAGGGTGATAAAATACTTGGCTTTGTTATCAGTTGTCGCGTCGTTCTTCGTTGCATTCTTCTGTAGGCATGAAAGTAATATCTGCAAAATGAGCATCACTTCCTGCTCTGGTATATTATTCATGTGTGTTCTTTTCACGAACGGGTTTTCAATTTTCCTAAAAGCCTGGTCTGATGATGATGAAAAAATTATTTGCAGATAAATGCAGATGTCCTCCTGCACATTGTTTATGGGTGACAAGCTGGGCTGGATGAATTTTATATTTGGAGTAATTGAGTTAAACTGAGATAAATCATGATTGGTAGTAAAAGGATATTGTGTATCCACTTAAACAAATACCACAAAGTTTTTAACTAAAAGTTTAAAGCAACAGATTATGTATTAATAAACATTTAACACATAAAATAAGGGACATACGAGGGGAGAGTGATAAGTAAGATATCCATTCCACTACTGTGAATGAAGTGGGACAACATATGATTGAACGTCCGATTCTCAGTTTATCGTATATAGCTTAAATATGCAAGAACTCAGTTTTATCCAATAAGTCCTTCTGTGCTGTGCACTCGTTAAAATTCATATTCGAAAGAAGGCGGTTTATGATGGATATCGAAGAAGAACGACCAGGAAGATCAGTTTCAATTTCGGGTGAGAACACCAAAGTCGATACTTTAATCAAAAAAAAAACCGTGAAATTAAACAAAGAGATTTTGGCAATCGTCTCAATATTAGTCAAAAAAAGTGCATCATATTATTCAGCAAATGAATGCAGGAAATGTGTGCTAAGTGTGTTTCTCGGCAGCTGACCGAAGCATTGAATTTTCAGTGGGAAATTAATGCTGAAGAGCTTCTTAATCAATAACGACAAAAAGGGGGTCAAAGGGAAACGAGTCTTTAGTCCATCCAAATTGAAAAATCTTACTTATCAATCCTCTCTCGTAGATTTGCATGCCGTTGAACAATACAACCAAATGCAGCCTAAATGAGACGCTTTAACGAGTTAGATTTGCTAAGATTTTAGAAAGGCCAATCCCTACAATTTACTAAAGAGACTCTATATGAGAATTAATCTTTAATCCAACCGGAATTCATTTGTCATGTGAAGGCGTTGCCGACGGGGATTGAACTTCAGGCTGATAAGCTGAAATTGGGAATCGAAAGTTCCAAATTAATCTCTCTTGGATCCAGTTGATAAACGAAAAGTCTAATGCAGACTTGAATACGTGATAAAACTTGCGCCTGATAGTTTTTGAGGATTATTAACATAATTATAATATTGTGGGCCCGATAGAAGATTTTTTTTATCCATTTGGTCGCACCACGTGAAAAAAAAACATTTGAACGAAAGTCGTTTAACAATCGTATTTGTACATATATGTCGTGTAGAAATACTCAATTTCATTGGCATAGTGCTAACGTACTGTGAATTTTAATTAAAATTATATTCAAGATCGAATGCGGAAAGAAAGGCTGCAAACGTACTGCGGCATTTTTTTGTCTTTTGCGTGCTGCGGATGTGTTGCAGATATGATTATTTTGAATCGGGAACCTGTCTTGTCAAAACATGCAATAGAATATTATAAGAATGACACTTTGACCTTATAAATTTGGGTTCTTTTAACGGAACTGAAACTGTAGACTAACAATTAAATGTTTTCAGTGTTTTAAGGAAAATGTATTTAAAATGCGCTTAACTTTTAGGTAATAACATTCTTTTGTTACGTCAATATTCGGTAATGGCAATTTTGATTGTTAAATGATATAAATAAAGTGTTGGGTTTCCGTTAATAGGAAGAAATTCATTGTTTTACACTCAAGCAACGCTAGTAAACATTGGGATGTTTAGTTGCAAAATCATCTTTCCAAACGAAGCTATTTTCCATCATCATAGCTGTAAGATTTGGGGTTACAGTAAACAACACCACTTTGTAAAGGAAACAATGAGTCCTAAAGAAAAACGAGAGAATCAATCCTTATTTATTTAAGGAAAATTAAAATTGTTGTTTTTACGAAAATTTGCATGAGAATACAACCAATTCAATCATAAACAAAAATTGAACGGGATTGGGAGAAAAAATGGAAAAAGTTTTAATCAAACCCAATGACCCCATGTGAAATAATGTTGGTTTTGATCCTTTGAAGGATATTTCTGTCAATCAACATATCTCGGGAACTTGGATTTGGATTGTCATTGTGTCAATAGCAGTTCTGCAATTTTTGAAATTTCAAAGAAAGTTGGTTATTTTTCAATAAAATAAAGAGCAAGGGACTTTAACAAAAAAAACCTTTTTTTCACCAGAAGACATCAATGCTTCATATAAGTTTTTTATATGATTACAAAAAAAACATGTTTTTAATCAGTTTGTTGATTAGTATTGATTTTCAGTGATTTCAGTGATTTGGATTGAGTTTTTCTACTTAATTTTCACTTCCAGAATCATTGCTTATCAAGATTAGATGTTGTTGGTTCACAACAAATAAAAAATCATAATTACTTTATATGATGTGTTTTTTAAGAGGTATCGAACTTTCAATATTTGTAATTGTACCTGTTATTTTGACATTATGTTTCATTTACTACAAGTTATTATGCAAAAACTAACACACGGCTAACGTCTTAAACTGGTGGTGGTATATTTCTACAATTCGCGTTGTGTGCGCCAAACTTATAGAGCACGTCGTCCAATTTATGATCCCCATAATCGTCCATCCGAGCAGCTTCTACGCAATACGATGTGGAGATCTAATTTCGCGTATACTCTTTTAGACAATGTTCATGTAACACGAGCTCGTACAATGCGTTCCGTGGCAGATTTCGCTGCTGAAGAGGCTATAAGGTTAGTGAGACTGAGGATCCAAATTTATCGATTCGATGACTTTCTCATCAGCTTGGCCTCTCTCCGTCCACAGTATGGAAAGTTTTGAGGAAAAATTGTGAACCAAAACCCTATAATATCCAAATAGTGTAGTTTATTGCAATTGCAGCTATTTTCTAAGAATGGGTTGGAAGTTCAACTGCATTTTTATCATCGAATCATTTTCAGCGTTGAGACTCATTTCTGGCTTAATGGAGTCCATGTTCGTTAATAAGCAAAATTTTGTCTTTGTCTTGAGGATATGGAAGCCTTTTCACATCTCATCCGCACATCAGTGCCAATCGTTTGAGACACAAATGGTTGCAACCTGATGACGATGATATGCCATACAGTGCGTGAAACCATTAATTAATGAGCCGAATTTTTAGTGAACGAATCATCTCAAGAATTTGACATGTGGAATGGCAACCATATCATGTGATGTGACTCCATTGAACAATTTTTGTGGGGCACGTCAAATTACTTGTCAGTGATGATAAATCAGTAACTATTGAAACTTTGCAGCCAGCGTTCAACGCGTTATTCGTGAAACAAGGCCTGCTTCGCTGCCAAAAGTAGTGCAAAATCGGACAAACAGGATGGCCTCACAAAATTGCAATGGCAGTAATCATATGCCAAATAATTTTTGAAAATACTCAATGCAATAAATGAATAAAATTTACAAGGTAATAAAGCCTGAAAATTGACCGTTTGAATAATTAATCTGTGTTTTGTTAACCACCAAATTTTTCAAAAAACACTCATATGTAAAAAACATGATTAATAAATAATGAAGCGTTCATTAAATAAACAAAAATCAATTGTCAAATTTTTGATTACATACATTTTCATACTTTATTTAATATTTTATTAACTTCCCAGTATATGGGAAGTTCTTGTAATCGCCTCGAAAATCGAAATTAAAATTTTCAACATTTCTTTACCTTTTGAGGTCTTTAGAGTATTTTTTAAGTGTTTTTAGAAAGAAGTATGTATGTGTGTGTGAACGTACGTACGTACGTGCGTTCGCGGACAGTTTTTTTGAAAGCATAACTCACGTAAACAAAGTTGCATCGACTTTGTTGAAGTGTCAATCGAAGCGGCTTTGCAATCTTAAGAGCTGATTAGTTTTTGGGGAACTTCGGTCGGGGGGTTTGCTGTTTTGACCCTTTAAAGGTCATTGTTGTCATGCGGTATATCTCGTGAGCCAAACATACGATTTGAATGGTTGAGGTGTCAATCGACGTTTATTAATATTTGTGTGATTCTATCAAACTTTGAAAAAAAAATGTTGGAACTGTTTTTAAATTTATTTAAAAAAAGTGCAAAAAATTTGGGTTTTTTTCCCCTATATAATAAAGTTTTGACCTGATTTTCAAACGGCAGTGATCAATGTTTATAAAACCTGATTTTCAAGGTCATTCTTATCATTCACTATATCTCACGAACCAAATACGATATCTGCATCATTAAGGTGTCAATAAACGTGTATTGACATTTTTGTGATGTTTCAATCTGTATAAAAAAAAGTTAGAGCCGTTCTTAATTTAATAAAAGAAAAAGCGAAAAATTAGGGTTTTTTTCATAAAAAATTAATTTTTAACCTGAGTTGCACAGCTCAGTAATAAATATTTATAAAATTAAAATTATCAATTTTTGAAGAGGAACCAGCGAAACTTTTTTCAATGATTCCGAAAAAAAATGAATTAAAAATAAAAAGAACATTCAAGGTTACTATGTCAAAAGGGTTCATACGAATGGCATTGCCTTGCATCTTTTATTCTAAAGATTTTGTTGTAAAATCAATCAAAATTTTAAAACATTTGCATAATTTGAGCAAATTTGGGATAGTTTTCATAGTGTTTTAAATCAAATAAACAACTACTTAAATTGTGAAAATCAGTAAAATTTCAATCGAATTTCCATTTGTGGTAATCATCGCTTTGAATGGTAAAATGTCTCATAGTCAATACTTTGCAGGATAATATACTTTAAAAAGCTTTCATGGATTTAAAAATTTTAGTTTTTAGTAGATTCATTCTTTATTTATCGTAAGTTTTCAATAACCATCATCATTTGAAATACATTTTACTTTTTAAAATGCAATTGAACCTATTTTTGACTGCATATACAAAATTTTTCAAGACCATAAAGGCCCCCACCGATTGATCCGCGTGAATCAATCTGTCACCATCGACCAAAAACCTTACGTAATCAATGAAACCTCCCGTAGACGATATGATTCATATTAACTCATTCCTGTTACTGCTATGAATACCTCTCATTGTTATTACTTAAAGTAGTAGTATTTTCAAAATTATTATTGTGTTTAATGTTGTTGATGTTTATGTAGATATTACTGGGAAGTTGACCGTGTAGACCTCAAGGGTCGCACCTCGCGGCTTGTTTTAAACATTTTCACTACATTTTTAACTTCCCAGTATATGGGAAGTTCTTGTAATCGCCTCGAAAATCGAAATTGAAATTTTCAACATTTCTTTACGTTTTGAGGTCTATAGAGTATATATAAAGTGTTTTTAGAAGGGGAGATGTATGTGTGTGTGTGTGTGTACGTTCGTTCGTGGACACTTTTTGCTACGAGCATAACTCACGTAAACAAAGTCGTATCGACTTCGTTGAGGTGTCAATCGAAGCGTCTTTGCAATCTTAAGAGCTGATTAGTTTTTGGGGTTTTTCAGTCGGGGGGTTTGTTGTTTTGACCCTTTGAAGGTCATTTCTGTCATGCGTTATATCTCGCGAACCAAATATACGATTTGCATGATTAAGGTGTCAATCGACGCGTTTTAACATTTGCTCAAATCTGTCAAATTTTGAAAAAAAAAACCTTGGAGCCGTTTTTTAATTTAAGAAAAAAAAGTGCAAAAAATTAGGGTTTTTTTATAAACAAGAAATTTTTAAGCTGATTTACGAAAGACAGTATTCAATTTTTATAAAATTTAAATATTTCAAGCAGTGATTGTAAAAGCTTCATCAAAACTTTTGCTCATGATAACAAGAAACATTAAATAAAAAATAAAAATTTATTAACAGTCATCATGATATTCAAGGTCATTTCTTCCAGTCACTATATCTCACGAACCAGATATAATATTTGCATCATTAAGCTGTCAATCGACGTGTTTCAAAATCTCTTTGATTATTTCAACATTGTAAAGATCTGTTTCAGCGATTTTTTTTTAATTTAATAGAAGAAAATGCGAAAATTTAGGTTTTTTTTCATAACAATTTTTTTTAACCTGATTTGCACAACACAGAAATAAATGTTTATAAAATTTATACATTTTCATCAGTTTTTGAAAAGAAACCACCAAAACTTTTTTCATAATTCTGAAAAAAATCAATTAAAAATAAAAAATCATTCAAAGTTACCATACGAAAAGCGTTCCTCCGATTGATATTACCTTATTTCATTTATTCTACAGACTTTTTTTTTAAAGTCAATCAAAGTTTTAAAATGTTTGGATAATTTGAGCAGATTTTTAATAGTTTTTGCAGTCTTTTAATTAAAAAAAAGCGGCTTAAATTTTGAAAACCATCAACATTTCAATCGAATTTGCATTTGTGGTAATCAATCATCATCACCCATCCACCAAAAGCCTTACGTAATCAATGGATGCTCCCGTAGATGATATGATTAATATTAACTCATTCCTGTTACTGCTATGAATACCTTCCATTATTATTATTTAAAGTAGTAATATTTTCAAAATTATTATTGTGTTTAATATTTTTAATGTTTATCTAGATATTACTGGAAAGTTGACCGTGTGGACCTCAAGGGTCGCACTTCACGGCTTGTTTTAAAAGCGTTCAATGTTCTATTTAAATTAAAAAAAACATTAATGGCTTTGAATACTAACCAGTTCATTTTCAGAAAAACCGATCGACACCACTTCGTCAGAATGAAAATTCAGATGATGTTTTTTACTTATACTCTCGATAGAGGAACTCCAGGAACACCAGTAGCTCCACCAAATTTCATTCCCACGATCTGCCACTGAGACTGTCTAATCACTTTCACATTTTTAGAAAGTAGTTGCTATAGGAATCTAGCCACGGTAAATTGGTTCTTAGTAGATATATTCGCACAGATATGTACTTAAAGTTTATATCAATTCTATTGACGAAAAAATGTCCTACGTGCGGCACGAAAACTTGCCATTTATCAATAATGACAAACTCTTCCTTCAGGTGATGCATTATGATAGTGGCCATACATTCGTTTCATTCGAGAATGCACAATAGTTGTAATGGTAAACCGACAAGTTATGATTGTTGTCGTCTGCAGGCATGCACTTAACGAATGATGTTGCTGGCATATTTCAAGATAAATTGCTACATTTCCGCACTTCTAAAGAAAACGGTAAAAAATCACAGGTGAGCTATACCCATAGTAACTATTATGTGGGCATGCATTAAGCTAACAGGAGTGCTACGAGTGCTCTCAGGATGCTGCTATTGGAAAGTTTTGCCACACTTTATGCATCCCTTACTTCACTATTGCCGAGTGCAAAAAATGGATGTCAGGATGCAACATATCGGCAAATGGAAAAAAAATCTCTCCTTCCAATGACATATATGTTGATGGGTAGACGCGACTGCAATGTTGTACTCTGTATTTCAATGAAAGCTGCATCAAATGGAAGTATTTCAAAAAAATGTGTTTTGTATTTAAGCGGAGCAATCATTGGCTGCTTATGGTTTATGTGTGTTTTGCACATTTTAGAACAAATTTTAAAACAGAAAAATTGACATTACATGCATGTTTTTTTAGAGACACAGAAATTTTGAAACAAGTAAAACACACATTAATTATTCAAAAGGCCAATTTTTCCGTTTTATTATCTTGCAAACTTAATGGCGTTCAGTGTTTACAAATACTTTTTGGGATAAGATTACTGGGACTACGTACTTAAAAGCCATCCATTCGGTCCAATTTTGCATCATTATTTCCAGCAGATCTGACCTTGCTTCGCCAATAATGCATCTTATGTTGGCTTTCAAGTCATCAATAATTATTGGATTATCAGAGCTGATAATATATGACGTAGCCTCAAAAAAGGGTCCAATGAAATCAAATCACATGATCTGGGACGCCAGTTCACAGGTATGTATATTTCTTGAGATGATTCATTCACCAATACTTACTCAATTTTTTTTCCAATAAATTAATGGTTCCACATGCTGTACGGGTTATCCTGCCTTCCTGTTGGAACCATTGGTCCTTCATATAGTTGGCATTGATGTTTTAAATCAAAAAATAACGAATCATTTGTCTGTAGCCATCGCCATTAACGGCAACGTTGGTTCCGTCTTCAAATTTGAAAAAAAGGATGAATTGTGCCCGGCATGTAAACTACTCCATAAAGTTTATTATACGGGACATAATGGGGCTTCCAAAGTCTCTCTAGAACTATCTTTATGCCAAATATGGTAATTTTGCTTGTTTATAAACTTAGGACTCCATTGAGGCAGAAATGAGCCTCATTGCTGAAAATTATTTCACGATAAAAATGCCGTTCAGCTTCCAACTCATTGTCAGCCCATTGACTGAACGTACTACGCAAACGATAGACTAATAGCTTCAATTGCTGCTTTAGTTGGATTGTACAGGATCTCTTTCCGAATTTAAAATCTTTACTCAAAATTTTTCATGAAATGGACGGACAGAGGCCAAGCAGTTGAGAACGGCATCGAATCGATAAATTTAGTTATTGAGTCCCTTGACACTTATAGCCTTTACAGTAGTGATAGCTGCTACGGTCCGCACTGTAAAAACGCGTGTTGGATGAGAAATTTCCAATAGAGTATACGTGGACATAAATCAATCCATAATTTGCATATCAGCTGCTCAGATTGACGATTTTTAGCACCAAAATTTGAAAAAGTGCCCCAATACTAATAATAATGCAAATTTTGAAAAACAATTTTCACTATTTTGAAATGCTGCTCAGGTGTAAGTCTCTCGAAGTAATTTACCAAAGTAAATTTAACATAATGTCAAAATAACAGCAAGCGAGCTTCAATGACAAATATTCCTGTTGAAATTCAATTTTTTTAAAAAAACTACTCTATATATGATTTTTTGAAATATAAGGTTTTTTTATTCTAAAATTTGCGAATTTGTTTTGTTTGAATATAAACCCGATATACATGAACCATTGCCAAGGTTTTTCGCATCAAAAGTTGTATAAGAGTGCAAATTGATTTTTACTCATATTAGCATTATTTTTATGCTAATTATCGTAATTGACCCGCTCTAAAAGTTTGAATAAGTGTTGAAGTGATGTTTCTATTAAAACTGGTAACTTCATCTTCATATTCACTTGGCCAGTTCCAATAAATTAAATTGCATTACCCTAAACACACTCAAGAGCTCGTAATGCAGTTCAATACTAGGTAAAATGCAAATTTCATTCAAAATCATTCTGCTCACCGCAGCTACCTTCCGCTTCGTATAATTAAAATCGCCGCCATTCAACGTGTGCCTTCATACGAATTTAATGAGCCTGCCAACTGCTTGGAAGCTTTACATAAAAAAAAAATTTAGACATCTAACGGATGCAAGGTGAAGCCTTCGATAAGGTCAACAACTTTCTACACCATCCCAGCTGTGCGGTTGCGGCAAAATAAAGCAAGATGGAAATAATTCTATGGTAAAAAAATAAATTCTGCAGGAAAAATTAATGCCACAAGTGGTTCATGAATAATTCATCTTATGCTAATCTTCGATAGGAGCACATGGCCCAGAATCCGCATTTTCATTCGCTTTGTCCGCATTTTCCATGCCAGACTACCACGGCTTCTACTATGAAGGACCGCTTTGAGTTTCGGTAGTGTAAACTTTCTGTTTGCTTATGGAAGTATTTTGATCCGATATCACTTTCGAACAAAAGCTTGCCAGCGCATAAAAATGGAAAGGATCTTTATAGATTCCGAGACTTTTGGCTCTAACGAAAAGATTATGCAATTACTTTCAACTTAAAAAAACTCGGCAGAGTCCTTGCGGCGAGGATATTGTTTAAGATATTATACAAGGAAGGAAGTCACCGTTGACGACATAAGACTAGACAATGG
The DNA here is from genome assembly GCA_963942545.1 of Oxycera nigricornis. Classification (NCBI taxonomy): domain Eukaryota; kingdom Metazoa; phylum Arthropoda; class Insecta; order Diptera; family Stratiomyidae; genus Oxycera; species Oxycera nigricornis. The sequence continues at coordinate 83,396,298 of OZ012661.1, forward strand.
CTTGAAGACTTTTTCATAAAGAACTGGTTTAGTATGTGACGGTATACGGTTTTAAGAAAACTGGGTCTGGGTTGCAAATGTTGAGCAATGTAAAAGGGGTTCATAGGGGTTCTTTCAAGCACCGATATGAAAATACTATTTTTTTGTTTAATATTTTTAATAGGACCTCAAGGATTGCACCTCGCGGCTTGTTATTTCTTGTCATTAGTTTGGATACACACTATTCCAGGTTAACATGGACCTGTGCAGATACTGAACACAGTGCAAAGTTTCGAAGATTTGTTCAAGTTGGACATTGAAAGATGGGCTGCAGCGCTGAGCTGGTAAGTTTGCTATCATCGTATGATACTCAGGGAGTCACATACAGTGTAAACAAAAGGAGGAAATCATGAGGCTACTGTGAAGAAAGATGCAAAGATTTCAAACTGTCAATTGGCTAACAAAACCAAGGTTCAACTCGTGATGAAAACTGAACAAATCTCAACACCTGGTACACGAAATATACAAGCTATGCAACAATCTAGGCCGCGGAAGTCAATCAAGTTCTTACTTATTGTCAGGGATCTGGTAATAGGTTTGCTTGGCTTCAGAATCGAAACATAACCTTTGGAAGCTCGTGTTTACCTTCAAATAATTCAATTTTGGAGTTTTAAGAGAAGATAAATGCGATAGATAGCATGATCTAAGACCTTAGCGGTAGTTTGTAGTCGCGAGTTTCTTTATGGTTGAAGTTTTAGAGTGAAGGATGCGGACACATAGCAACTGTGAAGCGCAAATCTTGACAATGGTGTCCAGACTTCGTAGAACCGTGGAAGTAGAGACCAACATTGACTTACCACAAACTTGGATTTGGTGAACGAACTTTGCCATCGTATATGAAAGCTTGGTGACCAAAACTAAGTCGCTTTCTACCTTTCGCCAAAAATAGACCCATCTAAGCTCTGCTATAAATCGTCTTGAATATATCCAGGTTGGTCAAAGAAAATCTGACTAAATCACTGCACAAAAGCTTTGTAAGTGACTTGTTTATTACCACGAGGACTTTTATTGGATAGGGGTGGAAACGCTGGTGAACAGAACAATCGGTCACATTCTAGACAAGTCAATTGAGAGTTTGAGCGAGGATTTTCAAAAGGCAGAATTTTTTTTATTGCAACGCATGGGGAATGGTATAGTTAGCTTAAATACAATTTACTGGGGTTCCTGGTGATGGCGTTTGGGCTCCATCTTGAGAACAAAAGAAAGTGAGACACTCTTATATCTCCGGAGCCGTAGGTCTCACAAGAAAGTTTGGCAAGGCAAACTTGCGAAAAATATAATTTTCAGCAAGTTTTTTATACATCACTTTTACGTGGTGTCAATAATAAAAACAATAAAATCCAAAAACCGTACCCAAAAAAGGGGGAACAAATTTCGGGCGCCGCAACATTTTTAATATCACGTTTAACGCGAAACACGTTGGGATACTTTTCTAAGATAATTTTGTCACAACTCGTTTGCGGTATTGATTGTTTCAATCACTGCACATTATCGGGAGTTATTTCATCTCAAAGAGAATAAAGTCACGTGCAAAACCCGTTTTTAGGCCAAATAATCGGCTTTTGATGGCAAACCCCCCGTTGAAAAACTCGAGCAGCATTTTGGAAGGTAGCCGGATTTTTGGCGCAATGTGTAGTATGTCTTACTGTGAGCTTAAATCCAAGTTTCTAGGGTCGCAGCTCCAATCCTCTGGGCTCCATCTTGGCAACAAAAAATAGTGGGACATCCCCCATATCTTCGAAACCATGGTTCTCACAAAAAAATTTAATATGGAAAACTTGTGAATAATTTTATTTGCAGCAAGTAATGCATACATCACTTTTAGGTGGTTTAAACAATAAAAGAATTATAAGCTCAAAACGACATCCAAAAAGGGGGAACATCTTTCGAGCGTCAAAGCTTCATTGTTTTCACTTTAACCGCAAAACACATGTAAATAACTTTAAGACAATTTTGTCGCAAGTCGTTTGCGGTATTGATCATTTTGATCCCTGTACACTGGTGGGAGCTATTGCATCCCAATGGGGGAAAACTCACGTGAAAAACGCATTTTTAGGCCAAAAAATCTGATTTCGATGGCAAACCCCCCATTGCAAAACTCACGGAGCATTTTAGTGGGCAGAAATTTTTTAATTGCAATGAGTAGTACGCCTTTATGTGAGCTTGAATTGAAGTTTTTGGGGTCACAGCTCCAATCCTCTTGGCACCATCTTGAGAACAAAAAAAAGTGGGACGGCCCCATATCTTGGAAAACACCGCCCCCACAAAAAAGTTTTATATGACAAACTTATGTGAAATTCAATTTGCAGTAAGTGTTGGATACATCATTTTCACGTGCTGTCAATATGAAAAGTGTTACACGCCAAAAACGATGTTGAAAAGAGGGGATAATTTTTCGTGCGCCATAACTTCTTGGTTTCCCCTATTACCACGAAATTCGTCCGAGAATAACTTTTAGGCAGTTTTATTACCAAACGTTTGCGGTATTGCTTGTTTTGAACAATGTACCATGTCGGAAGTTATTGCGTCTCGAAGGGGGACAAGTCATAGGAAAAAAGCATTTTAGGACCCGATAAACAGGTGTTAAAATTCTTCTTTCCTGCCTTTTGGAAATGTACGGTTTACGTTCAAATTACGACGCTTTGACTGTACTATTCAGCGTGTGATGCATCGATGTCATGCTATAAGACGCCCCGGTGTAAAGTGATTGGTGCAACAATAAATTTTAGCATGTCAGCGCAGAACACAACGTTTTGAGGAGGCAGGATTTGTTTTAAGACTCGGCCGAATATAAGTTGGCAAAAAAAGGGCTGTAAAATCAAGAAGCAGAAATGGTAGTCACTCTGCAAAAAGGTCAACACATTTGTTCTGCTACGAATGTGAAATTTTACAGCAGATTGTGGAAGCTTTCCTTTCAACACATTTATTGTGAGAAAACTATGTTGAACCGGTCCATAAAAATAACGTTTATTTGGTTACAGTTCGCATTGACGTTGAAACAATTAGAAATAAGTATTAATTAAATATTAGAACCCGGAAAGTAACTGGGCCTCCTAACATCTCAGCTGAAATCTTTAAGATAGTGATGGATAGACACCTGCATCTATAACTGCGCATATAATATGCATGACATGCAGTTTAAAGGGGAAAACCACTGTAGGATTTTCAAAAAATCAATATTTTTTGTTGCTCTAAAGTATACATTATCATCAAAGAAACCATGTGGCAAAGTTTCATATAGTAAAAAAATATCTAAGTGTTCGAAATTATATATAAGCGTGGCGCTTCTCACTGCTTTTTCGGAGCGCAATTCGCGTATTCCCGCGCGTTTCCCACGCGCTTTTTGTAGTGAAGTTTGGAACAATTTTAAATATAAATCTTTCAAAACTGTATACGTGCCCTGTTAGTTGAACGTTAGCAGTGAATGCTGAAGTGCGTATTTTGCAGACTAAAGCTATATCAAACTTATTAATGATTTTTCAATAACTTAAACTTTAAACGTGTTTATCTCGGAACAACGTTTTTCAAACTGGCCGGACCACTTTTTCAAACAATTTTTGCTCGATTTACTTGAAAGTTTTACAGTATGTTCAAAACTAGTGTCTGCTGAGAAGTACGTGGCATTTTTTAATGTTGCATATATAAATTGTTATTAACAAATTTCGAGTGTTTTTTCCGTTTTTTTGAAATGTTTTTTATAAATGACACCCTTTTGTGGAACATCAATTTAAAAAAATCTTACGTACTTCTCCGGCTGTTTTTACGCTTTATCGATGAATATTTGTTTGATAAACATAACCTTAACAATTCAGGAGAAAACACTCAGCCCGCGAAGCCATGAAAAAACAAGCCGCGAAGTGCGACCCTTGAGGTCCACACGGTCAACTTCCCAGTAATATCTACATAAACATCAACAACATTAAACGCAATAATAATTTTGAAAATAATACTACTTTAAGTAATAACAATGAGAGGTATTCATAGTAGTAACAGGAATGAGTTAATATTAATCATATCACCTACGGGAGCATCCATTGATTACGTAAGGCTTTTGGTGTATGGGTGATGATGATTGATTACCACAAATGCAAATTTGATTGAAATTTTGGTGGTTTTCAAAATTTAAGCCATTTGTTTAATAAAAGACTGCAAAAATTATTAAAAATCTGCTCAAATTATCCAAACATTGTTAACTTTGGTTAACTTTACAACAAATTCTTTAAAATAAGAGATATAAGGACCCTTTTCATATGGTAACTTTGAATGATTTTTTATTTTTAATTGAGTTTTTTTTCAGAATCATGAAATTTTTTTTGCTGGTTTCTCCTAAAAACCTGATAGGAATGTTTAAATTTTATAAACATTTATTACTGTGTTGTGCAAATCAGGTTATGAAAAAACCCCAAGTTTTCTCATTTTTTTCTATTAAATTAAAAAAACCGCTGAAACGGATCTTTTTAATATTAAAATAATCAAAGACATTTTAAAACACGTCGATTGACATCTTAATGATGCAAATATTATATCTAGATCGTGAGATAAAGTGAATGAAAGAAATGACCTTGAAGATCATGATGACTGTTAATAGTTTCGTATTTTCAATTTAATGTTTCTTGTTATCATAAGAAAAAGGTTTGATGGTGCTTTTGCAAGCACTGTTTGAAGTATATAAATTTTATAAAAATTGAATACTGTCTTCCGTAAATCAGATTAAAATTTATTGTCTATAAAAAAAACTAATTTTTTGCACTTGTTTTCCTTAAATTAAAAAAACGGCTCCAACGAATTTTCCCAAAATTTGAAAGATTCACACAAATGTTAATACGCGTTAACATGTTTTATGGAAAAAACCCTAAATTTTCGCATTTTCTTCTACTAAGTTAAAAAACGCTGAAATAGATTTTTATAATGTTTACATAATCAAAAAAATGTTACAACACGTCGATTGACCCCTTACGGATGCAAATATCATATCTGGTTCGTGAGATATAGTGAATGGAAGAAATTACCTTGAAAATCATGATGACTGTTAATGATTTTTTGTTTTTAATTTAATGTTTCTTGTCACCATGAGAAAAGTTTTGATGATGTTTTTTGTAACATTGCTTGAAGTATATAAATTTTATAAAAATTGATTACTGTATCCCGTGAATCAGGTTAAAAATTTATTGTTTATGAAACAAAAACCTATTTTTTTAACTTTTTTCTTAAATTAAAAAACGGCTCCAACGATTTTTTTTCAGAAAGATTTTTCATAGGATTCATGAAAATTTTCATACGTGTCGATTGACACCATGCCAATGTAAATCGTATGTTTGGTTCGCAAGATATAAAGCATGAGAGAAATGACCTTGAAGATCATGATGCCTGTTAATGTTTTTTTTGTTGATTTTTGATTTAATTTTTTACATATTCATAAGAAAAAACTTTGATGTTGTTTTTGCAAGCACTGCTTGAAGTTTATAAATTTTATAAAAATTGATTACTGTGTTCCGTAAATCAGGTTGAAAATTTATTGTTTATAAAAAAACTAATTTTTGCACTTTTTTCTTAAGGGGTTATTCTCCCTATAGCCCGGAAAAAGTGACCTTTTTTCAAACTGCTTTATAAACAAAACTACATGAGATATCGTTTTGAAATTTCGTTTGCTTATTTATTGAAGTCTGGGCATCATATTTTTATATATGAAAAAATTACGAAAAAAAATGGCTTCTGCAAGCCCCACGTTGAAGTGCAGGTAAATCAAAAAAAGTTTTGCGCCTGGTAAAATTGTGGGTAAAATATTCATCTACAATCATACAAAAGTAAAGAAGTTATTAGTTTAAAGTCAAAACTACTGCACTAACCTCACTTTATGTCAAAAAAATGCTTTTGGTCCAATTGCCACAAGTTTGAAAAGAAAGTGTCGATTTTCGACATTTTTTCACTTAAATAATGTTATGCCATATTGTCCAAAATAATATTTTTGCTTTAAACTGTAATCAGTGCAGTAGATAAATAGTAGGAAAGTGTTTGCTCGAAGTTTGAAGTAAATCGGTCGAATAGTTTTTTCGCATTTTTACCACGCGCATAAAAAGGTACGTTTAGAGAAAATCGTGTTTAAAGTTTTTGCAACCGAATTTTTGCTGCATATCAAGAAAATTCTAACTTTCACTTAATCTGCGTATATATAATGTGTTCTATATCGAAATTTGTTTTGTGACATATTTGTACTTAGAAACTATCTATTACATATGGTACCGTTATTTTCGAACAGATGTTCGAGCGCTTCAAGGCCGCTTAAGCTACACAAATTTTCGAAAAACCGAGAGGAGCCAAAAGTGCTACAGAATCAAAACAAAGAAAGATATCGATGTGAAATTTTAAGCAGTTATTCTTGAAATACTTTTCATTCAAAATATCCAAAATTAAAAAAAAATATAAGTAGAATAACCCCTTAAGTTAAAAAACGGCTCCAACGATTTTTTCAAAAGTTTGACAGATTCACATCAATGTTAACACGCGTCGATTGAAACGATGCAACTCGTATGTTTGGTTCGCGAGATATAACGCATGACAGAAATTACCTTCAAAGGGGCAAAACAACAAACTCCCCGACCGAAGTATCCCAAAAACTAATCAGCTCTTAAGATTGCAAAGACGCTTCGATTGACACCTTAATGAAGTCTATACAACTTTGTTTACGTGAGTTATGCTCGTAGAAAAAAGTATTCACGAACGTACGTACGTACACACAAACACACACACACATCTCCCTTTCTAAAAACACTTTACATATACTCTATAGACCTCAAAACGTAAAGAAGTGTTGAAAATTTCAATTTCGATTTTCGAGGCGATTACAAGAACTTCCCATATACTGGGAAGTTAATAAGGCGCTTCTGGAGAAATGGTAGAATGCCGCCATTTTGTTTTTAAAGTTCTGAAAAAAAGGATGTCAAATACTTGGACAATATAGATCTTTTTACTAAGTTTCGATATGTTGTTTGGTTTTTGAGAAAAACATTCCCAAAAAATTACTTTTTTCATCTCTGCAGTGGTTTCCCCCCTTAAGACCAGCTAATATTTATGCTGGTCACTGCTAAAAGGTCTTTAAAGGGTTGCTTAAGGGGTTAAACCACTGTAACCTGTCGAAATTTTCATGTTTTTTTGAAAAAATTTCAAAAAAATTCAAAAAAATTCAAGCCAGTAAATGGACAAAAAAATGATTGTTAATTGTTAATTAACTCTTTATTTACACAGAAAAATCGTTTTATTTGAGAAAGAAAAGGAAATAGTGGCGCATTTGTATTTCCTTTTTGAACCCAAAAATTCGGGTTAAATATTAACAAAAAAATAGAAAAAATAAATTTATCAAAATTTCCGTACGACATTCACTAGATAATGTAATTGTGATTATTCAGCTCAAATTTGAAGAGAATTAAGGGAAAATTACGCGAGTGTTTTAAGAAAAACGCGTTTTAGTTTTGGTAAGGCATTTTCGAAAGGAAAGCATAGAAAATTGATTGCTGCTAGCGCCTCTGGTTTTCAAATCTGGTAGTGTCAGTCGTTACATAACACGATTTCAACGACGACGATTAGCAAATTTATTGATTTTTAAAAATTTAAAAGCAGACATTGACTTTTCTCGATAGGTGTGTCATGCGTATCGAAAAGTTGTAAGGCGAGCTCAGAGATGCCTCTCTTAAAAGTTCAAAATTTCAATGTAACAATTTTTTTTAATCTCAAATTTTTTTCAGTGATCCGGCACATAGTAAAGTATTTTTAGAGTCAATGAAAAAAAATTCGAATTTTTGAAAAAGTTACAGTGGTTTAACCCCTAAAGGCAAGCTTAAACTAAGTACAGGGGAGTTTTTAGGCAGACATCATGATTTCGATAAATGCTACCAATAAGTTATTCAAACCTGACGGACGAGACTAATTACTTGGCCCTTGGCTACAGGTGAGGTTAGATGTCCAAAATTCATTTAACTCAGCGAAATGAGTATAAATGGTTGCGGCTCTGCAGCCAGATATTCGAGTAGAAGACTATCTATTAAACACGCTACGAAATTACTTAAGTGACGAAATACATGTACATATATCACGATGAAAGCAGCACAGAGATCTATTCGAGGATCAGACTTGCGAATTGTCGTGGATGATGATCTGTTGCATCTAAATATGACCGCGAACGTGTTGTTGATGGTATATTTAGACAAATCAGATCAAAAATGCCGAATTCGCTCAACTCAGGCTCAATACAGTTATGCAAAGAGTAAAGTGTTGGATAGAAAGTCATGGGGTGGAGAATGTGATTTCTAGAATTGAGATAGTCATGCTGTTGAAAAGAATTTTTTTTATGATAATTGAATTCAAAGTAGTCCAGAAAAATAGATGGGCAAAATACCTGGGATTCCAATAGGATTTGAAAAATCAACTGATATTGTTATCTCGTTGGGAGGATTGATGGAAAAAATTTGTGGCCCTTGAGGGTTCAGGCCCAGGCTTGTTATGGTAACGACCCATTCGCACCTGTTGTATGGATCCGAAATACAGTCTAAACTCTAACTAATGTATCAAGAATACAGGTCTAGGATTGTGACTGTTTAGTGTAGAGGCGTTTAGCGAATAGCATGGCGTTCGGTAGATGGTGTGTTGGTTGAAGCCGTAGTTACCTTAATAGACATGCAAGTATCGAAATAAAAATACGTGTTTAAACACTAATCAAGGTTGCAAGGGGATGAGTTGAAGATTTACCAAACGAGCAGATGCTATAGCATAAGCAACATGATAATTTGCAACCTGGGTGGTTTAACTGATTGACATTCTTGAATCATCACAGATACGCCAAAACCAAGAGAGGATAAATTTTACCAGAGGCAGTTTCGAATATTTTAGAAAAAACCTAATCAGGAGGGAGACACTTTGGACGCTACTATTTCGATATTGTGACTGAGAGCATGATGCTACTCCTTATTTACACTAAATTCGTATCGAGTTTGTCATGTTAATCTATTCGATTAGTCTGGTATTCAAATTTGATGATACAAGTGATATTGCATTCAGAAACATAGATTGTAGTTTCCACAAAAATTGAAATCATGTTGTACCTGAAAAAGATGGAGGATTACGTGATGGCCTTTCTCCCTGCAGTAGGGTGTGATTTGAAAATCATGGACACCAAAACCTGTAAAGTAATGCAAAATCAGATACCAGTCCACTCCAATAATGGGTAGGTGTGTTATTTTGTTAGGTCATCAGGAGGTTGCGCCACATATCTTAGAGTGCAGAAGCTCCAAATAATCCATAAATAGATTCTTTCATACCTTCGATAAGAATGTTACCACATTTATTGTTCATGCCGAGCTTCATTTTCTTTGCTGGTTCAATGTTATTTTACTTTGTTGCATATTCCATCTTGAATTTAAAAAAATTAAGCATGACTTGTCCTTAGCATCATCATCTTACAGACGTAAATAAATATTTCAATACAATATGAAGAAATAAACTAGAGTCAACAGAACAATGCAACAAATAAGCTGCTAATATTGTTGTGTCGTTTTTAATTGTGAAACCTAGCCGCAGCATGAGAAAACGATTAGTATAACATTTGCTCTATAGATCACATATATGAATCATATTGTTTCTTAACAAAAACCCAGTGATATTTAAAAACGAATCATCAAAAGTTTGTGATTTAGGCAAATTCAACTTAATTCTGTATAACAAAATCCTAAACCGACATCAACAGTGTGGAAAATTTTCAGAAAAGTTGCATCATGTCGGTAAAGCAATATTTTAGACAGTCATTCGAAGCAATTGATACTGCACAAGAATTCAAATTATTGCACCATAAGACGCAAAAAAAATTGGTGAAGCTATATTTTTTTTCATTTTGAGAAAAATTTACATAACACATGAATATGGAAGTGTTTTAGAATATTTAGGCTGATGAAATATATAATATTAATCGAATTAAGCTTTATAAAGTAGCATTTCGTAGCATAACGATTAATAGCTCATAAGAAGGTTTGATTTTTTATAGTTTTCGGAATGAGTGCAATGAAATGATAAAACAATTCAATAAATTATTGATTTCTCATCCTTAGTACAAATATATTTACATATTTGCTTTCTATGGTTTGTGAAAAATATAAAACCATTGCATCCAAGTGGCAATGCTTAATTTTTATTATAACTTTCAGAAGTCATGCAATCAATGAAATTATCAGATCCATGATTTTTTGGAATAAATCATACAAAATAAGTCATTTTAGCTTGAACTATTCTTTCTTCACTGATCACAAAAGAATATAATTGCCTCAATCACATATATTTCCATTTAATATTGTATTTTCGGCAATAAATGCATTTAAAAGGACTCCAGACAATAGAAATTGGGTGTTTTTATAGATAGTTGCCGGCACAAACAGGTACCATTGTGCGTGAGTCGACACAATTTTGAGCCTTTTTGTATGGCGCTATGATGGAAAACGCACTACGCACTTGCCTTGCGTTTCAATCCTCTATGCGAAACGCTATTGGAAAAGTATCTGAAATCGAATGTTTCACACCAGAAATCCTCGATACGTTTCTTGAGTCAACTTTTCTGCCCTTCAATAAATAAATTGCCTTGCTTTCGATCGAATTACGGTGGTGGATTTCCTTAACGCCAAAAGATATGGCAGCAGTGTTTCCACCTTGGAGTTCCTGTAACAAATTGTTTTTTTTACGATAAAATTGAAATAACGATATTGTAACTGATAGTTTTTTTCCAAATTTTTATAATTTTTTGTGAATATTTCACTAACAGGTTTTATTATGGTTGGATCCTCTTTGAAACGAGAAATAGTAACTATTTAAAATTCAAATTCTAGGATCGGGACGAAAATTGTACATGTTATTGCCAACAAGACAAGGTTTCGAATCGCTTGACGACAAAATAAGGAAGCATCGAATCTGAACGCCATTACTGGATGAATAGCTGTCAGGCTATTTTTGATTTGATAAAGAAGCTTTATGATCGTCACGCAAGCAAACACTTGAGCTGACGGATATCCAACTAAAAGGCCAAATTAAGTAAGGTTACAGGAAACGAGGCGCACATTCTTTCCAGCTAATCAAAAACGGAAAGTTCCATCGGATTGATGCCAGTTAATCGGCACGCTATGCACACATTGTCTATCAAAAAATATCGACAAGTAGCTGTTGAAAAGCTCGATAATCAGGACAAGGAGGTTAGCAAGCTATCGTTGGTTATTTTAAGAGTTGCATAAATATCGTAAGATATTTGATAAGATATCAATGATTGTAAAACAATGGAGTGACCCTTGAAGATTGTTTTGTGTTCTTGTTATTAGCAGGCATACTACACTATGCTGGTTTCCTTGTTCTTTGGTGCTGGTATTTTGAACCAATTTTCAATATTTTCGATGGTGTTTTTAATTTTACACATGTACCATCAATATCTACTTTGCCCTTGGCCAAAGATTAGTTTGCCAAATTTTGTAAAAATTTGTGAGATTTCAGAAATAATTCGAACTGCAGTTTTTCTAGAAAATGAAGTAACAATTGCAAAAATAAAATGTAGTTTTTTTCCTTTCCAATCAATGACGCATGGGAATATCTTTCTGATCAATGTTCTTGCAAAGCAGTGATCAGCAGTCTTATGAAATAATGAACCGACATGAAAAATAATCTCCTCTAAATCATGACCTTCTCCAAAGTTTTCTCGCAATACTGAATATTTACCTTACACACACACAAACATTCTTACTATGTAAAAAAGTCGTCCAATGAACGTTTGCAACGAATGTACAGTGTGTTTCACAAAAAATTGTCGCCAAAAATAACATGAAAAGCTTCATTAATCGTTTGGATTAAATTTATTCAGTCAACAATACATTTGTCGCAATTATATCAATATGGAATCCAACCGCCGTTGTTATCAATTATTGCCTAACTTCTTTTTGTGCAACTCTGACACAATTTCAGTGCATATTCCATAGTGGTTATATTATCGTCTTTTTGTTTCTACTTCATTAGTGATCACACGTTTTTTATCGGGTTTGTGTTTGGACTCTGTGATGGTCAATTCAAAATAAAGACATTGTGTTCTTTTTTCCAGCTGGTACAAAGACAAATCCAATGTTTAGCATCGAAATCCTCTTGCAGAATCCAATTGCGATTGTTGGATTACTAGAAACTTTCAGTAGATTTAAGCAAACCATTTTTATAAAGTTTGAACATCAATTTGGCAGTCACGGTTCTCGTAAAAACGACTAACTTCCTGAATCCCCTTTTTGATAAGCATTCGTTAACGTGCAACAACAAAGATGAAGATTGATAAGTAAAAATCACGTCGAAATTTCGCTTTGCCCAATTTGGTCTCCTTTCGATGCTTTCTTTAATGCCAGATCACTGCAATATCCATCTTACCGTCTTAGTTAATACCCTTACTTCTTTGTTTAGCAGTTTCTGTCTTTAATTTCAAGTCAGTCCAGGATTTTGTTCAAACAAGCTACTGATGATCTTATCTTGCCTTTGAGTGGTCGCTTTCTGAGGACCTCTACCTGACCCATCGTTAACATGACCAAATTTGTAATCAAGCCGCGAGGTGCGACCCTTCAGGTCCACACGGTCAACTTCCCAGTCATATCTACATAAACATCGAAAACATTAAACACAATAATAATTTTGAAAATACTATTACTTTAAATAATAAAAATGAGAGATATTTAAAGCAGTGACAGAATTAAAAGACTGTAGAAACACTGCAAATATTTTTAAACTTTGATTGAATTTACAACAATCTCTTTAGAATAAAATATATAAAGTAATATCATTCGTATGAACCCTCTTTACATGGTAACTTTGAATGGTTTTTATTTTTAACTTCCCAGTATATGGGAAGTTCTTGTAATCGCCTCGAAAATCGAAATTGAAATTTTCAACATTTCTTTACGTTTTGAGGTCTATAGAGTATATGTAAAGTGTTTTTAGAAAGGGAGATGTATGTGTGTGTGTGTGTGTACGTACGTACGTACGTTCGTAGACACTTTTTTCTACGAGCATAACTCACGTAAACAACGTTGTATCCACTTCGTTAAGGTGTCAATCGAAGCGTCTTTGCAATCTCAAGAGCTGATTATTTTTTGGGAAACTTCGGTCGGGGGGTGTGTGTGTGCTGTTTTACCCAAGGTCATTTCTGTCGTGCGTTATATCTCGCGAACTAAACATACGATTTCCGTTAGCAAGGCCCAAATCGGCGCGTATTGTCATTTATGTTATTCTATCAAGTTTTAAAATATTTCTTGGAGCAGTTTTGTAATTTTTAAAAACAAGTGCAAAAAATTACGTTTTTTTTCAAAAACAATAAATTGACCTTATTTTCAAGTAAAAGTAATGAATGTTTATATAGTTTATATACTCCAAACAGTTCTCCTAAAAACCTAACCAAAATTTTTGCTCATGATTACAAAAAATAACAAGCCGCGAGGTGCGACCCTTGAGGTCCACACGGTCAACTTCCCAGTAATATCTACATAAACATCAACAACATTACAACAATGAGAGGTATTCATAGCAGTAACAGGAATGAGTTAATAAGAATCATATCGTCTACGGGAGGGTCCATTGATTACGTAAGGTTTTTGGTCGATGAGGACAGATTGAATATTCACGCGGATCAATCGGTGGGGGCCTTTTTGGTCTTGAAAATTTTTGTTGGTTTTAATAATTTAAGCATTTTTTTTTAAATAAAAGACTATAAAAACTATGTAAAATCTGCTCAAATTATGCAAATATTTTAAAACTTTGATTGAATTTACAACAATTTTTTAGAATAAAAAAAATAAAGTAAAAGCATTCGTATGAACCCTCTTTAAATGGTAACTTTGAATGATTTTTTATTTTTCATTTATTTTTTTTATAATCAAGGAAGAAAATTTTGCCGGTTTCTTCTCAAAACCTGATAAGAATGTATACATTTTATAAACATTTATTACTGTGCTGTGCAAATCAGGTTAAAAAATATTTTTTATGAAAAAAACTATAATTTTTTGCATTTTCTTCTATTAAATTAAAAAAAAGCTGAAACGAGTTTTTATAATGTATAAACTTCACAAAGATATTAATACACGTCAACTGACACCTTAATGATGCAAATATTATATCTGGTTCGTGAGATATAGAGAATGATAAAAATGACCTTGAAAATCATGATGACTTTTAATAGTTTTTTATTTTTAATTGAATTTTTTACGTAATCATGACGAAATGTTTTGATGTTGTTTTTACAAGCATTGTTTGGAGTATATAAATTTTATAAACATTGTCTACTTATTTACGCAAGTCAGGTTAAAAATTTATTGTTTATGAAAAAAACCCTAATTTTTTGCACCTTTTTTTCTTAAATTAAAAAACGGTTGCAACGATTTTTTTAAAAATTTGAGAGATTCACACAAATGTTGATACGCGTCGATTGACACCTCTATGATGCAAATCGTATGTTTGGTTGGCGAGATATAACGCATGACAGAAATGACCTTCAAAGGGTCAAAACAGCAAACCCCCCCGACCGAAGTATCCCAAAAACTAATCAGCTCTTAAGATTGCGAAGACGCTTCGATTGACACCTTAACGAAGTTGATACGACTTTGTTTACGTGAGTTATGCTCGTAGAAAAAAGTGTCCACGAACGTACGTACGTACGTACGTACGTACGTACACACACACACACACACACACATACATCTCCCTTTCTAAAAACACTTTATATATACTCTATAGACCTCAAAACGTAAAGAAATGTTGAAAATTTCAATTTCGATTTTCGAGGCGATTACAAGAACTTCCCATATACTGGGAAGTTAAAAAATAAAAAAACAAAAAAATTATTAAAAGCTATCATGATCTTCAAGGTCATATATTTCATGCGTTATATCTCGCGACTCCAACATAGGATTTGCATTGTTTAAAAATTAATCAACGCGTATTAACATATTTGTGAATCTGTCCAATTTTTAAAAAAATAGTTGCAGCCGATTTTTTAATTTAAGGAAAACAGTGCAAAAAGTTAGGTTTTTTTTCATAAACAATGAATTTTTAACCTGATTTACGGAACACAGTAATCAATTTTTATAAAATTTTCATACTCCAAGCAGTGTTTGTAAAAACATCATCAAACTTTCCTCTCATGACCACAAAAAACATTAAATAAAAAATAAAAAATCATTGACAGTCATCATGATCTTCAAGGTTTCTTTTATTCACTATATTTCACGAACTAGATATAATATTTGCATCATGAAGGTGTGAATCGACGTGTACTAACATCTTTGTGATTTTTTCAACATTATAAAAATTCGTTTCAGCCGTTTTTTTTCAATTTAACAGAAGAAAATGCATTAGGGTTTTTTTCATAAAAAATATTTTTTCAACCTGATTTGCACAACACAGTAATGAATGTTTATAAAATTTAACGTTCTTAGCAGTTTTTGAAAATGAACCGGAAAAACTCTTTTCCATGATTATGAAAAAAAATAAATTAAAAATAAAAAATCATTCAAAGTTGCCATGTAAAGAGGGTTCATACGAATGCCATTACTTTATATCTTTTAATCTAAATAAATTGTTGTAAATGCAATCAAAGTTTTTAAATATTTGCATAATTCAAGCAGATTTTTAATAGTTTTTATAGTCTTTTAATGAAAAAACTGCTTAAATTTTGAAAACCATCAAAATTTCAATCAAATTTGCATTTGTGGTAATCAAAGCTTTGAATGGTAAAATGCTTTTTAGGCAATACTTTGCAGGCTCATATGATTTAAAAAGCTTTCACCAGACCATAGATTCATTCTAAAGTAATCGTAAGATTTCAATTACTTCCTCCATCATCATTTACGGAACACAGTAATCAATTTTTATAAAATTTTCATACTCCAAGCAGTGTTTGTAAAAACATCATCAAACTTTCCTCTCATGACCACAAAAAACATTTAATAAAAAATAAAAAATCATTGACAGTCATCATGATCTTCAAGGTTTCTTTTATTCACTATATTAATCAACATTTAAAACAACATTAAAACATTTTACTTTTTACATGCAAATGAACCTATTTTTGACTGCGTATTCAAAATTTACTAAACGAATGTTTAAAGTAATTATTAGTCTCATTCATGTAAAATAGTGAAAAAATATAAATTCATTGATTGTGCTAAAGTCATGACAATTATAAACGCAACTATTCAAAATGGTCATCACGCGAACAAATCTCTTCAAAGGGAGTAATAACAAAAACTGCATTCATTTCTGCGCTCTTTTGTCCTTCAAGCATAGATGTGAAAATAACATATACCGTACAAAAAGTCCCACCGATTGATTGATCAAATCAATCTACCTGCATCCACCAAAAGATTTACGTAATCAATGGATACTCCCGTAGATGCTATGATTAATATTAACTCATTCCTGTTACTGCTATGAATACCTCTCATTATTATTACTTAAAGTAGCATTATTTTCAAAATTATTATTGTGTTTAATATTTTTAATGTTTATCTAGATATTACTGGGAAGTTGACCGTGTGGACCTCAAGGGTCGCACTTCGCGGCTTGTTAATTTCATTGTTTTCATAATGATGAGAAAAAGTTTTACTGTTTTTTTTACAAAAACTATTAGGAGTATATAAATTTTATAAACATTGAATACTGAGTTTTGAAAATCTAGTTAAAATTTTTTTTATGAAAATAACCTTAATTTTTTGCACTTATTTTTTTAAATTAAGAAATGGCTTGAACAATTTTCACCAAAATTTGATGGAATCACATCAAATTCCTGAGTGAAGTTTACCAAAAACTAATCAGCTCTTAAAATTCCAAAGATGCTTCGATTGACACCTCAACGAAGTCGATACAACTTTGTTTACGTGAGTTATGCTCGTAGAAAAAACGGTCCACGAACGTTTCATATTAGTCACTTAATATTCCGTTTAGCAGTCAGTACGATATACCTGTACAGGTTTCCCTTGCATTTTTAATTAAGCATGAAGTTCCAGCACTAATCAGCTATCTTCAAGCTTGCAATGGAAAATATTTTTCAAATACTCGATGATGACACTAGTTGAAGATAATAAGGAAGGATCTTGTATATCAACCTAAGATAAAATTGCTTTTGCTTCTTGCCACTACCACACCAACAATGAAAAAATAGTTGAAGTTTTTTCTAATACAATTTTCTTTTCGCATTTAACTCAAGTTACCAATTTTCTTAGCTTTCGTCCAATCCAACTCGCTCGCCACTCCTTTCCACCATTGACGTTCGAATGATATGTGTCTACGTGGGTACATATATTTGCGGATTATTTTCCGAATTGTCTCGCGGAAAATAGGACGAGCATGAAGAAGAAAAACGGAAATTGAATTTGCTTGAGGCAGGATCGGAACAGCAAACAAGTGTCCCTAGCAATCTTGAACAATATCAATCAAAATCATATCCCGCGGTGTTTGCCATTGTCATCTCGTATTTACTTTTTCCATTTATAACTTTTCGTTAAGCATTTAATATTAAACCCTTGGCGTAACAGGTCAGATTGCTTGTTGCACAGCCCCCAATGTACACATTCAAGTGGAGCGCAAACAAAATGAAAAAGAAGCTGAGAAAATTGTTGAAAAAAATCCGCTAGGCGTCTTAATCTTGTATTATTTTTTCGTTCAAAGAAGGGTGACAAGTTGAGTTATTTAAACAGAATCATGTTTTCGATACAGTCCTAATTTTTAGAATAGTAAAGCAAAACAGATTATGTTTCTTATTTGCTATCGCAATCCGGATAAATCTTAGCATTAGTTCTGGGAACACTGGGGAACTGACGCTTCAAAGAATGAATTGTTCTGGCCCACGATTATCTTATTGTCGACCAATATACGTATGACACGAATCCAGCCGAATTCATATTGTATGTATAATGTGTATAATGTTGATCTTTTTCTCCCGTGTCTTACCACAAAATTCTCAGATCTTTCACTATATATTCATTCGTTTTCATTGCAAGTTTAGTGGAGAAAAAGTCTCAGCTCTGTGCAGTCTCGATGCAGATGGTAATCAGTGGTTAAAAACTACTCCATCTCCTTTTAAATTAATTAACTAAAGCTCTTTAATAACCAAAGCTCTTTAATAATCTGTTTGTTAATTGTAATTGCATCAATGTACATATATATTTATATGTATATTTATGTATTGTATTAATAACAGCCTTGCTTTGAAGAATAAAAAAAGGTTTGAATGTATGAGATATTTTTGAATTTTTTGGTTCCACAATTATTAAAATTAATGAAACCAAGACCTTAAATCATTTAAATTTCCATTTAATTTTGAAGTCCCAAAATAAGACCAAAATAAGTGCTGGACAGCTTATCTTCTCACCCATCTTCCGATATCTTCAAATTTTTTGTCGACGGATTTTTCTTTCTCTATCTTCAATAAAAATATACTCTACACTTATGCAACTCATAGTCAGAGTATGTAAGAAAACAAGATGTTTGAATTTTTGAAAAATATTATTTTAATTTGTGACCCAATTTTTAACAGGAGAAACGTATTATGATTTCCGAATGAACCGATCAAACCGAATCAATCTAAATAATCTAAATTCCTGTGAACCGGAAGGAGGTATGGACAAGGTGTAGGATGGGCTATATAGGAGAGTAGTATTAGTGTGAAATTTTGATTTCGATGCTTTCCACTCGAAGGCTGCCTATTTATATTTTTAGCTTCTAGAACAACAGTTGATGGTGGTAGACTCGAAGTTTAGCTGCGACGAGAGCACAAAAATCAAAACAAGCCGTGAGGTGCGATCATTGTGGTTCACACGGTCAACTTCCTAGTAGTATCTACATTGATATTAAAAATATTAAATACAATAATAATTACGAAAACGAGCCGCGAAGTGCGACCCTTCAGGTCCACATGGACAACTTTCTAGTAATATCTACATAAACATCAAAAACATTAAACACAATAATAATTTTGAAAATACTACTACTTTAAATGATAATAATGAGAGGTATTCATAGCAGTAACAGGAATGAGTTCATATTAATCATATCATCTACGGATAATTATTTTGGATTTCCAACATTTAAGCAGTTTTTTGTTAACACTAAAACCCTGTACCAACTATTAAAAATTCGCTCAACTTATACAAATATTATAAAACTTGGATTGAATTTACAACAATTTCCTTAGAATAAAAGATATAAAGTAATATCATTCGCAGGAACCCTCCATACATGATAACTTTGAATAGTTTTTTATTTTTAATTTAGTTTTTTTATAATCATGGAATATGGTTTTGCTGGTTTCTCTTCAAAAACTGATAATAACGTATAAATTTTACAAACATTTATTACTGTGCTGTGCAAATCAGGTTAGAACATATTTTTTTATGAAAAAACCCTAAAACCCTAAAAGCCTAATTTTCTGCATTTTCTTTTATTAAATTAAAAGCGGCTGAAACAATTCTTCTATAATGTTAAAAACATCGCAAAAATGTTAATACACGTCTATTGACACCTTAATGATGCAAATATTATAGCTGGTTCGTGAGATATAGTGAACGATAAAAATGATCTTGATATTCATGATGACTTTTAATGATTTTTTATATTTTATTGAATTTTTTTCGTAATCATGAGAAAAAGTTTTGATGGTGTTTTTACAAACATTGTTTATGGTATTTAAATTTTATAAATATTGATTACTATATTTTGCAACTCAGGTTAAAAATTTAGTGTTTATGAAAAAAACCTATTTTTTGCACTTTTTTCTTAAATTAAAAAACGGCTACAACAATTTTTATTAAAAATTTGACAGATTTTAGCAAATGTTAATATGCGTCGATTGACACCTTAATGATGCAAATCGTATGATGAGTTCGCGAGATATAAGGCATGACAGAAATGACCTTCAAAGAGGCAAAACAACAAACCCCCGACCGAAGTGTCCCAAAAACTGAACAGCTCTTAAGATTGCGAATACACTTCCATTGACACCTTAACGAAGTCGATACGACTTTGTTTACGCGAGTTACGCTCGTAGAAAAAACTGTCCACGACCGAAGAGACGTACGTACGTACGTACACACACACATCTCTCTTTCTAAAAACACTTTATTTATACTCTATTGACCTCAAAACGTAAAGAAATGTTGAAAATTTCAATTTCAATTTTCGAGGCGATTACAAGAACCTCCCATATACTGAGAAGTTAGTAATACTACTTTAAATAATAAAATTGTACCTCTCATAAAAGTTATTGAAATGATTTACGTTTTGGTGGATTGGTTTGATTGAATATTCAAGCAGATTAATCGGTGGGGGCAGGCTATAAAGCCTTTTTTGCTTATTTGCTATTTTCATATCGATGCTTGAAGGAAAAAAAGAGCAAAATTGAATGCAGTTTTTGTTATTACGCCCATTGCCCATTTATTTTTTATGAAAACCCCTAATTTCTGGTATTGTTTTAATTTAAATTAAAGAACGGCTTTAACGATATTTTTAAAATAGAAAAACCTCATAAAAATGTTAATACGCGTTGATTGACACCTTAAGCATGCAAATATCATATTTGGATTGTGAGATGACCTTGAAGGTCATATGAATTTTAATGATTTTTATTTATAATTTATTTATTTTTTTGTAATTATGGAAAATAGGTTAACATTTATTACTGTGTTTTGATAATCTGGTTAAAAGTTTATTGTTTTTGAAAAACATCCGAAATTTTTTAGTTTTTTTTGAAAAAAATAAAAAACGGCTCCAAACTTCTTTTCAAAATTTGATAGAATGACATAAATGGTAATGCGCCTGCCTGCCTGAGAAATTCTCGGGGGTGAGCGTAAAGAAGGTTTTAATTTTTATTGTCGATTAATGTTGACAATTTTTTTAAGTGTTTGTGTGTACTGTAAAATCCAATTAATTGATTCCAATGGATTTCTTTCTTAATGAGTAACGTGAAGTGTGAGTCGCGTACGAACGGTATACCTAATGTGATTGAGGACGGCCCTGAGTCACTCCTTCAATTATTTTCGTCCACAGACAGAATTGTTCAACATATCTTCTTTTTAAAGCAGACAGTAAACTACAATCTTCGGGGAAAACCCTATTAAAATTCAATTGAATCTTATTATGATATTTAACGCTTTGATGTGCGGTTTTCAAAAATGCATGTCTTTTATAAATTCAAATTCAAATTAAAAATCCACAAATCAAATCATGATTGAAATCGTAAGAGAACAAACAAGTAAAGTAAAATGAACACAAAAAATGGCTGAAAAAATTTGAGGTATTCCTGGCAACCAGTTCTCTGAATTTTGAAGCCATGCAAAACAAGCCGCGAGGTGCGACCCATGAGGTCCACACGGTCAACTTCCCAGTAATATCTAAAAATATATTAAAAATATTCAACACAATAATAATTATGGAAATAATACTACTCCAAATAATAAAAATGTACTTCTCGTAAAAGTTATTGGAATGACTTCATATTAATCGTAATATCTACGGGAGCGTCAATTGATTACGTAAAGATTTTCTTGGATAAGTTTGATTTAATATTCACGCGGATCAATCGGAGGGGGGACAGGTTACAAAGCAGTTTTTTCATTAAAGTTAAAACATGGTGCTGTGAAGACTATTGAAAATCTTCTCAAATTTTGCAGATATTAATAAACTTTGATTGACTTTACAACAATGTCTTTAGAATGAGAGATTTAAGGTATTATGATTCCTGAACCCTTTTTACATGGTGACTTTGAATGATTTTTTATTTTTAATTGTTTTTTTTGTAATCATGAGAAAAGTTTTTGCTGGTTTCTCTACAAAAATTGGTACAATTTTATAAATTCTACAAACATTTATTATAACGATGTGCAAATCAGGTTAAAAATGAATTTTTTTATGAAAAAAACACTACACTTCGATTTTTTTAAATAAATTAAAAAAATGCTTTAACGATTTTTTAAAATATAAAAACATCATAAAAATGATAAAACGCGTCAATTGACACTTTAATGATGGAAATATTATATTCAGTTCTCGAGATATAATGAATGACGTAAATGACCTTGAACGTTTAATGATTTTTTATTTTTTATCTATATTATAAAATTTATATACTTTAAGCAGTGCTTGTAAAAACAACATAAAAACTTTTCCTCATGATTACGTAAAAAATAAAATAAAAAATAAAAAATCATTAACAGGCAACATGATTTTCATGGTCATTTCTGTCGTGCGTTATATCTCGCGCATCAAACATACGATTTGCATTGTAGAGGTGTCAATGTACGCGTAATTTGATTTAAATGAATCTGTCGAATTTTTAAAAAAATCGTTGGAGCCGTTTTTTATTTTAAGAAAAAAAAGTGCAAAAAATTAGGTTCTTTTCATAAACAATAAATTTTTAACTTGATTTGCGAAATGTAGTAGAGAATGTTTACAAAATTTCCATACTCCAAACAATGTCTGTAGAAACAAAATCAAAACTTTTTCTCATGACTACGTAAAAGATTAAATTAAAAATAAAAAATCATTAAAAGTCATCATGATTTTCAAGGTCATTTTTATCATTCACTATATCTCACGAGCCAGATATAATATTTGCATCATTAAGGTGTCAGTTGACGTATATTAACATCTTTGTGAAGTTTTTAACATTATAAAAATTCGTTTCAGCCTCTTTTCTTTATTTAATAGATGAAAATGCGAAAAATTATGGTTTTTTAAAAAAAAAAATATTTTTTCAGCTTGATTTGCACAGCTAAGTGATACCAGTTTATAAAATTTATACATTCTTATCAGTTTTTGAAGAGACACCGGCAAAATTTTCTTTCATGATTATGAAAAAAAACTAAATAAAAAATAAAAAAAATCATTCAAAGTTACCATTTAAAGAGGGTTCATACGAATGCAATTACTTTATATGTTTTATTCTAAAAAAAATTTGTAAATTCAATCAAAGGTTTAAAATATTTGCATAGTTTGAACAGATTTTGATTAGTTTTTATAGTCTTTTAATTAAAAAAAAGCTTAAATTTTGAAAACCAACAAAAATTTTCCAGACCAAAAAGGCCCACTACTGATTGTTCCGCGTGAATATTCAATCTGTCCTCATCGACCAAAAACCTGACGTAATCAATGGACCCTCCCGTAGACGATATGGTTCATATTAACTCATTCCTTTTACTGCTATGAATACCTCTCATTGTTGTAATGTTGTTGATGTTTATGTAGATATTACTGGGAAGTTGACCGTGTGGACCTCAAGGGTCGCACCTCGCGGCTTGTTTTTTTTTGTTTTCATGAAAAAAACTTTTGCTGATTTTTTC
Organism: Oxycera nigricornis; assembly: GCA_963942545.1. NCBI lineage: Eukaryota > Metazoa > Arthropoda > Insecta > Diptera > Stratiomyidae > Oxycera > Oxycera nigricornis. The sequence continues at coordinate 83,419,706 of OZ012661.1, forward strand.
ACAAAAACTATTAGGAGTATGTAAATTATATAAACATTGCTTCCTTAGGTTTGAAAATCAGGTTCAAAATTTCGTGTTTTTGAAAAAAAAACCTAATTTTTAGCACTTTTTTTTTAAAAATTAAAAAACGGCTCCAAGAAATTTTTTAGAAACTTGGTAGGATTACAAAAATGTTAATACGCGTCGATTGACACCTTGTTCAGAAAAATCGTACGTTTGGTTCGCAAGATATAACGCATGACAGAAATGACCTTCAAAGAGGCAAAACAGCGAACCCCCCTGACCAAAGTATCACAAAAACTAATCAGCTCTTGAAATTGCAAAGACGCTTCGATTGACACCTCAACGAAGTCGATACGACTTCGTTTACGTGAGTTATGCTCGTAGAAAAAAGTGTCCACGAACATACATACACACACACACACATACATCTCCCTTTCTGAAAACACTTTATATATACTCTATAGACCTCAAAATGTAAAGAAATGTTGAAAATTTCAATTTCGATTTTCGAGGCGATTACAAGAACTTCCCATATACTGGGAAGTTAATAATTTTAAAAAAAAATTAACAAAGCGAAAGAAGTAAAAGGAATTTCTACCAAATTTCAAAAACTGGAATGAGCGTTGATATTTTTTTTAAATCTTATTTGAGAAAGATCACGTCAAATGAAATTTTACAAACAAGCATAGCATAAATCCCATCATCGTAGTCGATCATTTCGCGAGTTTCTTGTACCCATGGGGGAATATTCTCATTCTCATGTTCTCACTCTTGGAAAGAAAAAAATTTGTTTGGATTATATGGGAAAGATACAGGTAAGAGATAAAAACAAAATATTTGAAACTCTAGAAGAACAATTTTTTTATCGTCGTTTGAAGGTGGGAATCTTCAAAAGATACCGATCGGCTCCAGCCTCACGATATGCTGGATTTCTACCGAATAAACCCACCTCCGTGTCCTTCTAGGCAATGTTTCCAAGACAATAGAATTATTTATTTATCCTTCCATATTTTTAAAAATGCTTGGCACTTCCCAGACGATGAAGATCGGTATAAGGAGCAGTGCCTAATTAAAAATAAGTTCGAGTTATTTTTCTTTAAAGTTAGGTAACTAGTTACTGAACTTACACTTTCGTTGCTGTTATTGTACCGGTCATTTCTCGTTAACGAAGTACGCCAAAGGCGCACAATATCCGCAACTGTTTTTCTGGCAAAAGTTATTAATATTTTCATACTTACAAATAATCACAATGAATGCAAACCATGTTATAGATAATTTCTGACTAAAACATCCGACATATTAAGTTACCTAGTGCTATTTGGGTAGGAATGTTTCCCTAAGAGGTTTCTTAGACCTTTTTATTTGTTTTTCAACTCTTAAACCTGTCGAACATGCCTTAAACAATATCCTTGGAAAATAATTGGCTCTATTTTAAGCAATACTAAAGCACAAATATTTTCCATTCACATATCTTTGTTTTCTTTGCGAAGTCAAAAATCAATTTCTCCTCATCAGTCATTTGCAACCCCCCCCCCCCTTCCAAGTGTTTATGCTAACATATTCTTTGCTTTGTGCTGGAAGCACATGAAGTGAATCCCACGTCAATCGGTCGATCACAAAACAACTCGAGTGTATCATTCAATGACATTCCGTGGCGCATAAGGACACCCACCCACCACCAACGGCGGATCATAAACGAAGTGTCAGTCACAATCACAATCAACTTTGTGTGCTCCATGCTATAAACAACCGTTTCCGCTAAAGGATACAACCAAGCCCAAATATAAAATATTGAAAATCACGTCCCAGCAAATTTAGAGTGTGAACGGAATGTGCTTCCACAGTGAATGTTTAGAGTTCCTTACCGTTTTCGACAGCGAACTTGGTAAGAGCCATTTCAGGACAAGAAGCAGCCCAGGCCTCCTGGCATAGAAGGGGATGTTTGTTGATGGAGAAATTGGGTGGTGATTTTGCCTATAACCATTCTTTCGGAATTCTGAAAATAATATAGTGTGTGCAATAATTTCCAAATAAAAGCAAAATAATCGAAATAGATCAAAATCAGTGCACACAGATTTAGATCAAATATAAAATAATAATAATGAGAAAAATTCGATTCATATACAAACTTAAATGGTCATATCTGTTTAAAATTTTTAATATTTAACACAGGTTCCAAAACAATGACAATGCAAATAATTACTGGCATAACTGTTCGTTCGACAAATGCAAAATACTTTTTCATGCTTGATCGGAGTACTCTTAAATTCACAAAGGGAGCCTTTTAGTGGTAACGAAACGGGTAAAGTGAAGCCTGATATGTTATTTAAATGAGATTTGGATGAAAGGTTTTGAAGACAATTTAAGAAAACCAAAATATTTCGTGATGATTGGAAAGGGTCGCTTTTCCAAATTCAAAGGAATATTTTCGAAACGACCTTGCTTCACAGTGAATCGCTAACATCTAAAGGTTTCGAAGGATTAAATAATTTTCATCTATCAAATAAAGGCTAATTTCGATACAAAGAACATTTTCCTTGTTGTGGTTTTTAGGGGGTAAATAAATATTTTACTTTGTAAATATATCTTTCCAATTTTCAAGCAATTGGTGGCATTTAAATAAGGTCAAACATTTTCGAAAATTTCATACAAATAAACAAATAAATTTTGCAGAATACAATTATAAATTAATGCAGAAAAGAATTATTTGCTAAAACATGCCAACGATTTTTGATTCTGGTATTTCTTAAATAAGTCAAGAAACTATGACGTCTTAGATCTTTGTTTAATTTAACAAAACAAAAATTTCGTTCCGATTAATCAGCTTCGATTATAATTCCAAGAATAAGGTTTGAAAAACTTAAGCATTTGAATCAATTCGCTTTCAAAGAAATTTTGTCAAACTTGACAAAATGAGACCGTCTTTCTTGTTCACTTATAGAGGCTTGTTGAAAACTTGAACAAGATAACCGAATTATATGTTTAGTATTTCCCAGTTCCCTAAAACTTTTCCCTTGCAGCGTGGACATTTTTCAGATTATTTGAACTATCTCAGATAAGAATATAGTTTTAAAATCTTAAATTCAGTCAGAGGCTGGTGAGCATTGAGATCTGCGTATGTATTCAAAATATTGATTAAAAGGCTCCTCTTTTTGTGACATGGAGGTGCTTGTTTTTCATTTATTGAAACAAATTTAATTTAGTTACAATTTTTAAATGTGCCACAGAGGGCAAATATAGCCCTACAAATGAAATTAATTACAAAGAAATTATAACAGTCAATTTAAACACAAAGATAAACGATTCATCATATAAAGGACTTGCTTACTTACATTGGAATGTTGCTAGCGAGAAAGAGAAAGATACACATTTAAGACTTTTGTAAGTTTTAGATGACAGTGATAGCCTAAAATTACAAGCCGTGAGGTGCGACCCTTGAGGTCCACACGGTCAACTTCCCAGTAATATCTACAAAGATATTAAAAATATTAAACACAATAATAATTATGGAAATAATACTACTTTTAATAATAAAAATGTACCTCTCATAAAAGTTATTGGAATGACTTAATATTAATCGTAACATCTACGCGAGCGTCAATTGATTACTTAAAGATTTTCGTGGATTGGTTTGATTTAATATTCACGTGGATCAATCGGAGGGGGAACAGGTTACAAAGCCTTTTCTACGTTATTTGTTATTTTCGTATCGATGCTTTAAGGACAAATGATCTACAAAACATTTTACCATTCTAAACGTTGATTATCACAATTGCAAATTTGATTTGATTTGTATTGGTTTTCAAAATTTAAGCAGTTTTTTCATTAAAGTTAAAACACGGTTCTGTGAAGACTATTAAAAATCTCCGCAAATTATGCAAATGATAATAAACTTTGATTGACTTTACAACAATGTGTTTAGAATAAGAGATTTAAAGTATAAAAACTCGTATGAACCCTCTTTACATGGTGACTTTGAATGATTTTTTTTTCTTTTTAATCCAATTTGTTTTGAAATCATGAGAAAATATTTTCCTAGTCTCCACAGAAATTGATAAAAGTTGATAAATTTTGTAAACATTTATCATTACGATGTTAATTTTATTAATTATTAATTAATTTTTTTATGAAAAAAAACACTAATTTTTTCAATTTTTTTTTATTAAATTAAAAAAATGGCTTCAAAGATTTTTTTTAAAATTTAAAAACGTCATCAAAATGTTAACACGAGTTGATTGACTTCTTAATGATGCAAAGATTATATTTGGTTCTCGAGATATAATGAATGACATAAATGACCATTAAGGACATTTTGACTTTTAATGATTTTTTATTTTTTATTAATTTTTTTTTGTAATCATGAAAAAAACAATTGGTGATATTTTTGCAACAACTGCTTGGAGTATATAAATTTTCTAAACATTGATTACTGCGACTTGAAAATAAAGTTAAAAATTTGATGTTTTTGAAAAAAACTACAATTTTTTGCACTTTTTTTAAAAAAAAATAAAAAACGGCTGCAACGATTTTTTTAAAAATTTGATAGAATCACGAAAATGTTAATACGCGTTGATTTACACCTTGTTCAAAAAAATCGTAAGTTTGTTTCGCGAGATATAGAACATGACAAGGTTGACCTTTAAGGGGTGAAAACAGCAAACCCCTCGACCGAAGTGTCCCAAAAACCAATCAGCTCTTAAGATTGCAAAGACGCTTCGATTGACACTTTAACGAAGTCGATATGACTTTGTTTACGTGAGTTATGCTCGTAGAAAAACTGTCCGCGAACGCAGGTACGTACATACACACACACACATACTTCTTTCTAAAAACACTTAAAATACACTCGTAAGACCTCAAAACGTAAAGATATGTTGAAAATTTCAATTTCGATTTTCGAGGCGATTATAAGAACTTCCCATAGACTGGGAAGTTAATAAAGGTAGTGAAGCGATTAGGAAGGAAACCGTGCTAGTCAGGGACACTAGCATCTAAGTTCGGCTAGAAACATGAGCGAGCAACATGCTAAGGAGTTCTTGCAAAAGCTGTAATGAAGAATCACTGGATTAAAAGACAGGTAGAAATTCCAACATTTGTAGAGACTTATTTTGGACATCCAAGCTATAGATTGAAGGTTAAATAATATCAACTAATTCATCAGAAACTCTAGTTTTGTATTGATAATACAAAGATTGCAGACAAGGCATAATGTGCGCTTCAGATTTTCCCAATTTGTTTGTTGTGAGCATCGCCTGAATTGCCACGTCACACTGCTTAATAAATTCCCGCTGAAATTGTAAAGATGTAAAGATTCAGGTTTTCGTTCGACAGAGTAAAAAATAGACCCGCGGAATTGCATACTATGCCATGTCCATATTATATAACTATATATTGAATGTACTTAAATTGTATGGCATGTTTTTTATATAACCTAATTAAACCCAGCTTGTCCATCAAGATGGTAATTTGTGCTTAGCGAAAAGTCCGATAGTTCAACGACAAAAAACATTCCGAAAGGAATTGTACTTTCAAAGCTCTCGCTAAATTTTGACGATAAGGTTGTGTAAGGCTTGGTTCTAATATTTGCAATTTAGACAAGATTTAAGAATGTGGAAGAAATACTCTTTAGTCCTCTGTCTGTCAATTATGAAATTCCATTAAATTTTCTTTATATTTCGTTGATTAATAAAGTGCTTATCTTCTTTGGTCAGATGCATACGCATTTACTTAGTTGTATTTTAGAGAAATTATACACATATCAAATCAAAAAATACTACCATATGTGAGTAATAGAGGAAAGTACTAGTAAATACATATATTAATATATCAATGCTCAGAGTCTATCATGTGGTCAAAGAATAACCAACAACACCAATAGTTAAAGATGTAAATTTAAACTGACCGCATCATCTAACTAATACCCATGTAGCTGCAAAAAGAATATAAAGAATCCTCAAGTCGATAAATTTTCCATTCAGTTTCATGTACAATGAATATAAATTTATGATCCTTTGAGCGCATATCTTTGCAATAATCTCACTTCATTCTTGGCCTTTACGCCATAAGGAAAATCACAAAAAAAAATTTAAAAACGAAATGCCAGAATACTGAGCTCTTTTGAATCGAATAATGCTTTCCTATTTTTTTTGGCGACCAGGAAAAAGGATAAAATATAAATTATTCATTTGATGGTGCCACCATAATGTTGCATAAACTGGAATGATATTGTGAATAGTATTTGATTTTATATCTTTCAAAGATTTGGTCACCAAGGAATTCGTAATCTGCGCATTTGATATTTACAAGAATATCTTCCAGTTTGTGTTAAATATTCTAGAGGGTGACGTCTCATGAATAAGAGAACATAAATAATTGGTGGCAGTGTGGATTATTTTTGTTCCAATCTTTTGTGCAAAAGTGGTGTTATTTTCCAAATAATTTTTTTCTCAATATAATTGTATCTAATGATTCGTAAAATGATCTAAAAATAAATAAATAAAGATTCAAAGTCGCAATATGTGAAAAAGAAATTCAGATCGATTTGCATATTTGCACACTCAAGGTTGTGAAATACTGTATTGCATATCAATCTTTGAAGGATTGTATCAAAAAATTAAAGAATTTCATTATATACGACCACTAATTTCCCAATTCTGCTGTTGAAATTTCTGAACAAAACACATATAACAAGTCGCATCGGAATAGCAGCTGTTCCAATTGACTTTGCAATAATAAACAAACAATTCGAGTCCACAAATCACATTTTCAATCGCTTTCAGGAACGTACAGCCCTTCATAAGCTCGTTGGATTTTTAAAGGACTTCACTTCATGTTGAGCTGATGCAGTGCCGAAAAGGTAAACAGAAAATCGAAATTTCAATTTAGGAAAAATCAACAAGATTTCTATCGCATCGAGCGTACTTTTGGCCGGGACTCGTGGATCCTTTATTCACCCTTAAGCGGCTTTTGCCAGCGTTCAATTCAAATTTATTTCCGCTGAAACGAATACTAGTTGTCAGTGAAAAGCATTTCATGAGGATTTTGAGTGGAAGGCTTTTCTGGAAGTGAATTTAATTTGAGATGAGGCTTAATTTTTTTCCTAATCATTCATCATAGTACCTTTAGTTAAAGTTGGGCTTTGAAACGTAATACAAAATAGTGTAGCTGTGTTTAAATCAACCTACCGTGTACAATTTGGATGTTCACAAAATGAATGCTTTCCATTGAAAATAAACGATGCATGCTGGTGAATAGCAGAATCGTTCATTGACCTGCCACAAATAAAATTCACTGCTTTGTAAAAAAAATTCTGACATTTTTCGTTACCCTGCAAGATTTTATTGTTAACTTCCCGGTAAATGGGATATGTAATCGCCTCGAAAATCGAAATTGAAATTTCCAACATTTCTTCACGCTTTGAGGTCTTTAGAGTATATTTGAAGTGTTTTTAGAATGTATGTGTGTGTATGAGTGTATGTACGTACGTACGTGCGTTTGCGGACAGTTTTTCTATGAGCATAACACACGTAAAAAAAGTCGTATAGACTTCGTTAAGGTATCAATCGAAGCGTCTTCGCAATTTTAAGAGCTCTTTAGTTTTTGGGAAACTTCAGTCGGGGGGTTTGCTGTTTTGACCCCTTGAAGGTCATTGCTGTAATGCACTATATCTCACGAACCAAACATGGGATTTCCCTTATTGAAGTGCGAATCGGCGCATATTAACATTGTTGTAATTTTTTCAAATTTTTAAAAAAATTGTTAGAGCAGTTTTTTAATTTATTTAAAAAAAAGCAAAGCATAAAGACTTTTTTCATAATCAATATTTTTATAGGCTGATTTACAAACCACATTTCTGAAGTTTTTTTAATTAAAAAACTATAAACACTTTTAAAAAATCTGCTCAAATTATGCAAATATTTTAAAACTTTGATTGAATTTGCAACAATTTTTTTAGAATAAAAGATATAAAGTAATGTCATTCGTATGAACCCTCTTTACATGGTAACTTTGAATGACTTTTTATGTTTAATTTAGTTTTAATAATGGAAGAAAATTTTACTGGTTTCTCTTCAAAAACTGATAAGAATGTATAAATTTTATGAACTGGTATCACTGTGCTGTGTAAATTACGTTAAAAAATTATTTTTTATGAAAAAAATCCTATTTTTTCGCATTTTCTTCTATTAAAAATAAAAAAACGACTGAAACAATTTTTCTATAATGTTAAACACATCAAAAAAAAATGTTAATACTTGTCTATTGACACCTTTATTATGGATATAATATATCTGGTTCGATATAGTGAATGATAAAAATGACCTTGAAAATCAAGATGACTTTTAATGATTTTTTATTTTTAATTTAATTTTTTACATCATCATGAGAAACAATTTTAATGTTGTTTTCACAAACATTGTTTGGAGTATATGAATTTTATAAACATTGATTACTTTATTACGTAAATCAGTATTTAAGTTTTATCATGGGTTAGAACCTCCTGGTCTAGTCGACAACTTTCGTCTCCTAGTGCGCTTTTGGTTGACTTGCTAACACTATTGTTGCACATTAGTGAAGGTTCTTGTTTCCAGGCTTTTGTCCGGTACCATTATTAAATGGGAAGTGTGGTTTCGGCGTAACGGATGGCTCCTCTTCAGGTGCTGCCATTTAGCCACTCGTTACGAGACAGCACTACCACCGCTGGCTTGTTGATGGATCAAGCTCGCTATATTTCAACTATTTTATAATTTACATCTGTGAATTATAACGACTGTCAATTTGTTTCATATGTATGCCTACGTAGCTTTTTCATTATTTAAGTTTAAATGGCAGCACCTGAAGAGGAGCCATCCGTTACGCCGAAACCACACTTCCCACGTAAATCAGGTTAAAAATTTATTGTTTACCAATAAAACCTAATTGGTTGCTCTTTTTTCTTAAATTAAAAAACGGCTCGAAAAATTTCTTTAAAAATTCGGCAGATTCACAAAAATGTTTATACGCGTTGATTGACAGCTTAACCATGCAAATCGTATGTTTGGTTCGCCAGATATAATGCATGAGAGAAATGACCTTGAAGATCATGATGCTTGTTAATGATTTTTTATATTTTATTTGATTTTTTTTATATCAAGACAAAAAAAAATTGATGGCGTTTTTAAAAAAACTGTTTGAAGTATATAAATTATATAAACATTGATTACTTGGACTTGAAAATAATATTAAAAATTTATTGTTTTTGAAAAACAACAACAATTTTTTGAACTTTTTTTTAAAAATTAAAAAACGGCTCCAAGAAATTTTTGAAAACTTGATAAAATTACTAAATGTCAATACGCGTCGATTGACACCTTATTCAAAGAAATCGTACGTTTGGTTCGCGAGATATAACGCATGACAGAAATGACTTTCAAACGCGCAAAAAAGCAAACCCTCCCGACCGAAGTTTCTCAAAAACTAATCAGCTCTTGAGATTGCAAAGGCGCTTCGATTGACACTTCAACAAAGTCGTTACGACTTTGTTTACGTGAGTTGTGCTCGTAGAAAAAAGTTTCCACGAACGTACGTACACACACACACACACGCATACATCTCCCTTTCTCAAAATGTAAAGAAATGTTGAAAATTTCAATTTCGTTTTCGAGGCGATTACAAGAACTTCCCATATACTGGGAAGTTAAAAATATGGAGCTATGTTTCAGTTCTTGATCCCTTTAGCATTGCTTCGGTATGTAGTGTGAGGAACTTACTGTTGAATTTCATCCCTCGTTTCTCATTGCTTACTCACAGCTTGTTCAGTTAGTCAAATCATAAAAATATTACCCAGAACCACTTCTATGCGGTTCACAAGGTGCCATTCTTTGCTAACTATGGAACAGACCACATATTACAATAAAATTCGGTCCGCCCGCCCAATATGCACGGTCAAATTCACATTTGACTGGACTATATCTTAATTTTAGATAGAAGGAAACAAGGAATAATAATATTAAATAGTAAAAAAAAAAACGTTATATTAAAACAAACAAATTAGAAAATCTTTTGCTAACTGCAACAAGTCTGGATTATAATTCCTGCTTCGAATATTATTTTGTGAATATTATTGCTATCATTTTTTTTTAAATATTTAAGCCCATATGTAGGTATGTATATCAAGCGTGAGCTGGCTGCTTGTTTGGATTATTAATTTTACAAAAAAAAGTACTCCTAGCTATGAGTCTGGAAACAAAATAATTTTTTATAAATTAATTAGCTGTTTTGATTTTCACTGGATTATCAGGTACGAATATAGTTTTTAGAATAAAGCTTAGATTCGTGAAGCATTGTATAATGGAAGTCATATGCAGATTTATTTATAAATCTGAACTAATAACGTCTTACTACTAAAATAAGCAGAATTCAAACCATAAGTTATGAATTCGAAACCATATAAAAGCAAAAAGTTAATGATGACATGCAACAAAATAATTTTCTTTAATAACTTATTCAGACAAATCCTAATTGATGTCTCAAATCTTGAAATGAAGTTACATTTTTTGGCATTATACATATATTTGAAGGATTATTCTAACAAAGTACTTTTTTTCATTTTAATGAAAATTATTCTCATGAGTTTTCTTAGAAATCCGATACATGAAGCATTAAACAAAAGTGAAAGTTTTTGAATTCTTATTACTTAATTCTTGAAAATTCTATCCTTTGTTCCGTGTTGAGCTACGTCTGACATCTTCTTTTGTCAACTTGCCACATAACGTAAGGGTTTGTGCTCTTTTAATATGATTTTAATCGGGTTTAATCACAGGTAGTGTCTTTTTCCACAACGTAATTCTATTTTCATTTATGCAAGTACGTGTGTTTTTCGCATATTGTGGGATTTTCAAGCTTATTTTTATCTTCGACATGTTATACATTGGATATTCGTGTAGTTTGAACATTTTCCATTAATTTCCAAGCTGGAGAGTTACGGGTTTGCTCAATGTATTGAATAGATGACTTTAGTAAAAAGATTGATTTACAGCACTTGAAAAGTATTTGTCTTGAAGTATGTCATTACCTAGTGTGATACGTTCCGCTTATTATTGGCTTAAAAAAATTCAATGGAAAGGATTTTAAGAATACAGTTTTGAATGACTCTACTTACATATATTTACCTTGAAATTTAAAATAATATGTGTGGTAGCGAAAATAAAATTCCTTCTGAATATGAATACTTCACCTGCTACACATCATGAACTTACACTATAAGACCATTCCGAATAAAAACAATTAAAAAGGTTGAAAAACTTGACGCCAGCAAAAAGACAGGAATCTTTTATTTACATCAGCAAAAATGTAAATCATTGAAATTCAAGTAGTAAAATCGTTTTTCTAAACAGATGGTTTTAAAAATTTAGGCCGTTCCTTCTATTCATTATTTAAATTTCCCTATTTGACCGTACGTTTTCGTCCATCTATAAGGTTATCTATTCTTTTAGCATGTTATAGAAAATAGCATTCAAATCTGAGGACGGTATGTGCATTTATTGCCATTACAAGTGAAATGTCCAAACTTTGAAGAGGGAAGCTAAGAGAAAAACGTAATTTATCCAAAAAATCTAACAGAAGACATTTCTTGTTCCTTGAAAAATTGAGAGAAAATTTTAGGAAAAGATGTAACGCTCAACCAAAATGCACAATAATTGTTTTAGTTGATAAGGGTTTTGCTTTGATTTTTTAGACTAAAGTCCATCCTATTTTTTTATTAAATTTGATATTTGACTTCCGGGGTATTTTTACTTGCTAAAAATTTTTGAAATAAGATTGGAAGGTTGGCTAGCAAACTTTTTGTGGATAGTTTCTATAGAACTTGCTAGCTTAATTCACAATGTTATCATTTTTCCAAAATATGAAGAACATTTTTAACACTAATATAATATTTATAAAATCGTTCTGATCCCAATTCGTAATGCAAAGCCCTCACGGTAAAAATACTAACCACAACTATAAATTAGTGTGCAACTTAGTTTACAGACTCTTTGTAATTCACAAGACATTCGTAAATAATTGTATTTTCTTTGACTACTTCTGCTATCTTGCGCCTGTTAAACGTTGTTTTGAAAAGGGTTAAATAGGAGACAGGTACAAATGCGTGGTTTACCACAATCAACAGGTACTAACCTAAACGCGGTGAATCCTTCCGTTAAGTTTTCTTTCCTATTGACCAAGGAAAATTTGTCCAATGGAAATGGGTACAAATTGGAAGGATACAGATCAAGGAGCAGTTTAATTTATTGAACACATTTTCTAGTTGTCTTACCAACGGATGAAATATGTAAAATGTTTTAAGTTCACGAAGCTAACGCATTTTTTGAGTTTTGTTTAAGACATAGTTCTATTTGAGTTTATTCTTTATTAGCCGTTGGTCGTTGAAGGTTGCAAAGCTGAATAAATCTTTTACAAAATTATTTGCAAACAAGAAATTCGATATTTGCAACAACATAAAAATGAACTATTCACTTTTACAAAAGAAAACTAAGATGACTATAAGTTTTGGTTTGATTTGAAATCTGATTGATTGCTACGAATAACAGTGTGGGTACAAAATTAGATTCATAACTATTGCTTTGTTTACGACTTTAAATTTATGCAACATATGCCAATACCTTTTATAGGATCAACATTTTTCATGCAGTGTATCTGAAGTTTTTGTAATCGGTATTGAAATTCATATAGAAACTTTCAACATATCTTTTAAAGTCCTTAAAGTGTATTTGAAGTGTTATACAGTGCTGTGCAAAACTTAAGCAACTCACTACATGTCGGAATGAAAGGGGAAATCGCAATCAAAATATAAAGAATTTTTTTCCTTTTTTGTCTTTAATTTACACGTTAGCATGTTGCTTAAAGCTTTGCAATAAAAAAAGTACATCAGTATTTCAACTGTTCTTTAAAAAAAATCAAAACAAAATACACCAACAAAAAGGCTGTGCAAAATCTAAGCAACTTTCAAAATGCATCTACGACTCTCAGTCAGAACAAAAGATAACGGGGATTTCCAGATGTTTTTATTTTTTTCTGATGCTCGTGTCAATTAGATCAGTAAAGATCGTCTTCCCTTTGGGTTTAGTTTTATCTAAAAAAAAAATAAAATTGAAAATGCAGCGTAATCAATACGATAATAGATTAAAATCAAACGTAATTTCGCTATATTATTCGCAAATAGAGATTGCCAAATCGTTAAATATAAACAAATTTTCAATTTTAAAATGGATTACGAGATATAAAAGCACGGGTAGTGTGAAAAGTGTAAAATCTAAAAAGCTATACAGCTTTAAAAAACCATTGCTCACAAAAAGACATGCAAGAAAAAGGTAAACTGCTCGAACAACACTTTTAAACATTATTATTTCACTATTTATATCGTTTTATATATCATTTAGGCTTGAATTTGCTAAAAACTAGTTTGAATTGTCAGTTGCTAAATGGACCACCGTTTTATTTAGCGACGAATCCAAGTTCAACCTCTTCAATTCTGATGGCTTATCCACTGTGAGGCGTGAGAAGGGACAAAAACTGAATCCACACTTCTGTAGGAAAACGATGAAATATGGGGGAGGAAGCGTCATGGTCTGGACATGTTTCTCAGCATTAGGTCTTGGTCCCTTTCATAGAATAACAGAAATTATGGACGGATTCAAGTAGAAGGACATCTTAGAATCTAGAATGTTATCTTATGAAGATTGTAATATGCCACTTCGATGGGTGTTTCAACATGATAATGACCCGAAACACACATCGAAGTTGGTTAAAGAATGGCTTAGCTCTAAAAGTATTCAAGTTCTTGATTGGTCGGCACAATCGCCCGACTTGAATCTTATAGAAAACTTGTTCTGTATATTGAAACGGCGTATGGGAACAGTACAGTTTGCAAACAAGGACCAATTGTCTACAAACCTAAAAGCCGAATAGGAAAAAATTGACATATCAATTTTAAAGAATTTAGTTGAATCAATGCATCGCAGATGTGCCGCTCTTATAAAAAATAACGGCTATTACACGAAATATTAATAAAAGTTGCTTAGATCTTGCACAGCTTTTTTGTTGGTGTATTTTTTTCGGGTTTTTTCAAAGAACAGATAAAATACTGATGTACTTTTTTATTGAAGAGCTTTAAGCAACATGCTAACGTGTAAATTAAAAACAAAAAAGGAAAAAAAAATCTTTATATTTTGATTGCAATTTTCCCTTTCATTCCGACATGTAGTGAGTTGCTTAAGTTTTGCACAGCACTGTATGTTGTAAAGCAAAACAAAATAGATGTGATAAAATCGTACTGATCTCTAGAATGTGTCAATCGTATCAAATTTGCAATGTTAACAGCTGATAAATTTGTGAAAAACTTCGATTGTGTATTTATTTTTGATTTGAAACATCCAAAGTTTGTTTCAACCAAAGCATAAAATTATTTTCACGGTCCCATCAAGTTTTGAATAAGTTCAAGAAAAACAATGCAATACACTAGCTTAAAAAAACCAAATTTTCCACCTGATATGCACTCTAAACAATTAGGGTTGATGAAAATCAGATGCTAAAATCTGTTTTTTTTTTTTCAAAAAAATAATTATGTTTTTTTCATATAAAAATTAGAAATCATTAATAGTCACTATGAATAAGTGTTTGTTAGGACTCATGCTACCTTATTTCACTTATTCTTGTGCTGTCGTAATAGTTTTGCACAAAATGATTTAATATTCGTCCGATTTGAGCAGATTTTAAATAATTTCAATACACTTGTTTTTCGTTTTAATGAAAACAATGATAAAATTATAAAACAACTTGAATTTTCTTTAACGGAATTTGCACTTGTCCTCAATGCTTTGGAAGGTCGTATTTTAAAGTCCTCTTATGAAACATAATATCATAGTTTTTTTTTGACTGTGAGACCTATACGTATAGCCCAGGGCGGATCTGTAGAAAAAGGACTAACTTTGGTCGTTGAGAGGGGGCACGCTGATTTTTGCGGAAAAAGTTGGGGAATAACTCGTATAACAATAATTGATTTATGCTCCCTCTCAAAAAAGTCGGGAACATTTAAAAAAAATCGAAATGTTTAAAAATTTGAAAAAAAATCGTGTTTTTTCTGCTTGTCTCACTCCTAACTTTAAAACGGTTCATTTTAGGTCAAAGTTGTGTGACAATAAAAGTTGCGTAATAAAATTTTCTATACGATAAAATTAGTTAAAAGTCCTCAAACATTTAACCCTTGCCGCAAATCGCAATAAATATAAAAAAACAGGGGGAAAAGCCTTTTTTATTTAATTTTTTTTGCCACTTAAAATGCACTTAGGACCTTTACATTTTGCTTGAAAAAATTTTACAACATCATAAAACAGCGAACGAATTTTCATCAAAATCGATTCAGTAGATTGCCCATAATAATTGTGCAATCTAAATTTATTTTTAAAAAATCA
This sequence comes from Oxycera nigricornis, assembly GCA_963942545.1. Taxonomy (NCBI): domain Eukaryota; kingdom Metazoa; phylum Arthropoda; class Insecta; order Diptera; family Stratiomyidae; genus Oxycera; species Oxycera nigricornis. The sequence continues at coordinate 83,435,155 of OZ012661.1, forward strand.
AAATTTTTGAAAGCTTGCAAGTCAGAAACTTAAACTTATAAAAATTTTAAATTTTTTTCACATATAAAAGAGCACTTCACCTATCACATGCACTTCACAAAATTAAAATCGGATAGTTATGGCGGAATCAGCAATTTTCGCTAAACTTGATAATAAACTCTAAAATTATGCTGAGCGCATGCAGATTCAGTCGTAGGAGCCATGCTTCCATCAACAAAATCCGCAGCCGCCCTGCACAATTTTAGAGTTTTAGCAAAAATTGCTTAGACCGCCATAATTTCCCAATTTTAATTTTGTAAAAAGCATGTGATAGGTGAAATGCTCTTTTATATGTGAAAAAAATTTCAAACTTTTATAAGTTTAAGTTCCTCACTTGCAAGCTTTCAAAATTTTTGATTTTTTAAAAATAAATTTAGATTGCACAATTATTATGGGCAATCTACTGAATCGATTTTCATGAAAATTTGTTCGCTGTTTTATGATGTTGTAAAGATTTTTCAAACAAAATGTGAAGGTCCTAAGTGCATTTTAAGTGGCAAAAAAAAAATTAAATAAAAAAAGGCTTTTTCCCCCTGTTTTTTTTTATATTTATTGCGATTTGCGGCAAGGGTTAAATGTTTGAGGACTTTTAACTAATTTTATCTTATAGAAAATTTTATTACGCAACTTTTAATGTCACGCAACTTTGACCTAAAATGAACCGTTTTAAAGTTAGGAGTGAGACAAGCATAAAAAACACGTTTATTTTTCAAATTTTTAAACATTTCGATTTTTTTTTAAATGTTCCCGACTTTTTTGAGAGGGAGCATAAATCAGTTATTGTTATACGAGTTATTCCCCAACTTTTCCTGCAAAAATCAGCGTGCCGTCCCTCGCAACGTCCATCTGAAAACAGATCCGCCCTGGTCTAGTATGACAACACTAAACAAATAATATTTATAATTAAAATGCTGTTGATATGTATACCATTAACTGATGCTACTTACTCTATTGATGTGGTTGGGGTATTGATTGTCACCATTATTGTGATTTCGAAAGTGTTTTATAATTTAATAAGATATCAAAAAAATTGTCCTTAATATAAAATCTTCAATGTACTTCCCATTTTCAATGCTTTTCAATATCTGATCAAAAACGATTATTGTGATAGCCTTTTTAAAGTTAATTGGCGAAATCGCCCATCAATCTGGAAAGAGAGAAGTAGATTGAAAATTATATTATGCAGTATGATTATGTTTATTATTTTCATAAATACTCTTATGTTTAATACGTTTAATATTTATGAAGATCTTACTGGGAAGTTGTCTGTGTGGATTTCAAGAGTTGCACATTGCAACTTGTTAACTACCCACTACATGGGAAGTTCTTGTAAACACCCAAAACTTCAAATTTAAATTTCCAACATGAACTCCAATGCAAAACTTTAAGACATCTATTGAAAACATTCAAAATATATACTTAGCAACACTTTAGTTACTAACTAACTAAAACTATAAGAAAAGTAGAAGTAAATGTGTAATTCTGCAGTTATTTCGAGGTGTTCGAGGCAAAAAGTTTTTTTGTGTGATTGAAAGTTTTGGAGTCCTAGAAGCCTATAAAATGCAACAACACTACGAGAAAAGCGCCGTATCGTAAGGGGTCAAATTATTTTTCAACAGCGCATCATACCGCCGCAAATGCCGAAGTTATAAAGAATATTAGAAATGTTCAAAGGATCATAAAATCCTATCTACAAATACGAAAATTAGTCAAAAACCCCCTTTGACTGATCCCAATAAAAGAGTGCGGTTGGTTTTTGCGGAAGAATGGCTTCATTAGAAAAAACGCTGGCGAAAAGTTGTCTTTCAGATGAAATTATTAATATAATATATTAATATAATTTAGACGGTCCTGATGGCTTGAACTATCATTTACACGAACTACGCAAAGATAAAAAACTTCCACAATAGAAAGACGGGAGGTGGCGGTGTTCTGGTCTGGGGATTTATTGGATACAAAGAAAATATTGATTTAGTACTTGTTTCACGTAAAATGAATGACGAAGCGTGCGTGAATGTTAATAATGAAAAGTTAACTCAATATGAATCGCGAACTGCGTCAGGAAATTTTATATTCTAACAGGGCAATGCTGCAGTTCACACGGTTCATATAGTAAAAGACTACTTAGAGGCAAATTGAATACAAACTCCTCCTTGGTCAAACTAAATATGATGCAAAATTGTTAGGGAATCTAACAGTTTTTTTCGAATGACCGTGAATTCAAGTCAAAAGAAGACTAGAAATCGTGCATTTTGGACCAATGGAGACTCTTAAACTCAAAAAACCATCAAAAAGTTATTTAAATCTTTGCCAAGAAGAATAAGTGAAATGATGTAAAACAAGCCGCGAGGTGCGACCCTTGAGGTCCACACGGTCAACTTCCCAGTAATATCTACATAAACATCAACAACATTACAACAATGAGAGGTATTCATAGCAGTAACAGGAATGAGTTAATATGAGTCATATCGTCTACGGGAGGGTCCATTGATTACGTAAGGTTTTTGGTCGATGAGGACAGATTGAATATTCACGCGGATCAATCGGTGGGGGCCTTTTCGGTCTTGAAAATTTTTGTTGGTTTTCAAAATTTAAGCGGTTTTTTTTATTTAAAAGGCTACTAAAATCATCAAAAACCTGCTCAAATTATGCAATATTTTGAAACTTTGATTGAATTTACAACATTTTTTTTTAGAATAAAAGATATAAAGTAATAGCATTCGTATGAACCCTCTTTACATGGTAACTTTGAATGATTTTTTTATTTTTAATTTAGTTTTGTTCCTTATTAAGGAATAAAATTTTGCCGGTTTCTCTTCAAAACCTGATAAGAATGTATAAATTTTAAAAACAGTTATTACTGTGCTGTGCAAATCAGGTTAAAAAATATTTTTTATGAAAAAAACCATAATTTTTCGCATTTTCTTCAATTAAATTAAAAAAAGGCTGAAACGAGTTTTTATAATGTTAAAAACTTCACAAAGATGCTAATACACGTCAACTGGCACCTTAATGATGCAAATATTATATCTGGTTCGTGAGGTATAGTGAATGATAAAAATGACCTTGAAAATCATGATGACTTTTAATGATTTTTTATTTGTAATTTAAGTTTTTACTTTATCGTGAGAAAAAGTTTTGATGGTTTTTCTACAAACATTGTTTGGAGTATGTAAATTTTATAAACATTGTCTACTACATTTCGCAAATCAGGTTAAAAATTTATTGTTTATGAAAAAAACCTAATTTTTTGCACTTGTTTTTTCTTAAATTAAAAAACGGCACCAACGATTTTTTTTAAAATTACAGCAGATTTACAAAAATATTAATATGCGTTCATTGATACCTTAATAATGCAAATCCTATGTTTGGTTCGCGAGATATAACGCATGACAGAAATAACCTTAAAGATCATGATGACGCTTAATGAGTTTTTATTTTTTATTTGATTTTTTTTTGTGGTCAGTAGAAAAAAATTTTGATGGCATTTTTAAAAAAACTGTTTGAAATATATAAATTATATAAAGATTGATTACTTGGACTTGACAATAGGGTTAAAAATTTATTGTTTTTAAAAAAAAATCACAATTTTTTGCACTTTTTTTTTTAAATTAAAAAACCGCTCCAACGATTTTTTTCAAAATTTGTTGCAAAATTTGACAGGTTCACACAAATGTTAATACGCGTTGATTGACAGCATAACCATGCGAATCGTATGTTTGGTTCGCGAGATATGTATAACGCACGACAGAAATGACCTTGAAAATCATGATGCCTGTTAATGAATTTTTATTTTTTATTTAATTTTTTACGTAATCGTGAGAAAAAGTTTTGACGTGGTTTTTACACAAATTACTTGAAATGTATAAATTTTATAAAAATTGAATACTGTGTTCCGTAAATCAGGTTGAAAATTTATTGTTTATAAAAAAAAAACCTAATTATTTGCACTTTTTTTTCTTAAATCAAAAAACGGCTCGAACAATTTTTTTCAAAATTTGACAGATTCACAAAAATTTTAATACACGTCGATTGACATCTCAATCATGCAAATCGTATGTTTGGTTCGCGAGATATAACGCATGACAAAAATGACCTTCAAAGGGTCAAAACAGCAAACCCCCATGACAGAAGTATCCCAAAAACTAATCAGCTCTTAAAATTGCAAAGACGCTTCGATTGACACCTTTACGAAGTTGATACGACTTTGTTTACGTGAGTTATGCTCGTAGAAAAAAGTGTCCACGAACGTACGTACGTACGTACGTACACACACACACACACACACACACATACATCTCCCTTTCTAAAAACACTTTATATATACTCAATAGACCTCAAAACGTAAAGAAATGTTGAAAATTTCAATTTCGATTTTCGAGGCGATTACAAGAACTTCCCATATACTGGGAAGTTAATAAAACAGCTTCGACTCATTATTGAAGAATAATTTTTTTTATCAAGCTTGCTGTTTTGTAGTATATTTTTGACAACTTTTCCATAGGGTCTTAGTGTTTCGTCGCACTAAAATACTAATAATTTTGAGTTTATTCTTCATTGAAGCATTGAAAATTCATTTTGCTCCATTTTATTTGCCAAAATGAAGTCTATATGTATCTTAGAAATATTTCTAGTAAACATGTATCACAAAAACTAGATAAATTTTATTTTATTCGAAAATCAAGCTGTCTTAAAGTTTTGTCGTGGAGTGTACCTTTCCGATTTAACGTCTTCAGAATAAATTTAAAGTTTTTTTTGGATAGTAGTTTCTACGTGTGTGTGTGTGCATGTACATACTTGCGTTGTGCTCTCGGAGTAAAATCGCTTTGACTTCATTGAAGTGTCAATCGATTTTGGTAGATTTCAGTTAGGTGGATTTTTTTGCCTTTCCGAGTAAATCCCTACGATAAACGAAATCTCGCGTATCAACAATTGGATTCATGTTCATGAATTGTCATTGGAAGTGGATTAGTGTCTCCAATACCCTGTCAAAATTTCAATAAATTGTTTAAAGCCGTTTCACAAGTTGATGAAAAGTTTTTTTTTCTAAAAGTAAATCGTCCATCTGATTTGCTTTACAAGAAATCACTGATTATGATATTGAAAAGCGTAAATTCTTGTTAAAAAATAAATTGTTAACTAAATGTAATGGAAAATAAAAATACCATTGCTACTCACTATTAACAAGAGGTTGATGCGAAAAATATTACCTGATTTCTATTATTCTTAAAGAATTGTTGTCTTGTCAAATAATGTGTTTTAATTTTTTTACGATTTGCGCGGAATTTCAATAATTTTCATGCAGCCATTTTTTCTTTTAAAAATTAAACCATTAAATTTTTTATTAAATCCAATTTTTTCTTCAATCAAATGTGAAGTTGAAGTGATCAATACCCTTTTAACGGCTTCTTTATAAACAGGAAAAAGGTTTTTTATGATTGCAACAGATATTGGCTCAAAAATCATAATCACTTGATATCAATGAATAAATAGTTGATACGAGTAACACTATTTTATTTCACTTACTCTATTGGCGCAGTTGAAGTCACGATCGATTTGTTTTATCATGAATATTGATACAATTTTCAATAAATTCAGCTCATTTTTTATTTTAAACAAGCAAAAAAATTACTAATTTTCTTATTAAAAATCTCTTCTACCTGATTTGCGCTTACGTCAATGTTTTCCATACAAAATAAGACGTTTTAAGAGTTATCAAAGCATAAAAAAGTTTCTTATTTATTTCCGAAAAATATTCGTAATCAAATCATAAACAATGAACAAAAATAATAAATATAGGAGCCTTCGTAAATGACGTAAGAAACGTTGTCAATTTTTTTAGGTCATTAATTTTAAGTTATCGTAAGATGTCAATCACTTCTTCCTCTCTCTAACGATAGATTTTATATGTGGCGCATAAAATCTAATATCCAATTTTTACTGCATAATTCATGTTGTTGATATCAACTGCAAAATTAGATGAGATTATTAGCCCCACTATCGTCAAATGGCATAATAGTAAATAAACAATATCTATGCAGCATTAACCCGCCAGTGGTGACGCAAAATTATCTTACATAGTTGGTGACGTCGGTCTCAGAGACCGAAATTTTCGAGTGAAGATCAATCCAAAATAACACAATTTCTGTAAATGTAACAAATTGAACTTAAAAAATACAAGGTTAAAGTATAATAAAACACCCAACATTATTACATCACATCACGTTTATTAATAATTATAGAATTCCCCTGCAACACTTAAAAATTATGTTATTTTCATACACATAATTTTCTACGAAACCGGTCTCACAGACATATGCGTCACCATTTGCGGGTTAATAGAAATGCTAGACGTAACTCCCACTCCCACTCTAAAATTCTTTGGTAACAAATGCCAACATTCAACTTATTAACTTCCCAGTATATGAAAATTTCTTGTAATCGCCTCGAAAATCGAAATTGAAATTTTCAACATTTCTTTACGTTTTTAGGTCTATAGAGTATATATAAAGTGTATTTCGAAAGGGAGATGTATGTGTGTGTGTGAGTACGTACGTTCGTGGACACTTTTTTCTTTGAGCGTAGCTCACGTAAACAAAGTCGTATCGACTTCGTTGAAGTGTCAATTGAAGCGTCTTTGCAATTTTAAGAGCTGATTAGTTTTTGGGAAACTTCATTTGCGGAGGTTTGCGGTTTTGACCCCTTGAAGGTCATTATTGTCAAGCGCTATATCTCACGAACCAAACATGCGATTTTCATATTGAGTTGTCAGTCGATGCGTATTAAAATTTGTGTGAATGTGTCGAATTTTCAAAAAAACGTTGGAGCCGTTTCTTTAATTTAAGAAAAACAAGTGCAGAAAATTGGGTATTTTTTCATAAATAATAAATTTTTAACCTGATTTACGGAACACAGTAATCAATTTTTATAAAATTTATATACACACAGCAATGCTTGAAAAAACACCATCAATTTTTTTTCTTATGATAACAAGAAACATTAAATAAACAAGCCGCAAAGTGCGACCCTTGAGGTCGACACGGTCAACTTCCCAGTAATATCTAGATAAACATTAAAAATATTAAACACAATAATAATTTTGAAAATAGTACTACTTTAAATAATAATAATGAGAAGTATTCATAGCAGTAAAAGGAATGAGTTAATATTTATCATATCATCTACTGGAGCATCCATTGATTACGCGAGGCTTTTGGTGGATGGGTGAAGATGATTGATTACCACAAATGCAAATTTGATTGAAATTTTGATGGTTTTCAAAATTTAAGCCACTTATTTTTATGAAAAGACTCCAAAAACTATTAAAAATCTGCTCAAATTATCCAAACATTTTAAAACTTTGATTGACTTTACAACAAAGTCTTTAGAATAAAAGATATAAGGCAATATCATTCGGAAGAACCCTTTTTATATGGTAACTTTGAATGATATTTTTTATTTTTAATTGAATTTTTTTTCAGAGTCATGAAAACAGTTTTGCTGGTTTCTCTTCAAAAACTGATGGGAATGTATAAATTTTATAAACACTTATTACTGTGTTGTGCAAATCAGGTTAAAAAAATATTTTTTATGAAAAAAACCCTAAGTTTTTGCATTTTCTTCTATTAAATTATAACAACCGCTGAAACGGATTTTTATAATGTTAAAATAATCAAAAACATGTTAAAACACGTCGATTGACCCTTTAATGATGCAAATTATATATCTGGTTCGTGAGATATGGGGAATGGAAGAAATGACCTTGAAGAGCATGATGACTGTTAATGATTTTTTTTATTTAATGTTTCTTGCTATCATCAGTAAAAGTTTTGATTAAGTTTTTTCAAACATTGTTTGAAATATATAAATTTTATAAAAATTTATTGCTGTCTTTCGTAAATCAGGTTAAAAATTTATTGTTTATTAAAAAAAACCTAATTTTTTGCAGTTTTTTTCTTAAATTAAAAAACAGCTTCAACGATTTTTTTCAAAATTTGATAGAATCACATAAATGTTGATACACGTCGATTGTCGTCTTAACCATGCAAATCGTATGTTTGATTCGCGAGACATAACACATGACAGAAATGACCTTGAAAATCATGATGCCTGTTAATGATTTTTTATTTTTTATTTAATTTTTTACGTAATCATGAATGAAAGTTTTTATGTTGTTTTTACAAGCACTGCTTGAAGTATATAAATTTTATAAAAATTGAATACTGTCTTTTAAAACTCAGGTTAAAAATTTATTGTTAATTAAAAAAAAACCCAATTTTTTGCACTTTTTTTTAAAAAATCAAAAAACGGCTACAAGAATTTTTTTAAAAACTTGATAGAATCACATAAATGTCAATACGCGTTGATTCACAACTTGATCAAAGAAAGCGTATGTTTCGTTCACGAGATATAACGCATGACAGGAATGACCTTCAAAGGGGCAAAACAACAAACCCTCCCGACCGAAGTATCCCAAAAACTAATCAGCTCATAAAATTGCAAAGACGTCTCGATTGACACCTCAACAAAGTCGATACGACTTTGTTTACGTGAGTTATGGTCGTAGAAAGAAGTGTCCACGAACGTACGTACGTACATACGTACGTACACACACACATACATCTCCCTTTCTAAAAACACTTTATATATACTCTATAGACCTCAAAACGTTAAGAAATGTTGAAAATTTCAATTTCGATTTTCGAGGCGATTACAAGAACTTCCCATATACTGGGAAGTTAAAAATCATTAACAGTCATCATGATCTTCAAGGCCATTTCTTCCATTCACTATATCGCGCGAATCAGATATAATATTTGCATCATTAATGTGTCAATTGACGTGTTTTAACATCTTTTTGATTATTTTAACACTATAAAAATCCGCTTCAGCGTTTTTTTTAATTTAATAGAAGAAAATGTGAAAACTTAGGTTTTTTTTTCATTAAAAAACATTTTTTTAACCTGATTTGCACAGCACAGTAATAAACGTTTATAAAATTTATACATTCCCATCAGTTTTTGACGAGAAACCAGCAGAACTTTTCTCATAATTCAGAAGAAAAAAACTCAATTAAAAATGAAAAATCATTCAAAGTTACCATATGAAAAGGGTCCTTCCGAATGATATTATCTTATATCTTTTATTCTAAAGACTTTGTTGTAAAGTCAATCAAAGTTTTAAGATGTTTGGTTAATTTGAGCAGATTTTTAATAGTTTTTTCAGTCTTTTAATTAAAATAAGCGGCTTAAATTTTGAAAACCAACACTTCGCTTCGCACTTCGTGGCTTGTTATTATTGTGTGCAAGATTTTGGATATTTATGTGAATATTACGACTTTTTTTACGTGACTTATGCTCGTAGAAAAACTGGCCGCGAACGTACGTACGTACGTACGTACATGCATACACATACTTCTATCTAGAAACACTTAAAGTATACTCTAAGGACTCCAAATCGTGAAGATATGTTGAAAATTTCAATTTCAATTTTCGAGACGATTACAAGAACTTCGCATATGCTGGGAAGTAAGTAAGTTGAAATGCGTTAATAATCACTGTTTTTTTAATATGTTTAACCTGAGACAATAAAGAGATATATTTATTAAGAACTTTTGTGAATGTTAATTTAAGTTACATTAGAACAGCATTAAATGCATAAATTTAAAATTTCGGGCTGGAATATTTTTTTATATCTGCTCCGCTAATATTGATATCAATATTTAACTTATGGCATTGATCAACGTATCATGTTTTCTTTAGGGAATTTTTAAGTGTTAAGAATCTTCAACTGATTGTATAGAATATTTTTAACTGAAAGTGTCTCAACTTCAAAACGACGGCTTGATAAAAAGCTAAAATGAAAGGAAACTTAAGCTGCAAAGATAGAAACCACAGCCGTACCTCATTTATTTTTCGCCCAATGTATTTAGCAAATATTTTCTGAAGTGAAAATACTCCAAAGCCACAAATCTTTTGAATTCCTTTGAATTTGTCTAATCATAGCTTCTTTGTATGATTTGCTAATAAAGGAAAATTGTTTTCCCTTTAAACGAAATCCAGTTTAATCTAATTCACAAAACATTAAAAACGACTTGATAGACTGCGTTCCAATGCCGCGCCAACGTTCTTCACTCTCTTCCTTGAGGCTCTGTAAAGCGATTAAGGAGCTTCGAAAAGTTTGATGACAGAATACTAACGAGAACTTAAGCCGCCGCTAAGAACTGCCAGTGGCGCTAGTTGCAAGGAACGTTTCTGGTTAGTGGAAGTATTGAAAAAAATATCGATAGCCTCAATTCAGCCTGATCGCCTCTGTAGCTTTCTATTTTCTAGTTTTGTTAGTTTTATTGGCGAAAAATTACTATTCTAGTTGAACTTTGATCTACTAACAGTGATTAACAATTTTTTTTGAAACTGTTAATCAACATATCAACTCAAAAGAAACCATTCAGTACCTTTTTGCAAAATCACATTTTCAGTAGCACATCGATACCCAAAACTTTTATGAAATGCTCCCTAGAAATCGTCATCTCTTTTTCCTGAGCATTGAACGGTGAACGTCCTGCAATGCTCCTGTATTTTAAGGTCTCGTCTACGTTACGTATATAAATTTTCGTGGATAGATCAAATATGTCAAAGCAATTTTTTAAGGAAAATACGTGACCTGAAAGACGAACATGCTGTAAGCTAAATTAAATTTCATTTTATTTGCCTTCACTTTAAGCTATATCCGAAATTTTGTTGAGATGCCTGCCGCCAACGCTGATTTCAAATACAGAATGTTTTCCGTGGGAGCGATGAAACGAAAGAACTCCAACATCATGCATGAAAGATTAAAATGAAAAGTAAACACAAGGATGTTTACCTTTGCATATGTTTTCTTGTTCTTAATGGACACAAAAGGTTAGCATTGCGCGCTACAAATCGTATGTCTTGACTTAATTCAAATTGATTTCTGCAACCAATTTTAGTATTTGAAAATAAATGATGTTTGAAAAGAGGCTTATGAGAATGAAAATATTCAAATGAAATTGATGCGGTTTCAATGAAAAAAATTAATTAAAAGCAGTTTTTTTATTATCAACAAATTTAAAGTTGGCGATTGGTTTACTTGTCGTATCGACTTCGTTGAGGTGTCAATCGAAGCGTCTTTGCAATTTTAAGAGCTGATTAGTTTTTGGAAAATTTCGGTGGTTGCAGTTTACGCTCCTTGAAGGTCAACCCTGTCATGCGCTATATCTCGCGAACCAAGCAAATGATTTGCTTCATCAAGGTGTCAATCGACGTTTATTTACAGTAACATGATTTCATCAAATTTTTAAAAAACGTTGGAGTGTTTTTTTAAAATTTTTGAAAAAAATGCAAATGTTGGTTTTTTTCCCAAAAAAATCAAATTTTTAACCTGATTTTCAAGACGCAGTAATCAATGTTTATATAATTTATATACTGCAAACAGTTGTTGTGAAAATACCACCAAATGTTTTTTCATGATTACAAAACAAATTAAATTAAAAATAAAAAATCATTAAAAGTCATCATGTCCTTCATGGTCATTTATGTCATTCATTATATCTCGAGAACCATATATAATCTTTACATCAATAAGGTGTCAATCAACGCGTACTAACATTTTAATGATCTTTCTAAATTTTTAAAAAAAATTTGGAGAGAATAAAAAAATATTGAAATTTTTTGTGTGTTTTTTTTATAAAAAAATTAATTGATATTAATAAAATTAACATCGTAATAATAAATATTCATAAAATTTATAAACTTTTATCAATTTCTGTAGAGAGACCAGCAAAATATTTTTCATGATTTCAAAACAATTCGAATAAAAAATAAAAAAAAAATCATTCAGTCACCATGTGAAAAGGGTTCATACGAATTTTTAAATCTCTTATTCTAAAGACATTGTTGTAAAGCCAATCAAATGTCATTATTATTTGCATAATTTGCGGAAATTTTTAATAGTCTTCACAGAACTGTGTTTTAACTTTAATAAAAAAACTGCAATACAAATCAATTCAAATTTGCATTTGTGGTAATCAACATTTTGAATGGTAAAATGTTTTGTAGTCAACACTTTTTAAGATCATATGCTTCGAAAAGCTTTGATCAAATAAAAAATTGTAGTTTTTAGGAGTTTTGTTCTTTAGTATTCGTAAAATTTCAGTTACTTCCGTCATCATTTGTAATAGAAATTTTTTACTTTTTACATGCAATTGAACCTATTTTTGACTGCATAATCAATGTTTCTCAAAATCAACAGAAAATAAGAAATAATTATTAGTTTCATTGATGTAAAATCGTGAAAAAATACAAATTCAGTGAGTATGCCGAAGTGCTAGCAGTTTTGACCGCAACTATTCAAAATGGCCATCACGCGACAAAATCTCTTCAGTTGTCGTAATAACAAAAACTGCATTCATTTTGGTTAGCGCTGTTTGTCCTTCAAGCATCGATAAGAAAATAACAAATAACGTAGAAAAGGCTTTGTAACCTGTCCCCGCTCCGATTGATCCACGTGAATATTAAATCAAACCAATCCACGAAAATCTTTACGTAATCAATATTAAGTAATTTCAATAACTTTTATGAGAGGTACATTTTTATTATTATTATTTGCATAGTTAACTTCCCATATGGGGAAGTTCTTGTAATCACCTCGAAAATCGAAATTGAAATTTTCAACTTTTCTATACGTTTTGAGGTCTTTGGAGTATATTTCAAGCGGTTTTAGAAAGAAGTATGCACGTGTGTGTGTACGTACGTGCGTTGGCGGACAGTTTTTCTACGAGCATAAATCACGTAAACCAAGTCATATTGACTTTGTTGAGGTGTCAATCGAAGCGTCTTTGCAGTTTTGAGGGCTGACTAGTTTTTGGGAAACTTCGCGCGGGTGGGTTTGATGTTTTGACCCTTTGAAGATCATTGCTGCGCTATATCTCACGAAGCAAACATGCGTTTCTCATCAATAAGGTATCAATCGACGCGAATTAATATTTCTGTGATTCCATCAAACTTTTATGAAAATTGTTGGAGCCGTTTTTTAATTTAAGGAAAAATTAGTTCAAAAAATTAATTTTTTTCATAAACAATAAATTTTCAGCCTGATTTGCAAAAGGCAGTGATCAATGTTTATAAAATTCATAAACTCTGAACTGTGATTGAAAAAATCCAGCAAAATTTTTTGTAATGATTATAAAAAAAATTAAATTAAAAATAAAAAGCCATAAGTCATCATGACCTTTAAGGGCATTCATGTCATTCTCTATATCTCGCGAACTAAATATAATATTGGCATCACTAAAATGTCAATTGTCGCATCTTAACATTTTCATGATGTTTCCTTGTTTTCAAAAAAAATCGTTGCATCTGTTTTTTAATTTAAAAAAAATTGCAAAAACGTTAAAAAATAAATTTTAAACCGGATTTGCACAACACAGTAATAAATGTTTTTAAAATCTATGTTTTTCTATTTTGAATTTTGAAGAGACCCCAGCAAACCTTTGTTCCATGATTACAAAATAAAACAAGCTGCGAGGTGCGACCCTTGAAGTCCACACGGTCAACTTCCCAGTAATATCTACATAAACATTAAAAATATTAAACACAATAATAATTTTGAAAATAATAGGACTTTAAGGAATAACAATGAGTTAATATGAATCATATCGTCTACGGGAGGGTCCATTAATGACGTAAGGTTTTGGTCGATGTGGACAGATTGAATATTCACGCGGATCAATCGGTGGGGGCCTTTTTGGTCTAGAAAATTTTTGTATATGCAGTCAAAAATAGGTCCAGTTTCATGTAAAAAGTAAAATGTATTACAAATGCTAATGGAAGAAATAATTGAAATTTTACGATTACTGAAGAATGAGTATACTAAAAACTACAATTTTTTATTCCATCAAAGCTTTTTAAAGCATATGATCTTGCAAAGTATTGACTACAAAACATTTTACCATCCAAAGCGTTGATACCGCAAATGCGATTTTGATTGAAATTTTGTTGGTTTTCAATATTTAAGCGGTTTTTCTAATTAAAAGGAAAATATTTTAAAACTTTGATTGAAGTTACAACAATTTTTTTAGAGTAAAAGATATAAAGTAACATATTTCGTATGAACCCTCTTTACATGGTAACTTTGAATGATTTTTTATTTTTAATTTAGTTTTTCTTCATTATCGTGGAAAAAAGTTTTGCCGGTTTTTCCTCAAAAACTGATAAAAATGTATAAATTTTATTTACTGGTATCACTGTGCTGTGCAAATCAAGTTAAAAAATATTTTTTATGAAAAAAACCATAATTTTTCGCATTTTCTTGTATTAAATTCAAAAACGGCTTAAGCGAATTTTTTTAATGTTAAAAACTTCACAAAGATGCTAATATACGTCAACTGATACCTTAATGATGCAAATATTATATCTGGTTCGTGAGATATAGTAAATGATAGAAATGAACTTGAAGATCATGTTGAGTGTAAATGATTTTTTATTTTTTATTTATTTTTTTACGTAATCATGAGAAAAAGTTTTGATGCTGTTTTTACAAACATTGTTTGGAGTATATAATTTATATAAACATTCGTTATTCCAACTTGAAAATAAGTTTAAAAATTTATTGTCTTTGAAAAAAACCCAATTTTTTGCAATTTTTTTTTAAAAATTAAAAATCGGCTCCAAGGATGTTTTTAAAAATTTGATAGAATCATATAAATGTAAATACGCGTCGATTGAAACCTTGATCAAGGAAATCGTATGTTTGATTCGCTAGATATAACGCATGACAGAAATGATCTTCAAACGGGCAAAACAGCAAACCCCCCGACCGACGTTTCCCAAAAACTAATCAGCTCTTAAAATTGCAAAGACGCTTCGATTAACAACTTAACAAAGTCGATATGACTTCGTTTACGTGAGTTATGCTCGTAGGAAAAAGTGTCCACGAACGTACAGACGTACGTACACACACACATACATCTCCCTTTCTAAAAACACTTTAAGTAAAGAAATGTTGGTAATTTCAATTTCGATTTTCGAGGCGATTACAAGAAATTCCCCTATACTGGGAAGTTAATAAAATTAAAAAAAAAATTTAAAGTCACAATGTTAAAAGGTTTCATACGAATAATATTACCTGATTACTCTTATTCTAAAGACATTGTAGTTGAATCAATCGAAGTGTATCAATGTTTGTATAATTTGAGCAGATTGTTTATAGTTTTTGCAGTACCGTGTTTAAATTTAAATGAAAAATCTGCTTAAATTTTGAAAACCAAATAAAATTCAAATTTATATTTGTTGTAATGAACGCTTTGAATGGTAAAATGTTTTTAAGTCAAAACTTTGCATAATCATATACTTTAAGAAGCTTTCATCAAAAAATAAATTGCAGTTTTTAGTGGTTTTGTTCTTTAGTGTTCGTAAAATTTCAATTACTCCCTCCATCATCATACGTAATGTTTTTTTACATTTTACATGCAATTAAACCGATTTTTGACTGCACACTCAATGCTTTTCCAGACCAACTGAAAATAAGACATAAGTATCAGCCTGATTTTTGAAAAATCGTGAAAAAATACAAACTCAATGATTATGCTGAAGTTATGTCAAGTCAATATCAGTTGTTTCTTCCTTGAAAGTGAAATTTTCACTTGTTAGATTTGCTCGTATGTCTAAAATATTGAAGGAAAATGATACAACACATTATATTAGTATTTGGCAACATTGTACAATGTTAATGGATTAAGCGTTACAATGCAGATAAACAATGAAAGTAGACTATTATTGTTTATTAGTGAATCAATAAGCAATTATATAATATAATTGTGTGTTAAGATACGCATTTTAGTTTACGGTTGTGAGTTTCCGCCTTCAGTACAAGTTGTTTTAACCATTATATTTTACTGTTCCTGCATCTACACATTCTCATTCCGCATCGCTATCCAATCAACTTTGCTCGACCTGTGCAAACAATATACCAATTAAGTTGATTTTATTTATTGCCGTTTTATCGATCCTGAAGCGGTCCAACTGTTTGAACAAACCCCGACAGTATTTTCCCAATGACAAATCTAATTTCAGTGCCAGACCATATGAGTTATAAGTCACTACGAACCCATTATTTTTCCAGCCTTATGTCTAAAAAGGACATGCCATTGTTGACTCATATACAACAAAGCTGTACACGTACGACATCGTAACCACCGCAGAACAAAATATCTGGCCTTGTCGAAGATCTAATGTGGCAATAAAGCCGAAAATACGACTGAAAACATTGCCGGAAAAATAAAATCCGTGGAAATACCAATAAATTAGCTAATTGATGGTGTAGAGATTTTCACTCTATCCTTGTTTTCTTTGGTCATGTATTTGTCCTTTTTATGGCCTCCATTGCTCTTGTTGCTGAGTTCGTTATTGGCTTACCGAAATTCCAAAGCGTAATTTCTAATGCAACACAGAAAACGAGAAATGAGAAAATGCGTGAAAATACAATCCCACAATAGCAATGGTAACAGGTGAATATATTTCAATAAGGAAGTTCCTTTCTATCGTCTATCGCGCTGTTAATACGAAGCCCAAAAGAATAATAGTACAAGTGAACGATGAAGACTTCGTTTTGTATATACCCAGCTGGAAAAGACCATTGCATTATATAAGCAGTCCTGCTGTTTGAAGAAATCGTGAAACATCTACTTTACTGATGCGTCCCGAAAAGACACTCAAGCATGACGATGTTTGTCGACAGTCACGTGCTAGTTTAAATTATTTCCTAGCGCAGTGGCTATTGTAAACCTTTACGTCAAGCCGAATTCAACTCTATGTTATTGTCATAACATCTAAATGAGGTGACGTAAAACGCCACTTATGTAAGTCAAGAAGTATTGTTTTGGAAATTTTTTGTTCGAATACATTGCTTGAGTAAAATACGAACAAACCTTCGTTTCGTTTCTTGTAAAAGAGAAAATTCCATTCCAATAGATACTGAATAGAATTTTGATTCTAACATATGCTGATAAGAATGTTCTCACAGGTGTTTGCTATTGGAAAAAATTGTAATCACATTAACAAGTGTAGTATAGGAAAAATATTCTAATGATTATTTTGTTAAATGAAGGTATTTAGAAAAATATCGAACACAATTAAATTCAACAAGCCGCGAGGTACGACCCTTGAGGTCCACACGGTCAACTTCCCAGTAATATTTATATAAATATTAAAAATACTAAACAAAATAATAATTATGAAAATACTACTACTTTAAATAATAATAATGTACCTCTCATAACAATAATTGAAATGACTTAATATTGATTGTATCATCTACGGGAGCGTCAATTGATTACGTAGATAAGGTGGATGATTGAATATTTGCGCGGATTAATCGGGAGGGGGGGAGGTGTAGGTTACAAAGCCTATTATACGTTATTTGTTATTTTCATCTCGATGAAAGCTTTTTAAAGCATATGATCTAGCAAAGTATTGACTACAAAACATTTTACCATTCAAAGCGTTGATTACAACAAATGCAAATTTGATTTTTTTTTTGATTTTCAAAATTTAAGCAGGTTTTAAATTGAAATCGAAACACGTTACTGTAAGAACTCCTTAAAATTTGTTTAAACTATGCAAATATTAATAAACTTTGATTGGCTTGACAACAATGTCTTTAGAATAAGAGTAGTCAGGTAAAATCATTCATTTGAACACTTTTTACATGGTGACTTTGAATGATTTTTTATTTTTAATTTAAATGTTTAGACATCATGAAAAAAGGTTTTGCTAGTTTATCTCCAAAAATTAATAAGTATTTTATAAACATTTAATACCATGTTGTGCAAATCTGGTAAAAAAAAATGTATGAAAAATTCTAATTTTTTGCATTTTTTTTGTTAAATTAAAAAACGGCTCCAACGATTTTTTTGTCGATGCAAAAACATAACAAAAATGTTAATACACGTCGATTGACCACTTAATGATGCAAATATCATATCTGGTTCGTGAGATATATTGTATGGCAGAAATGATCTTGAAATCATGATGACTTTTAATGATTTCTAACTTCCCAGTATATGGGAAGTTCTTGTAATCGCCTCGAAAATCGAAATTGAAATTTTCAACATTTCTTTACGTTTTGGGTTCTATAGAGTATATACAAAGTGTTTTTAGAAAGGGAGATGGATGTGTGTGTGTGTGTACGTACGTACGTTCGTGGACACTTTTTTCTACGATCATAACTCACGTAAACAAAGTCGTATCAACTTCGTTGAGGTGTCAATCGAAGCGTCTTTGCAATTTTGAGAGCTGATTAATTTTTGGGAAACTTCGGTCGGCAGGGTTTGCTGTTTTATCCTTTGAAGGTCATTTCTGTCATATCTTGTGAACCAAAATAAAGGTTTGCATTGTTAAGGCGTCAATCAACGCGCCTTAACGAGTGTGTCATTTTATTAAATTTTTTAAAAAAAATTTGTGTCCGTGCAAAGAAGTAGGGTTTTTTCGTAAAAAATAAATTATCAACCTGATTTGCAAAACACACTAACCAATGTTTACAAAACCTATATACTCCAAACAGTTTTTGCAAATAAACCAGCAAAAGTTTTTCTCATGAGCAAATAAAATTAAATTAAAAAAAATCATTAAAAGTCATCATAATCTTCAAGGTTGTTTCTTCCATTCATTATATCTCGCGAACCAAATATAATATTTGTATCGATAATATGATATTTTCAAATTTATAAAATATATTTTGAGCCGTTTTTGGATTTAATAAAAAAAAGTGTAAAATTCGGATCTTTGCATAAAAACTAAATTTTCAATTTGATTTGCACAACACAGTAATAAATGGCTTTAAAATTTATCAACTCATTTCAGTTTTTGTAGAGAACCCAGTAACACTTTTTCCATGATTACAAAAAAAATTAAATTAAAATAAAAACTCATTGAAAGTCCCATGTAAAGAAGGTTCATTTGAAGGATATAACCTGATAAGTCTTATTCTAAAAACATTGTTAGAAAGTCAATCAAAGTTTATAAATATTTGCATAGTTTGACCAGATTTTGAGTAGTTTTACCAGTACTGTGTTTTAATTTGAAAGAAACAACTGCTTATATATTGAAAACCAAAAATTAAATTATATAAAATTTGCATTTGCGGTATCAACGCTTTGAATGGTAAAATGTTTTGTATCCAATACTTTGCAAGATCAAATACTTTGAAAAGCTTTCATCGAATAAAAAATTGCAGTTTTTAGAAGATTCATTCTATATTAATCGTAAGATTTCAAAAACCATCATCATTTGCAAAACATTTTACTATTCACATCCAGTTGAACCTATTTTTGACTGCATATTCAAAATAATAATAAATAAATAAGAAAATAATCTCATTGATGTAAACTCGTGAAAAAATATAAATTCAGCGATTATGCTGAACTCATGGCAATTTTGAACGCAACTATTCAGAGTGGTCATCACGCGACAAAATCTCTTCAGTGGGCGTGATAACAAAAACTGCATTCATTTTTGCTAGCGCTGATTTGTCCTTCAAGCATCGATATGAAAATACCAAATAACGTAGAAAAAGCTTTGTAACCTGTCCCTCCTCCGAGTGATCTAAACGAATATTCAATCCACCAAAATCCTCACCTAATCAATGGACGCTCTCGTAGATGAGACGATTAATATAAAGGCATTCCAATTACTGTTATGCGAGGTAAATTTTTATTATTTAATGCATTATTATTCCCATAATTGTAATTATGTTTAATATTTTTAGTATTTACGTAGATAATACTGGGAAAATGACCGTGCGGACCTCAAGGGTCGCACCTCACGGCTTGTTTATTTTTCAGTTGATTTTTACAAAAAAATTCTAATATACAGTAAAAGTTCGACCATTTGTTATATGTAAAAAATGGAAAACCATGAATGAACTGAAAAATTTACGAAATGATCCCTATTTATTTACGGGGGCTTCCTTATTCATTATAAATATTCATTGTTTATGGTTTATTCATAAACAGTTCTGGTTTTTTATTGAATGTAAATCGTTAAAGCATCTGATTTTTTCAATAGTTCATTAATGTAAGTGCAAATTCGATGAAAGATTTTTTAAAGACGATTACAGACTTTGTTGTTTTATTTTATAAACTGAAAAATAGCTGCACTGCATTTATTGAATATACGAATAAATCAAACGAATGATAATAAACCTTGATCGATACCACAACCACGTTTCTATAGTAAGTGAAATTAGGTAAAATTATTCGTATCAACTATTATTTATTATAGATATTAATAGTTTCTTGTTATTGTATGAATATGTTTTGCGATGATGAAAAACAAAGATTCTTTCTGTATTAAAAAACCATCAAAACATCTGAAAATCAATTTTTTGGATATTGGTTGCCAAATTTCAATTTAAAATTTCTTTGACAAAAACTAAATAGAGTTTGTGGCATTAATAAGCATTGATTGCTTGTAGAATAAATAAGAAGGAAAATAATTTTTTTGAAGAAAACTGTGATTTGGGCACAAAACTTTCCTCAATTTACTAAAAATAATCAATATTGAAAAAAATTTGATCAACCAATTCAACAAAGTCGATACCACTTTTTCTTCGAGAGCTATCGTCGTAGTAAAAAATGATTACGCAAGCATTCACATCATACGTACATTCAATACAGAATTCTTTCCAAAAACCCCTTTAAATGTATTGTAGTTACCTAAGATATGTTGATATATAGATATTAGATATGTTGAAATTTTCAATTTGAATTAGCGAGCCGATAAAACAAACTTTCCATACATTGAATTAAAAACGGACATTTCATTAATTTTAACACACTCCAGCATCATGTTTTGAGTGGGTTGGTTCGAAATTAGTATTTTGAAGCATAGCATAAAAAGTATAATTATTTGATGACTATACTTAAATACCAATATCTTTGTGTTTGTAAATTAGTACTGAGTTTATACTTTGAATAAATTTGTATATAATACGTCATTTTCCTTTTCATTTCTTTTAGCACACTGAATACCGCACAATGTAGGCAAATAGCGCTGCATTACACGAACTCTTCTATGAAAGTTAATCCATAGTATCCCTTACTCTGGCCCGTGTGAACATCCTCGGGCGTAGTTGGTATAGGGTGGTAGGTACCATTTTCAGAAGCTCATGCAGAAGAATTAGAATTAGCAGAAAAGGTGGTAATGTGAAACAGTTTATGAGGTCAAGAATTCACACAAAACTAAAAAAGTATTACACTACATGTAACTCCTATTGAACTCATAGGTGTCAGTCAATGTGTGTCCTGAAACTTCTTTCTTAATATAAAATTGTCTCTTTCGTCATTTTTGTTTGCTTCTTTCTATACTTTGGATATTTTTTGCAGATCTTTCATGGAAGTCTAAATTATATAACTAAAAATCTGCAAACTTTACAGTCCAGCGTTTTAAATTTTTATGCGATGTTTATGCAGCACTTGTAGATATAAGCAATCAATTTGTAATTTTTCATCGAGGACATGTAGAAAAATTCCAAAAATGTTACCTTTTTGTTTTAAATGCGAAAATGTAATCTTTCTCCAGTTTTTTGTATAATATGTAGATTTGAGAGACGCACATTTAATTTACCACAAATCAATTTGAATAGCTACCCTGATTTAATGAAACCATAATCATAGTTTACCAACATCGTCTGACTGTTGCTACTCATTATTTTTAGAATGATTTTATCTATGCCAATCCCATAAAATATCCTTTCACCTATCCCTTCTTTACTTTTCAATTTTATTTACATTTCGTTTCGGCAAAATTTTCATACACCTCTTAATAAATTTCGCTTCTCCGCCTTAAAATTCCATCGAATCGCTATGAAATGTTCATAACTCAATTTTCTTTGCCACCACAGCGCACAAGGATGAGAAGTGTAAATATGGAAAAGTCATCATCTACTTTTTACAAGATTTTCAAGGTGACTTCATCTTACTGAGGCGTAGATTAATTCCTTATTGGATTATTTCCGAAGGTACTAGCATTGGCTGCTCCTGCTCACAACGAGATTGACATAATGCGCTGACGATAGGGGTGTATCGTTGTCCTGCAAGATCCTGTCGCGTTGTTGACTCTAAGCGGGGTGAGCTCCTTGCCCAGCATTTTGCAAGAAGTTAAGTGTATCGACTTCGATTGAAAAGTTAATACCTTCCTTTCGAAGTGCTGGCAAGACATTCAGAATTTATTCGAACATCAATATGAGCGCGGACGATAGAAGCGACCTTATATAATGGAAAGAAGAGTGAATGGGGTGAGATGTGATCACATTGAATACTTAAATTGAAGTGATTTACTCGCTCGACTAGGTAAATACTCTCGCTTCATTTACCCGATTGATTGAATTCCTTGCATGCAGCTTAATTGAATCCAGGATAATTGAAGTTCATAATTATTGATAATCGGATTACATCATTAACGAGAGTGTGATTCGATAGGCATGGTACTAATAAAGAGATGCTAAAAATCAAACTTCAAGTAATTCACTTATTGAAATATGGAACGCCATTTTCACATAAGAGAAATTTACAGGAAGACTGCATTCTTCAACACAAAAAATAATAAAAGATTTTGTTGGACAATAAACAAAATTATTGGAAGAATTTTTTCATGTGTGAAGTTGCTAGACGTAATTTTTAGTTTTTGATTAAATATTGCAAGTAAATATTTCATAACTATTGAAAGATTAGAGGTTCCGTTTTTCATGATTTTCAGCACAAATACTGATAATAAAACTCTTGATGAAATTTTGGCTCTCCATTTTGAATATAATCCAATATGTTGAATATTCGCATTTCAATATGGACAGTTTTTTCTAGGAGCATAGCTTACGTAAACGCAATCGTATCGATTTTGTTGAGGCGTCAATCAAAGCGCCTTTGCAATTTTAAGAGCTGATTAGTTTTTGGAATGCGGAGGGGGGTTTGTTATTTTGACCTTTAAATGTCATTTTATGCCATGCGCTTTATCTTATGAACCAAACATAATTTTCCATTGTCAATGTGCCAATCGCCGCGTATTAACATCAATTTGATTCTCAAATTTTTAAGAAAATTGTTCGAGCCGTTTTTTAATATATTAAAAAAAGTGCAAAAAATCAAGGTGGTTTTGATAAAAAATAAATTTTCAGCTTGATTTGCAAAACCCAGTAAATCATGTTAATAAAATTTATATACTCCAAATAGTTCTTAAAAACTATCAGCAATACATTTTCTCATCATTACGTAAAAAATCAAATTTAAAATAAAAAAACCTTGAAAGTCTTCATGATTTTCGAAGTAATTTTTGTCATTCACTATATCTCACGAACCAAATTTATAAATTCTTCTTCGTTTTTGAACAGAAATTGGCAAAACCTATTTCCATGTTAACAAAAACAATTAAATTAAAAACAAGTCGTGCGGTGCGACCCATGAGGTCCACACGGTCAACTTCCCAGTAATATCTACATAGATATTAAAAATACTAAACACAATAATAGTTATGGAATAATACTACTTCAAATAATAAAAATGTACCTCTCATAAAAGTTCTAGGAATGACTTAATATTAATCGTAACATCTACGCGAGCGTCAATTGATTACGTAAGGATTTTGTTGCGTTGGTTTGATTGATTATTCACGCGGATCAATCGGAGGGGGGGGGGGGCAGGCTTCAAAGCAGTTTTTTCAGTAAAGTTAAAACATGGTGCTGTGAAGACTATGGAAAATCTGCTCAAATTTTGCAAATATTATAAACGTTGATTGACTATGCAACAATGTCTTTAGAATAAGAGATTTAAGGTATAATGACTCGAATGAACCCTTTTTACATGGTGACTTTGAATGAGTTTTTATTTTTAATTTAATTTTTTTTAATCATGAGAAAAGTTTTTGCTGGTTTCTCTCCAAAAATTGATAAAAGTTTATTAACATTTATTATTACGAAGTGCAAATTAAGTTAAAAATGAATTTTTTTATGAAAAAACACATCTTTTCCAATTTTTCTTAATAAATTGAAAAAACCGCTTTAACGATTTTTTTAAAATATAAAAACATCATAAAATTGTTAATACGCGTCGATTGACACCTTAATGATCGAAAGATTATATTTGGTTCTCAAGATATAATGAATGACGTAAATGACCTTGAACGTTAATTGATTTTTTATTTTTTATTTAATTAACTTCCCAGTATATGGGACGTCCTTGTAATCGCCTCGAAAAACGAAATTGAAATTTTCAACATTTCTTTACGTTTTGAGGTCTATAGAGTATATATAAAGTGTTTTTAGAAAGGGAGATGTATGTGTGTGTGTGTGTACGTACGTACGTACGTAAGTAATATTTGCATCATTATGATGCCAGTTGATGTATATTAACATCTATGTGAAGTTTTCAACATTATAAAAATTCGTCTCAGCCGTTTTTTGAATTTAATAGAAGGAAATGCGAAAAACTATGGTTTTTTTCATAAAAAATATTTTTTAACCTGATTTACATAGTACAGTGATACCAGTCTATAAAATTTATACATTCTTATCAATTTTTGAAGAGAAACCAGCAAAATTTTCTTCCATGATTATGAAAAAAAAAACTACATTAAAAATGCAAAATCATTCAAAGTTACCATGTAAAGAGGGTTCATACGAGTGCTTTTACTTTATATCTTTTATTCTAAAAAAATTGTTGTAAATTCAATCAAAGTTTTAAGATATTTGCATAATTTGAGCAGATTTTTAATAGTTTTTAATTAAAAAAAAATTGCTTAAATTTTGAAAACCAACAAAATTTTTCAACACCAAAAAGGCCTTCACCGATTGATCCGCATGAAATATTCAATCTGTCCTCATCGACCAAAAATCTTACGTAATCAATGGACCCTCCCGTAGACGATATGATTCATATTAACTCATTCATGTTACTGCTATGAATATCTCTCATTGTTATTACTTAAAGTAGTAGTATTCTCAAAATTATTATTGTGTTTAATGTTGTTGATGTTTATGTAGATATTACTGGGAAGTTGACCGTGTGGACCTCAAGGGTCGCACCTCGCGGCTTGTTTTTTTTTGTAATCATGAAAAAAACATTTGCTGGTTTTTTCACAAAAACTATTTGGATTATATCAATTATATAAACATTGATCACTTAGATTTGAAATTCAGGTAAAAAATTTTGTGTTTTTGAAAAAAACCTATTTTTTTGCACTTTTTTTTTAAAAATTAAAAAACGGCTCCAACGATTTTTCAAAAAATTTGACAGACTCATAAAATGTTAATACGCGTTGATTGACACCTTAACAATGAAAATCGCATGTTTGGTTCGTGAGCAAACCCCAAACAGCAAACCCCCCTGACCGAAGTTTTCCAAAAACTAATCAGCTCTTAAGATTGCAAAGACTTGACACCTTAACGAAGTCGCTACGACTTTTTTTACGTGAGTTATGCTCGCAGAAAAACTGCCCGCGAACGCAGATACGTACGTACGTACGTACGTACATACACACACACACATACAAAGTTCTTTCTTAAAACACTTTATATGTACTCTATAGACCTCAAAACGTAAAGAAAAGTTGAAAATTTCAATTTCGATTTTCGAGGCGATTACAAGAACTTCCCATATACTGGGAAGTTAATAAATAATCATTCAAAGTCACCATTTAAAAAGGGTTCATGCGATATTACCTGATAACTCTTATTGAAAAGACATTGTTGTAAAATCAATCTTATTTTGAGCATATTCTAAATAGTTTTCACATTACAGTGTTGTAATTTTAATAAATAAACTGCTTGAATTTTTAAACCAAAAAAAATTATTGACATTTGCATTTGTGGTAATTAACGCTTTAAATGGTAAAATGTTTTTTAGTCAATACTTTGCAAGATCATATGCCTTAAAAAGCTTTCATCAAATATAAAATTGTAGTTATAGTAGATTCATTCTTTAGTAATCGCAAGATTTCAATTACTTCTTCCATCATCATTTGTAAAACATTTTACTTTTTACATGCAATTGAACCTATTTTTGACTGCATATTAAAAATTTATCAATAGAATGTATGAAGTAATTATTAATCTCATTGATGTTGATCGTGAAAAAATATAAATTCAGTGATTATGCTGAACTCATGGCAATTTTGAGCGCAACTATTCAAAATGGTCACCACGCGACAAAATCTCTTCAATGAGAGTAATAACAAAAACTGCATTCATTTTTGCTAGCGCTCTTTTGTCCTTCTAGCATCGACATGAAAATTAAAAATAACGTAGAAAAGGACCCCCCTCTTTGCGGATTAATCCGCGTGAATATTGAATGATCCCCCTTCCCTAAGTAATCAATGGACCCTCCCGTAGACGATACGATTAATATTCACTCCTTCCAATTATTTTTATGAGTACCTCTAATTATTATTATTTAAACTATTATTATTTTCATAACTTTTATTGTGTTTAGTGTTTTTAATATCTATTTGAATATTACTGGGAAATTGACCGTGTGGACCTCAAGGGTCGCACCTCGCGGCTTGTTTCATTTCTATTTTCGAAATAAAAATATTCTATCATTGAAAAACAGATGTGTATATCATTGGCTAGGAAAACATGTTATTCGTTATTAACTTTTCATTTTTATATCTGATCATACAAAAATGAAAATGGATCTCATTTCAAATCAAATGAATTTTTGCGAATTTCGCTGATTTGCACCTTATTTTACATTTGAAATTCAAATGCGCTAGTTAAAATGAAGAAGATTTCATTTGTGGAGGCATCACCATTTATACTATTGGCACACTTACCGTCATAATGATGGTAAGCATTATATTGATGATGTTTCTGGACTATAATTTGGTTGAGAGTGAAGGTTAAGGACTTTTGGAGCGGTTTTTAATGCATAGTAGATACTTTTGATAAACATATTTGTCACTGTAACCGTGAAATTTTATATTTATTTTGAGGTTATGTTTAGTTCAGTTTCGCAAAATACCATGCAAATACACTCCAACAACGTCTCAGAAAAGCAAAAATCTGTTTTCAAAATTTGCATTCTGTACGCCAAACTCACAGAAAACTTCGTCCAATTTATGACGATCATAATCTTTTAACATAACAGCTCAATGCGATGGAAATATTTTTACTCTATTGAAAAAATTTCATCCAACAAGAGCTCATACAGTGCTTACCGAGTCAGTTATCGCTACTATAGAGATCACTGTAACTGAAAATTCAAATATTTCGATTCAAAGCTGTTCTCAACAGCGTGGCAACTGTTCGCCCACTGCATGAAAATTTTTGAGGAAAGATATAAGACCGAAGCCCTAGCAGATCCAAATAGTACAGCAATTGAAGTCTTCGAGCCATATTTTCTATCCTACGATCAGTGAATGCACTGAGAATAAGTTGGAGGTTTAATCGCATTCCGCATTTTCATTGTCTAATCATTTACAAACACAAGGCTCATTTCTGACTTAATGGGTCGGTAAAGAAGCTAAATAGCCGTTTTTGATGTGTGCATAGTACTCAAGGTGAATCCCCCTTTTTGGAAAATTCACTGTTGGATGCGGTTTGCATGCCGGCGGCATGATCTAAAAACAAAACCAACGTTACTTTCAAGTCATTTGTCTATGCAGATAAATCAGTAACTATTGAAGACTTGGAAGCCAACACTTGATGCGTTGTTGGTGAAACAAGGCCGGTTATGCTGGAAGTAGTGGTGCAAAATCGAACCAACAGGATGATCTTCTTAAAACGAAGTCGCGGTGGTCATACTAATAAAATCAAAATAATTGACCATTTTAATTATTTATTTATATAATTAATGTATTTTATTTATTTCAAAAGTTCTATGCTTGTAACAAGACTCTCAATATATTGTGCAATACCGCAACAATGTCTTTATTTCTATAAAAAATATTGTTGATTTTTTTTATGTACGGTTCAACACTGCAGCTACGATTTTATTTAAATAAATAGGATGTAGTATTTAAGTTTATCTGAAGCTAAAATATAATTTCCTACTTTGTCAAAGTTATCAACTGGCCTCTTAATCTCGAAAAATTTTGAGAGCCGTGAAGTGAAACGATTGATTGCTGCCTATGAATCATTTGATGCGCCCTATTTGACTGATTTCGGATCGTATATAACAGCCAAATGGATTATAATCCTTTAAAATAACCACTTTCCGCTAATTGAAATGTTCATCTGAATAATCGATAGCCATTGGTAGGCACTATGGCTGAGGCACATTCTTCAAATCGCGATGAGTCTATTTCGCAGGCGGAGTATGAATAGAACTCTGCCATTTCGCCTTCGTCCGCGACCATGATAAATAGCCATTATCTGGCTTCGGTAGCTGAGCATCCATTTTTACGCGCAATCCATGTTACAGGCGGCAAGATTAATGCTCGGGGGTGGATGGTAGCACAAAAGACCGAGGAAGTACTGGTGTTTTGATAACAGCCGCCATTGTCAACAATCCTAAATCCTGTAAAAATCACTCACAATAGACTCTTTGAACATGATATGAAAGCATTCAAAGTTCATAGACTGTTCAGTCTTATGTTGATATCTCAACAAAAACCATCTTCCCGAAGCAAATAAAAGTCAGACTTTTGCAGAGCGAAACGAATTCAATTTTTTTAAACTAGTTTAAAATGTAAAAAATTAAAAATTGTTAATTTAAGCGCTTCTCAGATTCGGTCCAGATGTATTTTCTCGTGGTAAAAGATAACAATAAACCATTTTCCTGTTAAATAAAAAAAATAGGTTTCAATTTAGTATGACCGAAAAAAATGTTGATTTTTTGGACATAATAATTTGGACATTGTGTGTCGCTGAAAATATCTGACGAAATTCTGTCACATTTTTTTTCTTGCAATTAGTGTTAAAACCGTTTCAATTGCAGACAAGATTTTGTTTTGTTTTCATGTTGATTTAAGTAGATAATATTCATTTTTTTCCTTTTTATTTAAAATTGACAGAAAATATCCTATTTCGAAAAAAGCAATTGGTCTTACATTTAAACGACGTAAAGAATCGGTGACTGTATTCACCGATCAAATCAAATCACGTTTCAAAAAAATATCAAATGACGTTTGTTTTGAAGAAATCGAACCGCGTATTGATTATTCGGTACTCTTATATTACAAATAAAAATGAAGATTTCTTCATATGTTTAGCTGGTTTCGCATTTTTTCGTCTGTACAAAAAATGATACACTTTTCTGACGTACACTCAGCTACACATGATTCTGGTAAGGCTCGAATATTGAAAACTCTTGGAAAATCCATATCTATTCAATAATCGAACAGTGAACACCTCATTACTTATTGGGATTTCCCCATGCATCTGATAGGTAGAAAAGTTTTATGATGGTTTTACTTGAAAATTGCTATAAAACCGACCACACTTGTTCGTAGACACAGCAAAATTCATACGATATAAAAGAAAATGTAAGGATTTCTTTGAAAAATATTAATAAGATGGCAATGAAAGCAAAATTGTAAGTACACATAATGCTGTATTGATGTCTTTAATTATGTTTCCTACCACAATTTTGATAAACAACTTTATATAGTCTATTGTACAATGAGTCATAAAAACTTTTGAAATTTTTTTAATGGGTTTGCTGTCCACGGTAATTTAATCACTGCTTTTAATTCTTCTGTGCTTTCAAACATTCCTACAGACCCATCCTTTTTTCTTGTGAACGATTCCCAATATTTTTCTGTAATATTCAAATCTGCAGATAGTGATGGCCAATCTAAAACTGTTATTTTTTCCTCAAACCAATTTTTCACTACTTTAGCTGTATAGACGGCTGTGTGATCATGTTAGAAAATTCATTGCAGCGTTTCCGTTATCTTCGTTATTTTTAATTTAATAGTCCTTAGCACAGCAATGTAATTATTTGATGTGCGTTTGTCTATAATAAATACAAGATCTAGTGGTACATTTTGCAAAATGGTTCCCCTAACGATGAATTTCGTGCTCTCTGTGATAACGGGAAAATTCAGTTCCTTTCGTAAGTCGTGGAAGTGAAACTCATATCTGTAGAGAACATCTAGTGTGATTTCTTTGAGAAATCCGTCAACTAGAACTTTA
The DNA here is from genome assembly GCA_963942545.1 of Oxycera nigricornis. Taxonomy (NCBI): domain Eukaryota; kingdom Metazoa; phylum Arthropoda; class Insecta; order Diptera; family Stratiomyidae; genus Oxycera; species Oxycera nigricornis. The sequence continues at coordinate 83,465,335 of OZ012661.1, forward strand.
CTAATGTTGACTCTTCTAGCTTCTTCTTTCGCCGAATATTCGTCTTCCTTCAGCAACTTTACTTTGAAAATTTTCTCAATGAAGAATCGTTTTCCGCTTTCCGTTTCTCCTGGACTCTAAAATAAACAACTTTTTGGGTAAAAGCAGCACAAACGTAAGTGTTGCCGGTTTGAATAGCAATTTTAAGGCTTAGCCATATTGATTTTTCAAGAATTTATCATTATTTGGGGTACTCCAGTATGTGATCCCGCTCAAGAAACTTCTAACCATAAATTTTGTATAATTTTTGAAATCTTCAACCAAAAACATGAATAATACGAAGCAGTCTAAACTAAAGCTAAATACTGTGTTTCTGTTTTCTGATTGAAAATGAAATTTATTTCGACAGTATTTTTAAACAATTCAAGAATTTAGATATCATAATTTCTTTTGTGAAATTGTTGAATTTCGTTGTTATTAACTTCCCAGTATATGGGAAGTTCTTGTAATCGCCTCGAAAATCGAAATTGAAATTATCAACATTTCTTTACGTTTTGAGGTCTAAAGAATATAGATTGTGTTTCTAGAAAGAGAGATGTATGTGTGTGTGTGTGTCGTACGTACGTTCGTTCGTTTGCACTTTTTTCTACAAGCATAACTCACGTAAACAAAGTCGTATCGACTTTGTTTAGGTGTCAATCAAAGCGTCTTTACAATCTTAAGAGCTGATTAATTTTTGGGGCACTTCGTTCGGGGTGGTTGCTGTTTCGCCCCTTTGAAGGTCATTTCTGTCATGCGTTATATCTTGCGAACCAAACATACGATTTGCATGGTTAAGTTGTCAATCAACGTGTATTAGCATTTGTGTGAAATTATCCAATTTTGTAAAAAAATCGTTGGAGCCGTTTTTTAATTTAAGGAAAAAAAGTGCAAAACATTAGGTTTTTTTATAAACAATAAATTTTTAACCTGATTTACGGAAGACAGTATTCAATTTTTATAAAATTTATATACTTCAAGCAATGCTTGAAAAAACTTCATCAAAACTTTTTCTCATGTTAACAAAAAACATTAAATAAAAAATAAAAAATCAATAACAGTCATCATGATCTTCAACGTCATTTCTTCCATTCACTATAACTCACGAACCAGATATAATATTTTCTTCATTTAGGTGTCAATCGACGTGTTTTAAAATTTCTTTGATTATTTTAACATTATAAAGATCCGTTTCAGCGGTTTTTTTAATTTAATAGAAAAAAATGAGAAAACTTAGGGCTTTTTCATAAAAAATATTTTTTTAGCCTGATTTTCACAACACAGTAATAAATGTTTATAAAATTTATACATTTCCATCAGTTTTTGATGAGAAACCAGTACAAGTTTTTTCATGATTATGTAAAAAATTCAATTAAAAATAAAAATCATGCAAAGTTACCATATGAAAGGGGTTCTTCCGATTGATATTACCTTATATCTTTTATACTAAAGATTTTGTTGTAAAGTCAATCAAAGTTTTAAAATGTTTGGATAATTTGAGCAGATATTTAATAGTTTTTGCAGTCTTTTAATTAAAAAAAGCGGCTTAAATTTTGAAAACCATCAATATTTGCATTTGTGGTAATCAATCATCATAGTGTGATTATGCTGAAGTCATGACAATTTTGAAAGCAACTATTCAAAATGACCATCACGCGACAAAATCTTTCCAGTGGGAGTAATAACAAAAACTGCATTCATTTTTGCTAGCGTTCTTTTCAATCATCAATGTGAAAATAACAAATAACGTAGAAAAGGTCCCCACCGATTGAGTTATCCCCCCATATACTGGGAAGTTAGAAAGTAGTATATGCCGTGGGTCATGCGCTAGTGGCATAATTGTTGTTTTTTAATCTGAGAAGGAAGCAACGTTACCGTTAATAGCAATCGCTTCCGATAAATAACTAATATTTTTTCCGATTCTCAACATCAATGCCAATTATCTGAAGAACAAATGGTTTCAACAGGAAGTGCACACCATGACATAAAGCGCGTCAATCATTCCTTGATTGGGCCAAACATTTGGTAAACGAATCATCTCAGGAAAAGGTCCTGGACTACTTTCTGTGGGTGAGTGTTGTGCGTCAAACCACTTGTCTATGTCGATAAACCAGCAACTAATGAAAATTTTGAAGCCAGCATTCGTGACATAAGGCTGGCTTTCCTGAAACTGCCGTGCAAAATAAGTTGGACATGGTGACCTTTCCAAAACACAGTCGCGGTGGTCAAATGCCAAAAATTATTTTGAAACAGCAAATGGTATAAAGCCAAGCAAAAAAGTTAATATATTGGCCATCTAATAGATTAGTCTATGTTTCATGTCTTTGAAAATTTCGATGTTCCTATAAAACATTTTATACACCAAAAAGATACAATATTCTTCGCTTATTGTTTGTGAGCTGATTTTCCTTAGCTATTTGTCAATTGACCGAATACTACATCATAGCTATGAATAATGCTATTTCTCGGTTCTATATTCAAGCTGTACTGTGTCTTCCCACTGGTTTATCTGGTTAAAAATTCAATCAAATCTGCTACCCATCAAATACCTTTATTTTAGACTACTAAAAACTCTACGCATCAGATTTTCTAAATTATTGATTCTATTCGTTTTATTTCTTTCTTCGATCTTAAGAAAAAATTAGTTACCTTTAATACTCACATGGTCATATCTGTGAGAATACTAATCTTATCTTTCAATCATTTAGGAAAACGATTTTAATTATTTATCTTAAAACTTTTGACCGTGGCCGACTTCAAACAGAAAATCCACACAAATCGTATCTCCGGCACGAGGTGAAAATGACATTGCAATTAAACTGGTGTTAAAATAAATCACTAAGCTTTCAGTGCTAAAGGATGGTCAAACGTGACTTGAAACTCAAAGAGTAGTTTTCTCGCGGAAGGATATTTACATCGTGCGAAAAGCTTACGTTTGGCGCATAAAATATGCCACCCAATGTGGTGTAGTAAATTAACAGATCGTCAAAGTTTACGTGGTCTATAAACAACTCCTGCCACGCCTGCAGTTTTATATTTTCCCGTGACGTTAGAGATTTTTACTTCATTTATCCTTGGAAGAATCATTGAATTTCGAGACATTCAGTTTGAAAGTTTCTGACGGCCAACGTTGGAAGACAATTGATAAAGGGATGAACTGTTCCATCATGTTAGCATCCATGGTATGGTCCATCATAAGAAAAAATTGAATGATAGGCTTTGATGCGGCTAGGATATTTATATTATCCGCTACCAAGTTTGAAAGTTTCTGGATGTTGAGGATTCTTTTTTGGAGAAAGTGAAGTTGCCATTGATTTGTTTGGCAGTATGGTAATATTGAAATATATCGCATGTAAAAGTAGTTCAACTGCAAAAGGAGATTATGATTGTGATTGATTGAAGAGTCGAACATGTTTTTAATGAAGTGAAGACAAATGGTGAGCCAATGAACATGTTTTATATTAGAATAAATAGAAAAGCTGAAATTAACATAAAATTGCTCCTAGATGTCAAAAATCATACATTGATTTTTTTTTCGTTATCATCAACACATTTCTCCAATTGATTTTGCAAGGTATCATGATTCATCTCAAAATGACAATAAACCATTCGGCAGCAGCTGTTGAAGTCGTTATTAGTTTCATTAATTCTTCCATCGGGTCTTTACTTCCAGTTCAAAATCTGAAAAACAGATAAGTGAAACAGAAAACATTGGGATGTGAAATTCATGTTAAGAGAAGCCATACTTTCTTTAACTTTAACTTTAACTTTAATAAAAAACTGCTTAAATTTTGAAAACCAATACAAATCAAATCAAATTTGCAATTGTGATAATCAACGTTTTGAATGGTAAAATGTTTTGTAGTCAACACTTTTTAAAATCATATGCTTTGAAAAGCTTTCATCAAATAAAAAATTGTAGTTTTTAGGAGTTTTGTTCTTTAGTATTCGTAAAATTTCAGTTACTTCCTTCATCATTTGTAATACATATATTTTACTTACTTTTACGATTAATATTTAGACATTCCAATAACTTTTATGAGAAGTATATTTTTATTATTAAAATTAGTATTATTTCCATAATTATTATTGTGTTTAATATTTTTAATATTTCGGTAAATATTACTGGGAAGTTGTCCGTGTGGACCTCAAGGGTCGCACCTCGCGGCTTGTTTTTCCAAGGTATCATGATTGATCTCAAAATGACAACAAAGCGTTCGGCAGCAGCTGTTGAAGTCATTATTAGTTTAATTCAAAATTTAAAAACAGATAAGTGAATCAGAAAACATTGGGTTGTGAAATTCATGTTAAGAGAAGCCAAACTTTCTGGAATGGTTACAGAAAATAAAGAAAGAAAGAAAAACACTTTCGTCTCAAACATTGTAGCTTTTCATTGTTAGGTTCTTATGGAACAAATTTGTATGGCAATAGTTGCAAATAATTACGAGGGCGTATATACTGCATTGATGCATGGTTAAAATCTTCATCAATTTTGACCATATCTTTGATAAGCTAACGTTTATTTATTATTTATCTTATATTTTTTATGTTGCTTGTTTTTGTTTTTTATAAAATTTATAGCCTCTAAACAATTTTTGTAAACATTAAGCAAATCTTTTTTTCTCATAATAACAAAAAAAAACTGCGAGGTGTGACCCTTAAGCTCCACATGGTCAACTTTCAAGTAATATTTACATAAATATTAAAAATACTATAAACAATAATAATTATGAAAACAATACTACTTTAAATAATAATAATGCTCCTCTCAAAACATTCATTGGAATGTATATCATTGGAATGACTTAATATTAATCGTATCATCTACGGGAGCGTCCATTGATAACATAAGGATTTTGTTAAATTTATTGAATATTCACGCGAATATCGAACTTGTAAGACAAAAGAGCGCCAGCAAAAATGAATGCAGTTTTTGTTATTAAGACAACTGAAGAGATTTTGTCGCGTGATGGCCATTTTGAATAGCTGCGTTCAAAATTGCCATGACTTCGGCATTATCACTGAATTTGTATTTTTTCACGATTTTACATCAATGAAACTAATAATTATTTCTTATTTTCTGTTGGTTTTGAGAATTATTTATTATGCAGTCCAAAATAGGTTCAATTGCATGTAAAAAGTAAAATATATGTATTACAAATGAAGAAGGAAGTAATAGAAATCTTACGAATACTAAAGAACAAAACTCCTTAAAACTACAATTTTTTATTTGATGGAAGCTTTTCAAAGCATATGATCTTAAAAATTGTTGGCTACAAAACATTTTACCATTCAAAACGTTGATTACCACAATTGCAAATTTGATGTGATTTGTATTGGTTTTCAAAATTTAAGCAGTTTTTTCATTAAAGTTAAAACACGGTTCTGTGAAGACTATTAAAAATCTCCGCAAATTATGCAAAAAATATAAAAATTTGCTTGACTTTACAACAATGTCTTTAGAATAAGAGATTTAAGGTATAAAAATTCGTATGAACCCTTTTTACAAGGTGACTTTGAATGATTTTTTAACTTCCCAGTATACGGGAAGTTCTTGTAATCGCCTCGAAAATCGAAATTGAAATTTTCAACATTTCTTTACGTTTTGAGGTGTATAGAGTATATATAAAGTGCTTTTAGAAAGGGAGATGTGTGTGTGTGTGTGTGTGTATGTACGTACGTACGTATGTACGTTCGTGGACACTTTTTTCTGCGACGATAACTCACGTAAACAAAGTCCGATCGACTTGGTTAAGATGTCAATCGAAGCGTCTTTGCAATTTTAAGAGCTGATTAGTTTTAGGGAAACTTCAGTCGGGGGGGTTTGCTGTTTTGCCCGTTTGAAGGTCATTTCTGTCATGCGCTATATCTCGCGAAACAAACATACGATTTTTTTGAAGAAGGTGTCAATCGACGCCTATTAACGTTTGCGTGATTCTATCAAATTTTAAAAAAAAATCTTGGAGCGGTTTTCAAATTTTTTAAAAAAAAGTGCAAAAAATTAGGGTTTTTTTCAAAAACAATAAATTTTTAACCTTATTGTCAAGTCTTAGTAATCAATGTTTATAAAATTTATGTATTCCAAACAATGTACGCAAAAACTTCATCAAAACTTTATCTCATGATTACGTAAAAAAGTAAATAAAAAATAAAAAATCATTAAAAGTCATCATGATTTTCAAGGTCATTTTTATCATTCACTATATCTCACGTACCAGATATAATATTTGCATCATTAAGGTGTAAATTGACGTGTATTAACATCTTTGAGAAGTTGTTAACATTATAAAAATTATTTTAGCCGTGTTTTTAATTTAATAGAAGAAAATGCGAAAAATTTTGTTTTTTTTTCATAAAAAATATTTTTTAACTTGATTTGCACAGGACAGTGATACCAGTTTTTGGAGAGAAACCGGCAAAGTTTTATTCCATGATTATTAAAAAACTTAATTAAAAATAAAAAAAATTCAAAGTTACCATGTAAAGAGGGTTCATACGAGTGCCATTACTTTTTATATTTTATTCTAAAAAATTGTTGTAAATTCAATCAAAGTTTTAAGGTATTTGCATAATTTGAGCAGATTTTTAATAGTTTTTATAGTCTTTTAATTAAAAAAAATTGCTTAAATTTTGAAAATCCACAACATTTTTCAACACCAAAAAGGCCCCCACCGATTGATCCGCGTGAATAATCAATCTGTCCTCATCGACCAAAAACCTTACGTAATCAATGGACCATCCCGTAGACGATATGATTCATATTAACTCATTCCTGTTAATATTACCTCTCATTGTTGTAATGTTGTTGATGTTTATGTAGATATTACTAGGAAGTTGACCTTGTGGACCTCAAGAGTCGCACCTCGCGGCTTGTTTTATTTTTAATTCAATTGGTTTTGAAAACTTGAGAAAATATTTTGCTGGTCTCTCTACAGAAATTGATAAAAGTTTATAAATTTTATAAACATTTATTATTACGATGTTCATTTTATTAATTATTAATTAATTTTTTTAATGAAAAATAAACCACTAATTTTAAATATTTTTTTATTAAATTAACGATGCAAAGATTATATTTGGTTCTCGAGATATAGTGAATGACATAAATGACCAAGAAGGTCGTGATGACTTTTAATGAATTTTTATTTTTAATTTTTTTTTTGTAATCATGAAAAGAAATGTTCGTGATTTTTCTCCAAGAACTGTTTGGAGTATATAAATTATATAGGCATTGATTACTGTCTTGAAAATCAGGTTAAAAATTTGATGTTTTTGAAAAAACCTCAATTTGTTGCACTTTTTGTCAAAAAATTAAAAAACGGCTCCTGCGATTTTTTTAAAAATTTGATGAAATAACGTAATTGTCAATATGCGTTGATTGACACCTTAATGATGCAAAGTGTATGTTTGGTTTGCGAGATATAGCGCATGACAGGGTTGACCTTCAAGGGGTGAAAACAGCAAACCCCCCGACCGAAATTTCCCAAAAGCTAATCAGCTCTTAAGATTGCAAAGACGCTTCGATTGACACTCCAACGAAGTTGATATGACTTTGTTTACGTGAGTTATGCTCGTAGAAAAAACTGCCCGCGAACACAAATACGTACGTACGTACATACATACACACACACACACATACATCTCCCTTTCTAAAAACACTTTATATATACTCTATAGACCTCAAAACGTAAAGAAATGTTGAAAATTTCAATTTCGATTTTCGAGGCGATTACAAGAACTTCCCATATACTGGGAAGTTAAAAAGTTTCAATAAGAAAAGAAAAGAAACTACTCTTCTCAGCATGATTTCGATTTTTTGTTATCAAATATATATTTTGAGAATAAGTTGTGTTCTTTTTTAGTACCACAATATGTCTGTACGTGTTGAAGGACACAGTTAATGTCTGAAATATGTATTTTATAATTTTATATTTTATAATCACATCCAATTTTGTGCATTATTCCTGTCAATAACCACTATCTTTTGATCGCTGATTTTTTTCGCAAACATACGTTTTTGTGAAGAAAAGCATTTTCAAATGTTAAAGCAAATTATTTAGACACCCATTTACGTTCGATTAGATTTTCCTGAACAAAAATATTCTATTCAAATGTTTTAATTTACATTATTTGAATTTCAATCTCTTTTGAAACCATGCAAATCGAAAGTAATGAAAATAGCATTCTAAATGATAATCAGTGGCATGAATCACTCCCAAGGTTATTAATCTTGCAACTTAAGCATTTTAATTTGTCCTTATAAATCTGTACTCAAGTAGATATCTGTTTCTGCTGGAACTTAACAGCAACTACCCAAAAATGCCAAAACTTGAGTTGAACTTCCTTCTTTCACAAAAATATCCACCTTTTGTAAATATACACCACCAAAACATTTCTACTCTTCCTTAAGGTACCCAAGCAAAAGAAACAAAAAAGATACAAGCAATCAAACGGGAGGTACCATCAACAAAATGAAGCGACGAACCTATTGCGAATCCTATAAAAGGATTCTAGGGAGCATCCCGACTAAACTAAACGAAATGGTATTTTGAACAAGAGGAAAATCCTATAAAATGAAAGGCAATCGTAAGGACCACACAATTTATTTTCTGACAAGGTAACGTCTGGAAATTCATTTTCTCAGATTGCGATTAGTTTACGGCTCATTGATTCAGAAGATGTTTTGTATCTTTTTAAGTGCAAAAAGTAGCTGTACTACAAGGATGGTATAATAATGTGATGGTATAGAAAGACAGGAAAAAAATCCAAATCACCCGCCCACGAAAGTAGAAGATAAAATTTTATTGTATTCTATTCTTTACTTGGGTAAATATTGTAAAAACGTATGTACGAATGTGAGCAAGAGTTAATGACAAAAATACTGAACTTTTGATAGAATTTTTAAAGTAAATTGACTAGTGCTTATCAAAATTCAATAAGAAATTTTCAAGGTTTTTATTCTAATTATTCATCAGCACAGGAAACAGCTTAAATTTAAAAGACAAACAATGAGGAGTAAATGTTGGTAGTTTTCGAAGTAAAATACTTTGAATCTAAAAATGTAGATGATTTGTTTCACATTGTCTTGCATCGCCTGATATTTTTTATCATATCCCAATGATATCATCTATCTGCATAGAATTACAAAAAAAGTTTTAAAGTTGAAACCGTGATTAAGGTTCAGATGATACACTGATTGAAAAAAACTTTTCAGCAAAAAAAAACCTTTTAATTTGATAATTAAATATATTCAAAGAAGATTATTGTGGGTATTGTTAACTTCCCAGTATATGGGAAGTTCTTGTAATCGCCTCGAAAATCGAAATTGAAATTTTCAACTTTTCTTTACGTTTTGAGGTCTATAGAGTATATATAAAGTGTTTTTAGAAAGTGAGACGTGTGTGTGTGTGTACGTACGTACGTACGTACGTACGTCTGTACGTTCTTGGACAGTTTTTTCTACGACGGTCGGGGGGGTTTGCTGTTTTGCCCGTTTGAAGGTCATTTCTGTCATGCGCTATATCTCGCAAACCAAACATACGATTACTTAAAACAAGGTGTCAATCGACACGTATTGACGTTTGTGTGATTCTATCAAAGTTTTAAAACAATTCTTGGAGCGGTTTTCAAATTTTTTTAAAAAAAGTGCAAAAAATTAGGGTTTTTTTCAAAAACAATAAATTTTTAACCTTATTGTCAAGTCTTAGTAATCAATGTTTATAAAATTTATGTACTCCTAACAATGTTCGCAAAAACGTAATCAAAACTTTTTCTCATGAACACGTAAAAAATTAAATAAAAAATAAAAAATCATTAACAGTCATCATGATTTTCAAGGTCATTTTTATCATTCACTATATCTCACGAATCAGATATAATATTTGCATCATTAAGGTGTCAGTTGACGTGCATTAACATCTTTGTGAAGTTTTTAACATTATAAAAATTCGTTTCAGCCGTTTTTTTTTTAATTTAATAGAAGAAAATGCGAAAAATTATATTTTTTCTTCATAGAAAATATTTTTTAACTTGATTTGCACGGCACAGTGATACCAGTTTATAAAATTTATACATTCTTATCAGTTTTTGGAGTAAAACTGGCAAAATTTTATTCCATGATTATGAAAAAACTAAATAAAAAATAAAAAAAATCATTCAAAGTTACCATGTAAAGAGGGTTTATACGAGTTATATCTTTTATTTTAAAAAAATTGTTGTAAATTCAATCAAAGTTTTAAGATATTTGCATAATTTGAGCAGATTTTTAATAGTTTTTATAGTCTTCTAATTAAAAAAAATTGCTAAAATTTTGAAAACCAACAAAATTTTTCAACACCAAAAAGGCCCCCACCGATTGATCCGCGTGAATATTCAATCTGTTCTCATCGACCAAAAACCTTACATAATCAATGGATCCTCCCGTAGACGATATGAGTCATATTAACTCATTCCTGTTACTGCTATGAATACCTCTCATTGTTGTAATGTTGTTGATGTTTATGTAGATATTACTGGGAAGTTGACCGTGTGGACCTCAAGGGTCGCACCTCGCGGCTTGTTTTAATAAAGCTATTGCTAAAATATTATGAAAAATTCATCGGTTATTGTTACAATTTGAAAGTTGAAAAAATTGTAACAAGTTTAAAAAACACACTTTGTTCACGAAAAAAGTATTGTCACATTTTGTGTTTGCAAAAATAGTAAGTGCTTCTAGAACTGGAAATTTAAAATGTTTCACAAAATTACAATGTGTATATTCTGTGTCTATTTATTACCTGAGTGTGAGCGATAAATAATAAATCAATTTATAGGGATTTTCCTTTTTTAGCACAATGGATAATATTGTCAAAATATTCGAATATTTTCATTTAAATGTTTTGATAAGAAAGGAGGTATATCTTTTATCGTCAAACAAACAACCTAATAACAACATTACTTTCACTTCGAAAGATTCTGCTTTATTTCAAATAATCACTTATGAAAAACGCTTGCTAAACCGCCTGTGCTTAAATATTGATTTTTTCTGTCTAATTAAGCCAATTTTTCCATACGTCATAAAGATATTGATCATATATAAAACATATTTCGTTTTATTTCAAGAAAGCCAATGCGGAATTGAGGGGTGTGCAGCAATAAGGAGGCAGCTTTAATTTTTGCGGTTTCGAGATAAGAACCTTATAACCCATTTAAAAAAATATTTCCTCATTTTGGTGCAATAAAGAGGCACCCCTGGTCGCTAGTTCTTCCATTACTGGTTAGCTCGTAGCAGATATGACGGAGGCAGAGCTGCAAGACGACTAATGTTTGGATTAATTGAAAAAATTTTGTTTATTAAAATTTTTTGTTTTGATTGCCACATGTAATAAACATATAATAAACGTCTTTCATAGCAAATTTTGTTTTTTAGTCGAAAAATTCCTTAAAACGTTGACTGCTGTATCGGTCCCCGGGGACCGATTTGATAATTTTTTGAGGTGCGCCAGCAATTTTTCAAAACTTTCGTTGTTTACGGGTGCAATATCTTTTCCAATGGTGAAAGCTAAATTATTTTAAAAATAGTGACATTATACTTTTGAGTAGTATTTATAGGATACGTCAAAAAATTGTATCGGGCCCAGGCGACCTTCACTTGCTTGTATGCAGCATTGTTCCCCCGGACCGATGCACAAATCACAAATTTGAGTTTCTCAACGGTCATTCTTGTCAGCGCTTCTGACATTAAGCAGTTGCTGATATTTGTGCTAGAAGTGTTTTAAGTGCAGTGTTGAGTTTATTGTTAACAATGTCTTCTCGCGCGAAAAGATGCTATTTATGGCTCTTCGACAACCAGCTGGTGGCAGCAGCTCTGCAGATAATAATTTTCAAGGAACAGAATCTACAGAAAGAGCGCATTTCCTAGAAGACGATTTTAAAGACTATTCTATTGATGATTCTGTGAGAGATATGGATTATTTTCCTTCTTCATCGGATGGCAGCGACAGTTATGAATCGCTAATAAGTTCTAAGAATGATTTCGATGAAGTGGATTCAAACAATGGTGTGTTGCGTTTTTAATCTCGCTGTACTACAAATTAAAAGACTTTAGTCAATATTTATCGATCTGTAAGCCTATTTGCATGTATGTATATAGCAATAAATTTTAACAGATGCTAGAGATGAAATTCAGTCGAACGATGATATTTGTGACCTTACATTGATATTACGCGACAACGATTGGCATGATATTGTCGAATCTGAAAATATATTTGATTTTCACAGTGAATTACCTACGTACAACTTTGACGTCAATAAAATGAAAACGCCATTAGATGCCTATAAATTGTTTTTAGTAGATGAATTATTAAATATCATAATAATGGGGACAAATAGATTTGCCCAACAATCTTTGTTACGGGAAAGGTCCGCATCTAAATCCAGAATTAATTTGTGAACTGAAACCGATCCAAAAGAAATCTTTCGTTTTTTTTGCAATCAATTTGGTGATGGGCTTGAATAATCAACCAACAATAAATTCTTATTGGTCGAAAGACCCTATGTTCAGAAATCAATTCTTTACGAATGTAATGCCAAGAGATAGGTTTTTACTGATTCTTCGTTGTCTGAATTTCTGCAATAATGAAGAGTCGTTTTTAAAACCTGACGAAAGTCTTCATAAAATTCAAAAATGCTTAGGAATTCTCAATACGACGATTAAAAATGTCTTGACTACAGGAAAAGTACTTATGAACGACGAATCTATGATCCCATTTAGAGAACGGCTACAATTTCGTGAATACATTCCAAATAAAACACATAAATATGGAATTCCAATCTATAAGATGTGTACTGTTGATGGTTATACACTTTATACGATAATTTACACAGGAAAGAATAAGAAAATTATGGGACAAGGTCACTCTGAATCTATTGTACATGAGCTGTTAGAGTCAATTGACGATAAAGAAGGTCATTATTTGTATGCTGATGATTATTATTAACTTCCCAGTATATGGGAAGTTCTTGTAATCGCCTCGAAAATCGAAATTGAAATTTTCAACATTTCTTTACGTTTTGATGTCTATAGAGTATATATAAAGTGTTTTTAGAAAGGGAGATGTATGTGTGTGTGTGTGTATGTACGTACGTACGTACGTACGTACGTATGTACGTTCGGAACACTTTTTTCTACGAGCATAACTCACGTAAACAAAGTCATATCGAGTTCGTTGAGGTGTCAATCAAAGCGTCTTTGCAATCTGAAGAGGTGATTAGTTTTTGGGATACTTCAGTCGGGGGGGTTTGCTGTTTTCACCCCTTGAAGGTCAACCATGTTATGCGCTATATCTCACGAACCAAACATGCGATTTTTAAAATTAAGGTGTCAATCGACGCGTTTTAACATTGATATGATTCTATAATATTTTTAAAAAAATTCTTGGAGCCGTTTTTTAATTTTTTAAAAAAAAAGTGCAAAGAATCAGGTTTTTTTTTCAAAAACATCAAATTTTTAACCTAATTTTCAAACCTAAGTAATCAATGTTTATATAATTTATATACTCCAAATAGTTTTTGTGAAAAAACCAGCAAAAGTTTTTTTCATGATTATGAAAAAAATTAAATAAAAAATAAAAAATCATTAAACGTTCAAGGTCATTTACGTCATTCATTATATCTCGAGAACTAAATATAATATTTCCATCATTTAGGTGTCAATCGACGCGTATTATCATTTTAATGATGTTTTTATATGTTAAAAAAATCTTTAAAGTGGTTTTTTAAATTTATTGAAAAAAATTGGAAAAGTAGTGTTTTTTTCATAGAAAAATTCATTTTTCACCTGATTTGCACATCGTAATAATAAATGTTTGTAGAATTTATAAAATTTTATCAATTTTTGTAGAGAAACCAGCAATAACTTTTCTCATGATTACAAAAAAAAATTAAATTAAACATAAAAAATCATTCAAAGTCACCATGTAAAAAGGGTTCATTCGAATTATAATACCTTAAATCTCTTATTCTAAAGACATTGTTGTAAAGTCAATCAAAGTTTATTAATATTTGCAAAATTCAAGCAGATTTTCAATAGTCTTCACATCACCATGTTTTAACTTTTATGAAAAAACTGCTTTGTAATCTGTCCCCACTCCGATGAATACTCAATCAATGGACACTCCCGTAGATGAAACGATTAATATTAAGTCATTCCAATAACTTTTACGAGAAGTATATTTTGTATTATTTGAAGTAGTATTATTTCCATAATTATTATTGTGTTTAATATTTTCAATATCTTTTTAGATATTACTGGGAAGTTGACCGTGTGGACCTCATGGGTCGCACCTCACGGCTTGTTCAAATTTAATTTTATGAGAAAAAATTGTATAATATGGTACCTTGAGGGGTAATCGATAAGGAATTCCTCAAACATTTTCCAAACAATTAAAAAAAGGTGAAATATATGGACAGCCAAATGATTGCGTGAAAGTTATCAAGTGGATGGACAAGAGACCTGTTTTGATGTTAACAACTGACACTACGCATGTTAGAAAAAACTGGTAAACGGTCATGGAAAGGTGAAGATATTAACAAACCTAAAAACATTGAAAACTACAATCAAGCAAAGAAAAGAGTTGATTTCAGCGATCCAATGTCGTCGTACCATTCAGTACTAAGAAGGGGGCTAAAGTGGTACCGAAAGGTTATTTTTGAGCTTTTGCTTGGCACATGCGTAGTCAATTCATGGATAACTTTCAATGAAATGCCGAAAACAAAAATGTCCACTACAGCCTTTAGAGCTAAACTTGCCGTAGAATTATTGGAATAGTCTGAACAACACGATGATACTCTTGGACCTAAACGATGTGTTCATACTTTTGTCAAACCCCAAGGACCGGGAAGAAAACAGCGAAAAATTTGTAAGGGATGCTACGTTGAGGTAAGTGCTTCCTTAAGTAGTCGTGAAGCCAACAATAAAGTGACAAGTTACTCCACGATTGACATCATTGGATATTCATACGGCTTATGTTGCAAGTGGGTATACGTTTCAGCTACTGGGAAACACTGAAAAAATCTAAAACGATATTGATTCCAAACATGTAGATATTGTCTTTTGAACTAATGTCGAACGGTCCCCGACGACCGATACCGCATACGAACGTGGAATACACTTTTTGATCCCGCAGTCAACGTGTTAAATATTGGATGGTATTTAGTACACGGTGCAATAAGGAGGCAGCTTCAAACATGAATCCTCCCACTACCCTTCAGAAAAAGAAGAAAGGTAGTCCGAAGCGACCTTTATTAACTTCCTAGTTCCCTATGGGAAGTTATTGTAATGGGGTCGATTTTGCGAATCCCAAATTTTGACATATCTCCACGTTTTAAGGTCTCTAGAATCCAAATCCATCGTTTTTAGAGAGATGTCTGTGAGTGTGTATGTACGTATATGCGGATGTGCGTATGTGCGGATGTGCGGATGTGCGTATGTGCGGATGTGCGTATGTACGTATGTGCGTTCGTAATAATTTTTCGTCTCGATTATCTCAAGAACCAAAAAAACGGATTGACGTGAGACCGGTTTTAAACGACGCGTAATTACGTAACTTAGAACTGAATGACTTTTCAGCAAAATCGGTTGGTCCGCTTTTTATTTAGGATGAAAAAACTGAAAAAAACGACTAAAAATTGCCTATTTTTAAACTGTTGATACGCACTATTAATTCGTGCAGATACCAAATACCTTCATAGTAATGTTGTTATTATTTTGCGTTTTAGCTAATGCAGTTAATAATTGGATATTGTTATAAATACATTAATATTGTTAATAACAATCAAATAATATTAGTTATCATCTGATATTGTATATATAAAGTCAATTATAAATATTCAGTAACGGTCAAACATTCTTAATAACGAATGATTATTTTAAATAATAAATAAATACCCTCAGTAATAGTTGTGGATTCCGAGGCCGAGATGGAGAACGAAGTGGAGGACAAAAAGGATGACGAGGACGAAGAGAACGAGGTTGCCGAGGCTTTGGTAGAGGATGACCAGGTGGTGGAGACGTCTTCCTCTACCAAAGCTTTCATTGTTATATAAAAAATTGATAAAAATAATAAAAGTAATTATATTAATTTAGAATAATAATGTTTAATAATAGTAATTATTAATAAAAGCAAATTATAGCTTTTTATTCACCCCACTGGGAAGTTAGTCGTGTGGGCCTCAAGGGTCGCACTTAGACCACATTTGATTCCTTTTGTGTTATGATATGCAAAAGAAAAGGGGGTAAAATCCAATCATCTAGATTTTAAATGTTTTTTTTTAATTTGCCCAGAAAGTGAAAAAAGGAGCTGCCTCCTTTTTGCTGCACACCTCTCAATTATCAAATTTTATGCTAATATTGATGTGTCTAAAAAGTTTCTGCCGTTTTTGACAATAGATTATAGTTTTTTTTTTGAAAAGTTAAGTAATTTTCGATCTGTCAAAGGCAAATAATTTATCATTGATTTGTTCAGTGAAAAGTTATTCCATATTAAAAATGAGTGAAAGAAAAGAAAGAGTTTGATGCATTTTGAAATACCATTTCTAAAAGGGAAGAACACAATGCAGGCTTCTAAAAACTTTGTGCATTTAAAGTGCCGTATCAATAATACAAAAGATAAAAGACTGCGTTGAAGTTTGAATGAAAACGGCAGAAACTTTTACGACTACGTAATATTTTAAATGTTCAAACATTTATTTTGAGAAGATTACTGTGCACAGTAATGTAGATAATAAAAAGGTGAAGCCAGAAACGATACTGTCGATTGTTTCACTGGCTGGAACTACATTATAATTTACACTGCTATTGGTCACGTTTTGTCAAATATCAAAGTTTTCAAAAAAAATGTAATAAATAAATTTGTATGCGGTATATTAAAAATCTGAAAGTTAGTTAAAAACTTTCAATATCCCAGATATAGCAGAACTGCTATAGAGAATCTTTACATTTTTTTTTGAAAAAATCTCAGAGAATTTTTTATACTATTTGCTTTGTTATCTAGTTTAACGTTGCGCGGTTTAATCCACTTTTTACTTGGGAGGGATGGACCAAAGCCAGGATAAGTAGACCTTGCGCCCCCGATTCTCTGCTTTCATCATAGTTTCAGGTCAGTCATCCTAAGCAGGGATGACTGGGCAATAGAAAGAGGTGTGATACAGGAATAGGTCGACATCTACACTGATGGCTCCAAAATGGATGGAAAAGTTGCCTGTGGTGTTTTCTCAGAACAGCTAGGCCTGAAACTATCCTTCCGGCTTCCAGACCACTGCAGTGTTTTTCAGGCAGAGGTCATTGCAATATACAAGGCAGTAGACTGGCTGAGAAATCAGAAAATTTCCATTAGAAACCTGAATATTTTCTCTAACAATCAAGCTGCTATCCAAGCACTATCCAACGTGTACACCTCATCCATGATGGTAATGGAATGCCGAACACAGCTGAACGTGATGTCACTTCACTGTGAAGTGACTCTACACTGGGTACCGGGACATAGTGATAAACCGGGCAATTGCGAAGCGGGTGCCTTAGCGAGAGCTGGCACTGTGCTCCAGGAGTATACACTCGCACCCCAAGTTGTTCAACCTCTAGCTTCTATAAAGCTAGGAGTTAAACAGCATTACATCAAGGCTGCAAATAGAGCCTGGTTGTTGGAGGAAACCTGCAGGACAACCAGGAAAACTTGGCGGTCACTGAGTTCCAGACGCACCAAGCAGCTCTTGAACACGAGTCGTGAAACCTTGAGTTCTATCGTGTCCATACTGACGGGACACTGTCTAATTGGCAGACACGCAGAAAGGTTGGGCGTTCCCTTCAACGATTTCTGCCGTAGTTGCAGATTGGAAGAAGAGGAAGAGACAGTCCAACACTTTCCGTGTGAATGCCCGGCACTGTCCAGGAAACGCATGAAAACCTTAGGCTCACCATTCCTGGATAGCCTCACGAAAGTAGCTGATTTAAATATCGGTTGCATAGCCGGCTTCATACGAGAATCGAAATGGTTCTCGTCATCTCACAGGTTCTAGTGCCGCCCTCGTCTTTTTGTGGTATCACAATGGGCCTATCTTGGCCTAAGTGAGCCATCTTTTTTTTGACAAAGAGGGCTGCCACTACAACCAACCAACCAACCAATCCACTTTTTAGGCTAGCATAGGATCGCTTATAGTTTCTAAACTGTGATAGATAATTATATGCTTTTGCGGATTTTTTTAAAGAGATGTGACTTTCTACCGCAAAAACTCGATGATAAGTTGCCGCTTATTGTTGTTCGCGTAGGACATTCCATAAAATTTGAAAAACCACGCTGCTAAAATTTGGAATTGCTTAAAGTTCTTTCCAAGCGTTTACAACAAAGCGTCTGGATTAAAGAGCAACTATTTTTTTTTCGTGAACCAAAACTTTATTTCCAGTGACTTTGAAGTTAGACTGGAACAAGCTTACCATGAAATTTTTAAATCAATGCAATTAACCCTACGTGAATTCATAAAAATGTTTTCATCCCAATTAGTATGATGATGATAACAATTGTTAAGATTCAGTATTCAAATATATAAATACCAATTTTTGGAACGAGGCTAAGAATGCTTTCCTTGTTCACTATTCGAAAACATATTAGCCAGGTAGTCAATATTGGACGGTTCTTATATCCTTCATAATAAATATATCTGAAATTTATTCTAGAATAATCAGCAATCAAACCTTCAAAAAATGTTTGTTTGAATAATCTTAACCATTTGTCAACCGAATGTTTCATTGCAGCTCGGTATTTATTATAAACACTGAAATAATTTCACGTTTCCACAAATCCTATTGATGAATAAACAAAATCGCCAAATGAACAAACATAGCAGATTGTTTGCGTTCACAGTTATTGCAAATCTAAGCATTGGTAAATCAGATGCAAAACAAACAAATGTCCTCTTGCATATCATTCTTAAAACCCTCTATAATATGAATAATTATCTGCCAACAAAATATTGTCAACGCTCACACATTGGATTCGTATGTGCAAATATGAAAGGTAAAACACCGTACCAAACGTGCTATGCTAGGCGAAAATTTTAATTCCTGGGGATCTGTGAATAAATTTAAAATTATCATAGCTACCTATCAACCGGCAAACATGTTTGATTTGAATATTAATTATACATGTTTGGCATCATTATAAAGATGCAATAAACAACAGTTTGTAAATTTATTATAACAATGAATGGAAAATCGTAAGGTCACAAGCTTTGATTTTTTATTTGCATACGTTATTTATTTATTTATTTATTTATTTATTTATTATCAGCTCATCTTACAGAGTAAACTTCAATTACAAAATGAGTAAATAAAAATAAAAGTATAATTGAAATAAAAGAACTTAAGTGAATAATTGATACCTTAAACTACGCTTAAAACTTATAAAGGAAGATGGTAAAGGTCCAAGCTGAAGACTGTTATGTGTTCTTGGTAAACGTAATAAAGTCGAATTAAAGTACACTTCCGTTCTAGCAAACGGTAAACTAAAAATATCGGCTGATCGAGAGGGTCGATAATGGTATCTTAATAAGACAGGATTATCGATGTTCACCTGAATAAAGTTATTAAAAAGCTTAAAAAGTAAGCAGAGGTCAAGATATATCCTACGAGATTTCAAGGTAGGTAAACAAAGTAAGGCAAGACGTTCATCATACGGAACATAGGAAATTTTGAACTTAAGGAGGAGAAAGCGTGTAAATTTTCGCTGAACTGATTCTAGGAGATTTATTAAATACTCAAGATAAGGTGACCAAATCTGGGATGCATATTCAAGGATAGAACAAACAACACTCACAAACAATTGAACAGCCGAAGCAGGGTTGGAGAAAATACGGCAATGTCTCAATACAAACCCTGAAAGCTTCGAAGCTCTGGATACTATGTTGAGGACATGAGCATCAAATTTTAGCTTGGCATCAAAAACAAGCCGCGAGGTGCGACCCTTGAGGTCCACACGGTCAACTTCCCAGTAATATCTACATAAACATCAACAACATTACAACAATGAGTGGTATTCATAACAGTAAAAGGAATGAGTTAATATGAATCATATCGTCTACGGGAGGGTCCATTGATTACGTAAGGTTTTTGGTCGATGAGGACAGATTGAATATTCACGCGGATCAATCGGTGGGGGCCTTTTTGGTGTTGAAAAATTTTGTTGGTTTTCAAAATTTAAGCAATTTTTTTTAAATTAAAAGACTATAAAAACTAATAAAAATCTGCTCAAATTATGCAAATATCTTAAAACTTTGATTGAATTTACAACAATTTTTTTAGAATAAAAGATATAAAGTAATTGCATTCGTATGAACCCTCTTTACATGGTAACTTAGAATGTTTTTTTTTATTTAGTTTTTTTTTTATAATCATGAAAAAAAATTTTGCCGGTGTCTCTTCAAAAACTGATAAGAATGTATAAATTTTATCACTGTGCTTTGCAAATCAAGTTAAAAAAATATTTTGTATGAAAAAAACTATAGTTTTTCGCATTTTCTTCTATTAAATTAAAAAAAGGCTGAAACGAATTTTCATCATGTTAAAAACTTCACAAAGATGTTTATACACGTAAACTGACACCTTAATGATGCAAATATTATATCTGGTTAGTGAGATATAGTGAATGATAAAAATGACCTTGAAAATCATGATGACTTTTAATGATTTTTTTATTTTTAATTTAATTTTTTACGTAATCATGAGAAAAAGTTTGTACGTTGTTTCTACAGACATTGTTTGGAGTATGTAAATTTTATAAACATTGTCTACTACATTTCGCAAATCAAGTTAAAAATTTATTGTTTATGAAAACACCAAATTTTTTGCACTCTTTTTTCTTAAAATAAAAAACGGCTCCAACGATTTTTTAAAAAATTCGACAGATTCATTGAAATGAAATTGCGCGTACATTGACACCTCTAAAATGCAAATCGTATGTTTGATTCGCGAGACATGACGCATGACAGAAATGACCTTGAAGATCATGATGACTGTTAATGATTTTTTATTTTTTATTTGATTTTTTTTGGAATCATGAGAAAAGTTTTGATGGCATTTTTAAAAAACTTTTTGGAGTACATAAATTATATTAAGATTGATTATTTGGACTTGACAATAAGGTTAAAAATTTATTGTTTTTGAAAAAATCACAATTTTTGCACTTTTTTTAAAAAATTAAAAACGGTTCCACCGATTTTTTTCAAAATTTGATAGTTTCACATAAATGCTAATACGCGTCGACTGACACCTTAACCATGCAAATCGTATGTTGGGTTCGCGCGATATGTATAACGCACGACAGAAATGACCTTGAAAATCTTCATGCCTGCTAATGATTTTTTATTTTTTATTTAATTTTTTACGTAATCATGAGGAAAAGTTTTTATGTTGATTTTACAAGCACTGCTTGAAGTATATAAATTTTATAAAAATTGAACACTGTCTATCGTAAATCAGGTTAAAAGTTTATTGTTTATGGAAAAAACCCTAATTTTTTGCACTTTTTTTTCTTAAATTAAAAAACGGCTCGAACGATTTTTTTAAAAATTTGATAGATTTGCACAAATGCTAATACGCGTCGATTGACATCTTTACCATGCAAATGGTATGTTTGGTTCGCGAGATATAACGCATGACAGAAATGATCTTCAAAGGGTCAAAACAGCAAACCCCCCCGACCGAAGTATCCCAAAAACTAATCAGCTCTTAAAATTGCAAAGACGCTTCGATTGACACCTCAACCAAGTCGATCGAACTTTGTTTACGTGAGTTATGCTCGTAAAAAAAGTGTCCACGAACGTACAGACGTACGTACGTACGCACACACACACACACATACGTCTCCCTTTCTAAAAACACTTTATATATACTCTATAGACCTCAAAACGTAAAGAAAAGTTGAAAATTTCAATTTCGATTTTCGAGGCGATTACAAGAACTTCCCATATACTGGGAAGTTAATAACACCAAGGTCTTTCATTTTGTCGACAGTAATTAAAGAAACAGAATCAATAAGGTACACAAACTGTAACGGAGAAGATTTAAGGGAGAAAGTCATTGAATGATATTTAGGAATATTCAGGGAAAGGGAGTTAAGTTGACACCAAGAACTTAGAGACTGCAAATCATTCTGGAGAGTTTCGCAGTCATCAAGGAATCGAATCTCTCTAAAAAGCTTAAGGTCATCAGCATAGAGAAGACAAGATGAATCAACTATAGAAGGAAGGTCGTTAATGAAGAGGATGAATAGGAGAGGGCCAAGAATGGATCCTTGAGGAACACCAGAACGAGGAAAGAAAGGAGCAGAAAAGTTACCAGAAACAGAAACACGGCATGCTCTAGAGGACAAGTAAGAATATATCCACCGAAGAAGAGAATCATAAACCTCAAAAATCTCAAGCTTTTGACAAAGCATGTTTATGTCAACGGTGTCAAAAGCTTTGGAAAAATCAGTGTAAATGAACCTGCAGATGTTTATCGAGGGATTCAGCAACAGTATTAGTCAAAACTAGCAGATTGGAGGTAGTGGAGCGATTAGGTACGAAACCATGCTGCTCAGGGACTATCAAATGTCCTAAGGCACTGTACAGATATGAGTGAACAATGCGCTCAAGAATTTTTGGAAAAGCTGAGAGGCGGGAAATTGGACGATAGTTAGTGACTGAAGAAGGATCACCGGATTTGATATCAGGAAGAATATAAACCATTCTCCAGCAATTCGGAAAAACACCAGAAGACAAACTTAAATTGAATATAAAGGCAAGGGGCGTACTCATTGAAGAGGCTAGAGATTGAATAAAGAAATTGAGAATGCCATCAGGACCAGCCCCGACATTTGAGTCTAAGGAGGTTATAACAGACTCAACTAATAAGTGATCAACAGTGATTGACGAAATCACTCCATTAGTTAAACTATTATCAGGAATGAACGAATTAGAGGAGTGGGAGGAAAATGTGGAGGAGAAGTAAGAGGCAAACAATTCATTTATTTCTACAGCAGAGGAGGCATAATTATTATTCCAGTGGACCGTGGAAGGTATGGAGGCAGAAGACTTCAAGGATCTAATGTAGGACCAGAAAGGTTTGGGCTGATTGGAGATGAATAAGCCTACAATGGAAGAGTGGTACCAACTAATCGCACGTTGAAATTCTATTTTCGCAAATGATCGTAGCCTTCGATAATTTTGAAGCGCTTCAGGACAGTTAGACCGCTTCATTTTTTGACGAGCCCCATCTTTAAGTTTAATGGCTTCAATAACAGCTTTAGTAAGCCATGGAGGTTCAGATTTCTTTGAGCGATGACGAAGAGGAGTGTGGCGAGAGGTAAGATCAGAGAGGAGTAGATATTTAGGCTGCTTGGATATTTATTTTATATTTTTGCGTATTCTTTGTTGGCTGCGAAGTTAAACTCCGTCTGGAACTAAAATTACAGTACCCTCTATTAATAGGAAACATTCTAAGCCAAAAGTACCCGTCTACGTGACGAACTGTTGAGTTTACTCTCAATCTATCGTAAAATTGTCAAGAGTCATAGACCCTCAAAAATCTTTCTTCTAAATATTAGATCACAAGTATGGAAAACAGGAGGAACCTGAATAATATTACAAATCCCTTGAAACACATTGAAGGGTAATCTCATTAGAGATTGAAAAATTTTGTCGTTGTTTTATTATGGAGTGTTCATTTCAGGTGACCAAAGTAAAATATCAGTTGAAAAGTCTGAAACAAGAAACAAATCCAAGGCACCATAAGCGCTAGATTAATGATTTTGCTGTTGCGATACTACATCAGATGTCACATGGGATCATAATGTTCCATGTAAATATGTAAATTTCTTTTAAAATTTTTATTTTTCGCAGTAAATAGCATAGACTAAATAAGTTGATACAGTTTAGTTTGATGTGTAATACGCAGAAAATTAAATTACGCACGCCACGAGTTCTGTTTCTTGCATTTTGCTTTATATACATATGTTACAATTAAAATCTTATTTATGAAATTTATGTGTAAGTTTGTACTTTTGTTAAATATTTTAGCACACCCTTCCCTTGTTCAATCCAATGCTTCCTAAACGGTAAACGAAACAATCGCATATTTTCGTCAATTAAGACATTAATCTCACTGTAAATTTTTGTTTGCAAATTGGACATAATTTGTTCTTAAAATCAATCAAACATGCAATTTTCCTTGCTTGGAATATTTTTAACTTCCCAGTATATGGGAAGTTCTTGTAATCGCCTCGAAAATCGAAATTGAAATTTTCAACTTTTCTTTACGTTTTGAGGTCCATAGAGTATATATAAAGTGTTTTTAGAAAGGGAGACGTATGTGTGTGTGTGTACGTACGTACGTACGTCTGTACGTTCGTGGACAGTTTTTTCTACGAGCATAACTCACGTAAAAAAGGTCCGATCGACTTCGTTGAGGCGTTAATCGAAGCGTCTTTGCAATTTTAAGAGCTGATTAGTTTTAAGGAAACTTCGGTCGGGGGGGTTTCCTGTTTTGCCCGTTTGAAGGTCATTTCTGTCATGCGCTATATCTCACGAACCAAACATACGATTCTTTTAAACAAGGGGTCAATCGACGCGTATTGACGTTTGTGTGATTCTATCTATCTATCTATCTATTTTTTTAAAAAAAAAAGTGCAAAAAATTAGGGTTTTTCAAAAACAATAAATTTTTAACCTTATTGTCAAGTCTTAGTAATCAATGTTTATAAAATTTATGTACTCCAAACAATGTTCGCAAAACCGTCATCAAAATTTTTCCTCATGAATACGTAAAAAATTAAATTAAAAATAAAAAATCATTAAAAGTCATCATGATTTACAAGGTCATTTTTATCATTCACTATATCTCACGAACCAGATATAATGTTTGCATCATTAAAGTGTCAGTTGACGTGTATCAACATCTTTGTGAAGTTTTTAACATTATAAAAATTTGTTTTAGCCGTTTTTTTTAATTTAATAGCAGAAAATACGAAAAATTATGGTTTTTTTTCATAGAAAATATTTTTTAACTTGATTTGCACAGCACAGTGATACCAGTTTATAAAATTTATACATTCTTATCAGTTTTTGGGGAGAAACCCGCAAGCAATTTATTCCATGATTATGAAAAAACTTAATAAAAAATAAAAAAATCATTCAAAGTTACCATGTAAAGAGGGTTCATACGAGTGCTATTACTATATATCTTTTATTCTAAAAAAATTGTTGTAAATTCAATCAAAGTTTTAGGGTATTTGCATAATTTGAGCAGATTTTTAATAGTTTTTATAGTCTTTGAATTGAAAAAAATTTCTTAAATTTTGAAAACCAACAAAATTTTTCAACACCAAAAAGGCCCCCACCGATTGATCCGCGTGAATATTCAATCTGTCCTCATCGACCAAAAACCTTACATAATCAATGGACCCTCCCGTAGACGATATGATTCATATTAACTCATTCCTGTTACTATTACCTCTCATTGTTGTAATGTTATTGATGTTTATGTAGATATTACTGGGAAGTTAACCGTGTGGACCTCAAGGATCGCACCTCGCGGCTTGTCCTTTTGATCGCATTCAAAAATATTCTAATGTATAGTACTAGTACTCATGCTTCTTGTGAAGGGAGGATTTGCCTACAGAGATAGATGGTTTACGAGGGTAGTTTTTGAAAGGTATACAATTTTCCACAAACATATTTGTCACTGTTTCTGTGAAATTTAGCAGTTATTTGGACATTAACTTTGGAAAATTACCATACCCAACTAACGTATCGAAATAGTGAGCATTTATTTCCGAAATTCATTTTCTGTTCGCCAAACTTATAGAATACTTTTTGTCAATCTGAGCAGGTTAAACGCAATACGACACAAAGACTTATATTCACTTGCACTTTATTAGACAATGTTTAACCAACACGAGCTCGTACAGTGCTTGCCGAGGCAGCTGTCGTGTGGCTGACGCCGTTTTCAACAACTTGGCCTCTGTCCGTCTCATACATGGAAATTTTTAAGTAAAGATCTTCAACTAAAATCTTATAAGATCCATCTAGGTAAACGGAAACAAAAAAAATAGTTCCAAATTGGACCGACAGGATGGCCTAGACACCACACACACGGTGATCATACGCCAGAAACTATTTTGAAACACCAAAATTCATAAACTTTGTAAGTTAATAAAGTAAAAAAAATACCATTTGAAGAATTCGGTTGCGTGTTATTTGTAAAAAACTTACCTGTCCTTAAAAAACACCCAATATATTACTTGATTATCATCAGACTTTCAGCGAAAAAATGTCAAATCTTTTGTATATTTTGGGGTTTGGTGAACGCTTGTTACATAATGTTTTTCACAAAACTATTCTCTAATTTTCAATATGAAGTAATCTATTAAAATACTCTGATGAGTCTTCTGTTAGGATTTTTAACTTCCCAGTATATGGGAAGTTCTTGTAATCGCCTCGAAAATCGAAATTGAAATTTTTGACTTTTCCTTACGTTTTGAGGTATTTAGAGTATATTTAAATAGTTTTTTGAAAAAGAGATGTATGTGTGTGAGTGTCTACGTCTGTACGCTCATGGACAGTTTTTTCTACGAGCATAACTCACGTAAACAAAGTCGTATCGACTTGGTTGAGGTGTTAATCGAAGCGTCTTTGCAATCTTAAGAGCTGATTAGTTTTTGGCACACTTCGGTCGGGGAAGTTTGTAATTTCTGTCGTGCGCTATATCTCGTGAACCAAAAATAGGATTATTTCATCAAAAAGTCAATCGACGCGTATTAACATTCATGCCATTCTGTCAAATTTGAAAAAAAATATTGTTGAATCCGTGTTTTAACTTAAGAAAAAGAAGTGCAAATAATGAGGGTTTTTGAAAAACAATAAATATTTAACCTGTTTTTCGGAACGCAGTTACCAATGTTTACAAAATTTATATATTCCAAAATATTTTTACAAAAAATCAGTAAAACCCTTTTCATGATTACAAAAAAAAATCAAATTAAAAATAAAAAATCACTAAAATTCATTACGACCTTCAAGGTCATTTATGTCATTCATTATATCTCGCGAAGCAAATATTTGCATTATTAAGATGTTCATCGACGCGTATTATCATTTTTGTGATGTTTTATATTTAAAAAAAATCGTCAAAGTCGTTTTTTAACTTAATGAAAAAATATGGAAAATTAGGGTTTTTCATAAAAAAAATAATTTTTAACCTGATTTGCACATTGCAATAATAAATGTTTATAAAATTTATTAACTTTTATCAATTTTTACAAGGAAACCAGCAGGAAAGTTTGCAATGATTACAAAAAAATTAAATAAAAAATAAAAAAATCATTCAAAGTCACCATGTAAGAAGGTTTCACACGAATGATTATACCTTTTGCTTCTTTAGTTTTTATAGACAATCGAACCTATTTTTTACTGCATATTCAATGTTTCTCAAGATCAACAGATAATTAAAAATCGTGAAAAAATACAAATTCAGTGATTATGCTGAAGTGCTGGTAAATTTTGACCACAACTATTCAAAATGACAATCAGGCGACAAAATCTCCTCAGTGGGCGTAATAATAAAATCTGCCTTCATTTTTGCTAGCGCTCTTTTGTCCTTCAAGCATGGATATGAAAATAATAAATAACGTAATAAAGGCTTTGTCACCTGTCCTCCTTCCGATAGATCCGCGTGAATATTCAATCAACCGTCAACAGTCTACCAAACTCCCTTCGAAATCAATTGACACTCGCGAAGGTGATACGATTAATATTAAGTCATTCCAATAACTTTTATGAGAAATACATTTTTATTATTTAAAGTAGTATTATTTTCGTAGTTCTTATAGTGTTTTATTTTTAATATTTATGTAGATATTACTGGGAAGTTGACTCTCGTGACCTCAAGGGTCGCACCTCGCGGCTAATTTTTTTTTTCAAAATTGCGATTTATTTTCATGCATCAAGCGATGCGATCATGTTTGCTTTATATCAAAGTGATAGCAATGCATACCATCCTTTTCGATACATACTGTGTCTTATGTATAGCGAACATTTTTTTTTGCAAACATACTATTTGTTTTTGAAATTTGAAATACTTCAACTAAGGTTCTCATGATATTTTTAAAGCTGTCTCTTTCGAAAACAATTAATTGAATCTTCTAAGAGTTGAGAAATATTTTTCGCTAATGAGAGCATTTTAGTTACATTTTTAGTTTTCAATGCGACCAAAGATTTAAAGAAATTTGTAAAAATGTTAAAACATATTTTTTTCAGTGTGTTCTTCATCAAAAGAAAAAATAGGCGTACGATAAGATTTCTCAATCTAAATTTGATAAGCTGCAATTTTTGAAGGTTCTGTCTTCAATCAATGCTATTTGACTTGAGAAGCTGCATAATTAGACGTATTCAAATTTGATAAGCAAATAATCTGTCATTTACTCCAACCAAGATACCCTTATCTCAAAAGAAAAGAATGTTGTCTTTGAACTTGACTTTAGTTCGCTGCCAGCCGCCATGGAGTTCTTACCACAGAACTGTACCCAAAGAAGCACAGGAGCTGCCAATCAGCTAGTTGGGTTACTGATTCAAACTCTGTTGAGTTCTTATTGCTCATTATCAGACGAAAAGCAATGGCCAACTAATTATGGATCCATAGCGGTTGAGAAAGGTAAATTGTGATAACGTCGGGTCACTTTTATTTTAGAAGTATATCTTCTAATTGGTGAAAGTTGTTTGTGCCACGTCAATTAATATCAATTGTGACACGTGTCTAACTCGTACTAAGCATTTGTTTACCACTTTTCAGGGCTCGACCCGTACGATTTCGTGATAGTTGGAGCAGGAACTGCTGGATCTGTCCTTGCTAATCGTTTAAGTGAAAATCCAGCATGGAAGGTGCTTCTATTGGAGGCTGGTGGAGATCCCCCGATCGAATCAGAGGTTCCTGCATGGGCTAATTCAATGCAACTAACAGATAACGACTGGCAATTTCAAACAGAGTCTGATAAGGAGTCGTGCCTTGGTATGAGGGATTTGAAATGCAATTGGCCACGTGGAAGATTGCTTGGTGGTACAAGCAGTATAAATAGCATGCTCTATGAACGTGGTAGTAAAGAAGTGTTCGATAATTGGGAGAAATCAGGAAACTCTGGATGGAATTGGAAAAGTGTTCTTCCCTATTTTCTTAAGATGGAAAACTTTCAAGCGAAAGATAGCGAAACCACGTTTGGAAAAGGTGGACTAGTACCGATTGATCGGTTATATCAAACACCTGAAATGCAGCAGTTAAGTAAAATCATCATCCAAGCAGGAAAAAAAATGGACGTTGGGTATAAAGAAGAGTTTAAAAATAAACAAGATATTGGGTACACAAAAGCTGTTAGCAATACGCTTGATGGAAGGCGATATAGCATAGCAAAGGCACATTTGCATGCAGCTAAAAAAAGAGAAAATTTGCACGTGATAAAAAATGCTCACGTCACGGCTGTGAAGTTTAATGCTAAAAAACATGCAACAGACATCACGTTCTTGTACAACAAAACGAAAGAGTTGACAGTCAGTGCTGAGAAAGAAATCATCTTATCTGCTGGAGCAGTGGCCACCCCACATATATTAATGTTATCAGGAATTGGACCAGAAAAAAGTTTACGAAAACACAATATTTCCATTGTCGAAAATCTTCCAGTAGGAAAAAACCTCCAGGATCAGTTAGTAGTTCCAATGTATTTTAAATTGGATAAGCATATATCAAATCCACTAACTAAAGAGGAGCTCTTAACAGATATTTACGAATTTTTAATAAAACAACCAAGCACATTGTCAATACCAGATGTCCTTGATGTTCTGGGGTCTATTGATTCAAAGGACCGTAAATCAGTAAATATTGATGTTGCTTTCCGTCACAGTTTCATTCGGAGACAGTCACCAACATTCTATTTTGGATTGACATCACATGGATATAATGACGGAATCAAGTTGCAGCTTATGGAGGCGAATGAAAAATCAAATATTCTTGCAATTTACATTGCTTTGACAAATCCAAAATCGACTGGAAAGATTAAACTGAAAAGCTCTATTTTCAATATTAAACCAGAGATACATGCAAAATATTTAAGCAAGGACGAAGACCAGGAGACACTAATGCGGGGTATCAATTACATTATCGAAATGGGAAAAACTAATGCTTTTAAGGATATCGGAGCATCGATATTGAATCTGAAATTTCCATCGTGCAAAGGCTCCGATACGGCTTCTGATCAATACTGGAAGTGTTATATGAAACATATGTGCTCAAGTGGCCATCAAGCTGTAGGAACCACTAAAATGGGCCCTTCTTCTGATGCGTTTGGTGTTGTGGATTCCACGCTTAAAGTTAAATCAGTGACTGGTCTGCGAGTAGTTGACGCTGGTGTAATGCCTTCGATTCCCAGTTCAAACATTAATGCTGCTGTAGCAATGATTGCGGAAAAAGCGGCAGACTTAATAAAAGAAGCCTGGAAGGGGAAAGAAAATCACTCGGAGTTATAGGACGCCTAATGCAAAATGTTACTACAAGAAGATACATTATATTGTTTTTAATTTTTTGAAGAATAAAAGTCAATGTATATTTCTTTATATGAAAATTCTTCAACACTTAAAAGCCGCTTCGATAATTTGCGACAGTTTCAAATAAAATTTTATTGGGTCTAATGAAATTTTAACAGATTTTATTTCTATTTATAAATGCTGAAATAGAATACGTCTGTAAATAACTGAATTTGCTTAAATTACATTTGAAGTCTATTTTACTTTTTTCGGTGAAGATTTTTCTTAAGTTGAAAATATGAAAGGAGCAAGGAGTAAGAAACGCATTTGACGCAAAAACCATAATGAAGAAGATAAAAATCTTTTTTCGGCTTTTTTCCTTCCCCGTTTTTAGCGTAAAGTTCATAATTTTAATTTGAGGGTACTGTTTCAGAAATATGTACAATGTTCTTCGATGAGATTTTTTATAACTTAGTATTTTAGAATTTTAGGCTGTAACATGTTTGGTCGCTGGCATTGTTTTATGCTGGCTTTTTATTTAAAAGTTTTCACTATTATGATGAACTTTGAAAGCAATACTTGATCTTCAAATCACTAAACCAATTGCGTAAATTATTCAAAAAAGACATTAACATTGTTTTGAAGATTGTGTTCGCAGAAGGTAGCGATTTTACGGTCCCCCTCTTCTTGCTACAGTTTTGACTCGTAAGTGGACTTGATGCGCTCGAATATCTGCGCCGTAAAATGAGTTTTATATATATATTTGGATATAACAAAAAAAATCCATCGTAGAGAGGTCGTTTACCTTATTTTGTTAGTATACATTAGATTTTCAGCGAGAAAATATTACATATCGTGATTAAAATGCTCTATAGTCAAAAAAAAGTTAATTATCGTAAGCGAAAGAAGCAAATATTCTTTACTAAGCAGTATAGCGTTTCTGATTTATTTTAATTTAAAAAGTACTTTTGCCAAAAAATTAGACAATAGTATGTACATCACTCGTTCAAATTATGTATGTTATGGGCGTCAATGTTGGCAAAAGCGCTTGGGATTTTACATCGACGTATGATCGCGAGAGGTTATACAATGCAGAAAATAGATGCACCGGTGCTTCCAAAGAAGGCCGTTTTCCCAAAATAAGAATAAATTAAGATTTCGTCGAGAAGGAAGGCATTTACTATTATCCGGGCTTTGCAGTTGATGGTAAATTAAATTTTTTCCGACTAATTACAAAAATTTCTGTTGTAAAAACGTTAACTTTTTTGCTGCGCGTCGTGAAACTGCAAAACAAGCCGCGAGGTGCGACCCTTGCGCCCCACACGGTCAACTTCCCAGTAATATCTAGATAAACATCAAAAACATTGAACACAATAATAATTTTGAAAATCAAACTACTTTAAGTAATAACAATGAGAGGTATTCATAGCAGTAACAGGAATGAGTTAATATGAATCATATCGTCTACGAGAGGATCCATTGATTACGTAAGATTTTTGGTCGATGAGGACAGATTGAATATTCACGCGGATCAATCGGTGGGGGCCTTTTTGGTGTTGAAAATTTTTGTATATGCAGTCAAAAATAGGTTCAATTGCATGTAAAAAGTAAAATGTATTATAAATGATGATGGTTTTTGAAATCTAACGATTACTAAAGATTGAATTCACTAAAAAACACAA
Organism: Oxycera nigricornis; assembly: GCA_963942545.1. Taxonomy (NCBI): domain Eukaryota; kingdom Metazoa; phylum Arthropoda; class Insecta; order Diptera; family Stratiomyidae; genus Oxycera; species Oxycera nigricornis. The sequence goes on from OZ012661.1 coordinate 83,497,605, forward strand.
TTTTTTATCTAATGAAAGCTTTTTAAAGCATGTGATCTTGCAAAGTATTGACTATAAAACATTTTACCATTCAAAGCGTTGATTAACGCAAATGCAAATTTGATTGAAGTTTTGTTGGTTTTCAAAATTTAAGCAGTTTTTTAATTAAAAGACTATAAAAACTTTTAAAAATCTGCTCAAATATGCAAATATTTTAAAACTTTGATTGAATTCACAACAATCTAGAGATATAAAGATATAAAGTAATATCATTCGTATGATCCCTCTTTACATGGTAACTTTGAATGATTTTTTTATTTTTAATTTGTTTTTTTTTTCATAATCACTGGAGAAAATTTTGCTGAATTCTCTTGAAAAACTGATGAGAATGTATAAATTTTATAAACTGGTATCGCTGTACTGTGTAAATCAAGTTAAAAAAATATTTTTTATGAAAAAACCCATAATTTTTCACATTTTCTTCTATTAAATTAAAAAAATGGCTGAAGCGAATTTTTATAATGTTAAAAATTTCACAAAGATATTAATATACGTCAACTGACACCATAGCGATCCAAATATTATATCTGGTTCGTGAGATATAGTGAATGATGAAAATGACCTTGAAAATCATGATGAATTTTAATCATTTGTTATTTTTTATTTAATTTTTACGTATTCATGAGAATAAGTTTTGATGATTTTTCTATAAACATTCTTTGGAGTTTATAAATTTTATAAACATTTATTACTTGGATTTGACAGTAAGGTTAAAAATTTATTGTTTTTGAAAAGAAAAACTGTTTGCACTTTTTTTTTAAAAAAATTAAAAAACGGCTCCAAATAAATCTTTTAAAAACTTAAAAGAATTACAAAAATGTCAATACGCGTCGATTGACACCTTGTTCAAGGAGATCGTATGTTGGGTTCGCAAGATATAATGCATGACATAAATGACCTTCAAACGGGCAAAACAGCAAACCCCCCGACCGAAGTTTCCTTAAAACTAATCAGCTCTTAAAATTGCAAAGACGGTTCGATTGACACCTTAACAAAGTCAATCGGACTTTGTTTACGTGAGTTATGCTCGTAGAAAAAAAGTGTCCGCGAACATACAGACGTACGTACGTACGTATACACACACACACATACATCTCTCTTTCTAAAAACACTTTATATATACTCTATTGACCTCAAAACGTAAAGAAATGTTGAAAATTTCAATTTCGATTTTCGAGGCGTTTACAAGAACTTCCCATATACTGGGAAGTTAATAATTACACGACCGATTTGCTTCAAGTTTTTCACAGATATTTATTCATTTTTCAAAAGCACAATGGGCCTTAATTGAGAGCAACCTTTGAAGTGCACTATTTTCAAAAAGAGAACATGCAAAATGCAACCATCGCAATTTTAAGTGCGTACCAAATCGTCTAAACATTTCTTTTTGCTATAAAGTTAGGCCCGCTTCGTCGTTTATCATCTAAATAACAAGAAAATATTTGGATATTTGCTTTCAGATTAATATTTTCCCCACAATGAATTTTTTTTTGGTGCCGATGAAGTACTTAGTTCCGACGGCCGCGATTTTGTTTTTTTCTTCAATAAATTGGAATTTTTTCTCTTTAGATGCTAATAAACAAATATATAAAATTTCTAATCTATATCTATGATTTATCTATGATTTTTTATTTTTTATTTAATTTTTTTGTAACCATGAGAAAAAATTTTGCTAATTTTTTTACAAAATATGTTTGGAGTGAATAAATTTTATAAGTATTGAGTACTGTGTTTCGTAAATCAGGTTAAAAAAAAATTGTTTATGAAAAAACCCAATTTTTTGCACTTTTTTCCTTAAATTAAAAAGCGGCTGCAATGTTTTTTTTTCAAAATTCGATGGATTCACAAAATTGTTAATATGCGTCGATTGACACTTTAATCATGCAAATCCTATGTTTGGTTCGCGAGATATAACGCATGACAGAAATGACCTTCAAACGGGCAAAACAACAAACCCACACAACTGAAGTATCCCCAAAACTAATCAGCTCTTAAGATTGCAAAGACGCGTTGATTGACACCGCAACGAAGTCAATACGACTTTGTTTACGTGAGTTACGCTCTTTGAAAAAACTGTCCACGAACGCACATACGTATGTACGTACGAACATACACACACACATACATACTTCTGTCTAAAAACACTTAAAATATACTCTAAAGACCCCAAAACGTAAAGATATGTTGAAAATTTCAATTTCGATTTTCGAGGCGATTACAAGAACTTCCCATATACTGGGAAGTTAATAAATCCTTTGGATGGACGAATCAAAAATAAATCGCTAGTGCCGGGAGATATGTAAGACGATCAAGCATTAAAAATGCGACCCTCGCTACGCTTCAACTGTTCTCAAGCGCAATGTTTGCGGATATTTCTCGGGGTTCGATGCTTTAGCAATACATTGCCTGCGCAGAATTTTTCTATTGTAGGGAAGTTTCATCACGACAACGACCCTAAACATACAGCCCAACACACAATGAAGTTTCTGGAGCGCAAATATTGATAAAAAAATATACTTTAATGGCCTTTCAAATTTTTTATTATGAAAAACATATCAAAAACTAACACATCTGTTGCCAAAAACTTAAATAAATATGTGTTTACAAAATAAATAATCATGAAATTTAGTTAAAAATTTTAATATGTCCTATTAGAATACTGTACCATATTTTTCGCCAATTGCACCAGGAACACTAATAAAGTGTAAGACCTTATTCAGTAATGTACCAGATAAAGTTATTAATTTATAATTAATACAAATCTGAGGTACTCTTTTTCATTGGCGACCCAAACATAGATTAATTATTAATTAATATAATTAAAATCATCAAACAATACTGACTGTAAAGCACTGTTTGATGCCAATGATGTACTATACTACTGAAATTTCTACGATGCTGAGCTGCTTATGATTATAAATGTTGTGCATTTTTTTGAAACATTGAAGCAACATGAAAAAATTAACGTAACTTTATATGGAGTATTCAAATGAAAATGATTCTAAAAATGCAAATTTTGAAGACTTTGATACCAAAAAATCATTTCTTTGGTTATTTATTTACAAAAGACACATTTTTGATCAAGTCAAAGATGTTTTCAATTCATATCTGTTGCTTTATAAGATAGTCAAATTTTTAAATTCTCATTGGATTCGTAGATTGTACGATTTATGATAACATCATGCAAATTTATCCATTGATACAAGAACACGGAGCATCAATTATTTTCAGTTTCACACCCCACAATCAAGGTGTGTTATGTTTCTCACCTGACTTGTTAATGCCTTTTTGAATTCTCATTCAACTGCCAACGGCCTGATCCTTCCGCAATAGGCTGTTTCGATTATCGTTCATTGGGTGCAAGTTCCTGCTCCAAACAAATTGCTACTTATCGGCACGCAAGTCATCCCTATGGCCTGGACTATTCGGGCACTAGCTGGAACTGGTCATGGCTCCAGTTCTTGTTGAGCATTTTCTTCAGCGCTGATTTATATCACACGGAAATCCAATTTATCGTGTTGTATTTACAGCTTAAGATCTAAACAAATTCACCCATTAAAATTAGCATACTACTGATTAGCAAAATTACGGATAGGTGAGCGAAAATGGTGCTAGATCTACATTGACTGCAGTTACATTAGGAAGGAAGCTCTATTCGGGAAAGAGCTCTACCTGAAAAAGATTTGACTTGCATTTGCTTTACAATTGGATTGATGGTTGGAAAAAACGTAAATGGACCTGAGCAAGTGTGGAATTTTCGTGCTAGCACGTAGTTAATTTGCTTTAACGGATATCAAAGCAAATTTTCCACATTGGATTTCACTAGTCGGTTAAATATGTAGCTAGAGGCTTATCACGTACATATATGAAGCAATTCCACAGCAAGAGTTATATTAATGCCTGATTTCTATTATTTCCAATTTAAGTATGTTATAACAAGACGGAAATATCATCGAAACGTCCAGTTACACGATTTGAGTTTCTTCAAGGATAAAATATCAATTTGCACACAGATGAAGATACTATTGGCAATATTGAAGGTATAAACCGCAAACAGACATTTACCCGAATAAAATGGTTTCCAATTGATTTGCATAGTCTATCACCTATTTTGTCAGATGCCATTTATATGGATCTGATAAAAGCCTTCGAAAGAGATATGAATCATAAAATGGAATCTGTTTGCAATATATTTCCACCGATGGACATGAAGTCTTTTTCAATGAACAACTTTTTTCATGAAGGTGTTGTCGACATTCGAAGAAAGTTGCTTCGTCAAAGAAAGACCAACTCAGCTGCCTTCCCTGTAGAAGATAATTATTTAGAAGTTCATCGTTACATTCTCTATGAAAACTTCTTTCAATAGTTTTCTCTATACTCTAAACCAATTTCTATTATGTCGGTCACAAGAATCCCCAGGGTAAATGTTCAACTCAAGCATTTACACTTACAAGTGATCCAATCAATTATTCACATATTGAGTCGTAAATCGGCAGCCCTTGTTGACGGAGTATCGACCCGAAACTTTATCTATCCACTCATGTATCCTTTCAGCTGTACCGCTCTTTGACCGCTCACAAAATTAATTCAACAGGTTCTTGATAAATAATTCATTTTTGACGAAGGATCGACTACGAAAATAGGATGTAGGTATGACATTTTTGCAACACACTCAATGTAAAAATTGTAACTTTTTCGGGTTTGATGGCAATCGACTCGATTTCATGCAGTTTCATGTTTTTAACAAGAAAACTTTCTTGATGTATTGTTGAAATGTTTCCCCATTGTCATGTTACACGTCGAATAATGTGACAACCCTAGATTATCAGGTACAAATGCTGTCTGTCAGAAACTATTTACGTATTTTGAAATCAGTAAATTATTATTAAATGACCTGAAAACTTTTCTTGACTGGAAATATGCGATAGCAGAAAGTACAAAACACTGCTTCCCAAATATGTTCAAAACTAATGAAAATTAGGCGTAGATTTATTGATTTATTGATTATGCAACATTTTAATGCTTTAGTGAATATAATTGAAGTTAAAAATAGAAGGATCATACTCAAAAAAAAAAACACATCTGTAAAGCCTTGAGTTTGTTATAATTTTTAACGGCAAACTTTAAAAGTTTATTTATTAACGATTTTCCTGATACCGTTAATTTTGTTCCTATTTCAATTTTTTGCAAATTAGACCCTCATTTTAAATTTATCAAACTTAATTCATAAATACTCGGAATCTTGAGAAGGTTATAAACTCGGTGGTGAATATATTTCATACGTCACTGGAAGAGTTCCAATAGATGCAACAAACTATAAAATCTTTCTGAAAAATGTAACATTTCTTTTTCTCGATCAAGCTCACTCAATTTTCTTGAATTGTGGTTCTATGGCTTTGATAACGAATATGACACTGATAATATTGCATATCGTTTGGATGGAAAATACAGTAGGCAAAAAGAAAAACTGACAAATATTGATAGTTACAAGTTTTCGCTAATATATGATATTGTTGTTTGGTTAATGGATGTGTCCTCTTAAGGGGTTACATAGGTCTTGTATTTTCAAAAATCGATCGACTTTTTTTTATTCCTTATGAAAGTATAGTACTTTATGAGTATTCACAGCAAATTTGATATTGATTTGATATTACCGGCGTTATAGAATTTTGAATACAGCCCGGTCGGTATGTGCGCTCTGCCTTACCTAGCGTATTATAGGCATGCAGCGCGTAAAACCAGCTCCTTTCTTTTTCATCAAACATCACAACATCAAAAGGATGCTCTGATCATCCCGAACGAGGCAAACGAATTACTGTATGGACCTGGAATCGATGACTCGATGTAAGTCGCTAAATATTAACTTAAATTCATTAAATCGAGGTAAAAAAAAACTTTAAACGCGTTTTTCTCGAAATTTTGTTCTTCCGCGCGGTAGGGATGATTTCTCGAGAACGAATCAACCGATTTTGCTAAAACTTTGCACAGTTCTTCTTTATAGTATTGTCTTGTAAATCGTGTCGACTCGTTTCTGTTTTTTAAAAAAAAATTCTTAAAAACGATGAAAATCGGGAAAATTCTAACAAATATGAGAAAAAAATTCAAATTCATTTCAAAACTTTAAATTTCATTTTTTCCAACTTCCTCGTTCAAGCACGAGCCAAGGGGATAAACTATGAGAATTTTTTTATATTTTTGATTTGAGATGAGCCTGCACCGAAATATTCTGCCTACTGCAAAAAAGTTTGGACGAGGAAAACTGCAGGAAAATTGACAATTTTCAATATTTTTAGCTAAATTTTTTTGACAACTTCTTGAATTGCTTAACTTTCGTGTTTGTAAATTTTTAAAAAAAAACAGACTTTTGGTTTTCAAAACAATTTTTTTCGAATAAGTTTTTTTTTTCCTTTAAGACCTTTAAGACATTGGAATGTTTCAAATACTCTAAGAATACGCCAAAAAAAGTTTTGAAGGGATAATCGTATTAGTTCTCGAGATATAGTTATATAAGCAGCGCGGCGATCCCCATCCGGTCGAGCACACCTGCTGCGCGTCCCTGCCTACCTTATCTTCGGTGAGCATGCGTACCATATTCTTATAAATCTGAAATTCACCTTAAATCGCTGACTAACGAGTAGGTTGGTTGGTTGTAGTGGCAGCCCTCTTTATCAAAAAAGATGGCTCACTTAGGACAAGATAGGCCCATTGTGATACCACAAAAAGATGAGGGTGGCACTAGAACCTGTGAGATGACGAAACCCCAAGGTATATGCACTACACTGGTCTGGTTTATATACCTTGACGAGAACAATTTCGATTCCCGTATGAAGCCGGCTATGCAGCCGATATTTAAATCAGCTACTTCCGTGAGGCTGTTCAGAAAGGGTGAGCCTAAAGTTTTCATGCGTTTCCTGGACAGTGCCGAACATTCACACGGAGAGTGTTGGACCGTCTCTTCCTCTTCTTCCGATCTGCAACTCCGGCAGAAATCGTTGAAGGGAACGCCCAACCTTTCTGCGTGGCTGCCAATTAGATAGTGCCCCGTCAGTACGGATACGATGGAGCTCATGGTTTTACGACTCGTGTTCAGAAGCTGCTTGGTGCAGCTGGAACTCAGTCCACGCCAGGTGGGCCTGGTTGTCCTGCAGGGTTCCTCCAACAACCAGGCTCTATTTGCAGCCTTGATGTAATGCTGCTTAAATCCCAGCTTTATGGAAGCTAGAGGTTGACCGACTTGGAGTGTGAGTGTGTACTCCTGGAGCACAGCTTCGCAATTTCCAGGTTTCTTATGAAAATTTCCTGATTTCTCAGCCAGTCTACTGCCTTGTATATTGCAATGATCTCTACCTGAAAGGCAATGCAGTGGTCTGGAAGCTAACGAGTAAGTTATTTCAAAAACTAATAATCAATGATTTTTATCTACCGCAAATTTTACTATTCCAACTTCTGTACAAATAATCTCAAAAAATATTGAACCGATCCGGACCAAATGTGGAGACTTATGGACAAGTTGAACCTACATGTGTTTATAATTTCGGAATAATAATTTGTTTATTAATGATTAAAACGTGACTTTTTTGAAAAATAATCATTTTATTGTTTAATCTAAAATTAATGTAAAAAATTATTTATTATTTTATACATTTTATTGGTTATACTATGAACTACACATCTCATTAACATGAACCTTTTTTTCTGAATGTTGAAGGTTCCCCGGAAAAGGCGTTAAGTTGTACGAAACATTTTTTGAGATAATTTTTTTCATTCGCTTGCATTGCCGCTTTTTTACGTTGAAAAAATATCAAAAAAATATTTTCAAGTTTTTTGAGACAAGTTCTTTGAAGATTTCATGTTTGAAATCTTTTGAATAAGCAACATCTTTTTTAACTTCCCAGTATATGGGAAGTTCTTGTAATCGCCTCGAAAATCGAAATTGAAATTTTCAACTTTTCTTTACGTTTTGAGGTCTATAGAGTATATATAAAGTGTTTTTAGAAAGGGAGATGTATGTGTGTGTGTGTGTGTGTGTGTGTACGTACGTATGTTCGTTCGTGGACACTTTTTTCAACGAGCATAACTCACGTAAACAAAGTCCGATCAACTTCGTTGAGGTGTCAATCGAACCGTCTTTGCAATCTTAAGAGCTGATTAGTTTTTGGAAACTTCGGTCGGGGGGGTTTGCTGTTTTGCCCGTTTGAAGGTCATTTCTGTCATACGCTATATCTCGCGAACCAAACATACGATTTTTTTGAACAAGTAATCAATCGACGAGCATTGACGTTTGTGTGATTTTATCAAAATTTCACAAAAATTCTTGGAGCGGTTTTCAAATTTTTTTTAAAAAAAGGACAAAAAATTAGTTTTTTTTTCAAAAACATAAAATTTTTAACCTTATTGTCAAGTCCTAGTAATCAATGTTTATAAAATTTATGTACTCTAAACAATGTTCGCAAAAACGTCATGAAAACTTTTTCTCATGATTACGTAAAAAAATAAATAAAAAATAAAAAATCATTAAAAGTCATCATGATTTTCCAGGTCTTTTTTATCATTCACTATATCTCACGAACCAGATATAATATTTGCATCATTAAGGTGTCAGTTGACGTGTATTAACATGTTTGTGAAGTTTTAACATTATAAAAATTCGTTTTAGCCGTTTTTTTTAATTTAATAGAAGAAAATGCGAAAAATTATGTTTTTTTCATAGAAAATATTTTTTTACTTGATTTGCACAGCACAGTGATCCAGTTTATAAAATGTATACATTCTTATCAGTTTTTGGAGAGAAACCGGCAAAATTTTATTCCATGATTATGAAAAAACTAAATTAAAAATAAAAAAATCATTCAAAGTAACCATGTAAAGAGGGTTCATACGAGTGCTATTATACCAATTACCAATATTATACAGTGTACCAATAATGTCTTCGTACAGCAGCTATTTGGAATTTAAATGATAAAAAACAATGAATTGTTGCAACAAATTTGAAAAAGTTTTAATGCAGATTTGTTCATTGAACAGTTTTATTTAATTTAGAAACAAAAACTAATCCATTTAAAATATTTATTGCAAAGTTATTAAATATAAAGGAAACAAAGTCGACGATTCGCCTCCAATAATGTCTTCGTACATTTAAGCTTTCGCTTGCCCTTCGATCTCTTTGCTGACAGTTATTGATCATAATTAGTTCCCACTCAAACCGGTTTGTACTTACAGTAAATAAAGGAACATAAATGTAAATTTCGTTGGTTTTGCTCAGTTTTAAATCGAAATATTGCCTGGTTAATACTTCTCGTTGAAAGAGCGTACACTTATATTGAATTTACACTTAAAGGAGCAAAAATCATACGCGGAAATAGCCAAATTACTATTGCGGAGCCGTTCTACTATCCAATCTGCAATCGGGCGCTTTAAATATGAAGGCCGCGTAAAAAATAAGCCTAAATCAGGACGCCCTGCAATTCTCACTGATGCAGATCGGCTGCAAATCAGGCGTATGATTGCCAAGGATCTGTTCATAAGTGCATCAAAAAGTAGTGGAGAGCTCGTTCAACCCAATCGAACAGACGTTCATCCAGACACAGTACGAAAAGCCGTGATTGATGCCGGATTTAAGTCTGGTACACTTCGTAGGATGCCACTGGCAAGTGAAGTTAATCGAAAAAAACGTTTGGAGTTTTGGCGCAATATTATATTTTCTGATGAGTCCAAATATAACATTTTTGGGTCTGATGGGAGACTTAGAGTATGGAGAAACCCAGGAGATGCTTACAACCCCAAACACACCGTAAAAACTGTAAAACACGGCGACGGTGGCGTAATGGTAGGGGTCTGTATGGCTGCAAGCGGCCATAGAAACTTAGAAATAATTGAAGGAATCATGGATCATCGGGCATATATTGAAATTCTAAAAGGAAATTTGAAGCCACGTGCTGAAAAATTGGGTGTATCAAAAGATTTTTACTTTCAACAAGATAATGATCCTAATCACTTGGCTCATAATACTAGGATGTTCTTGGCGTACAAAATTCCACATTTGCTCGAAACACCACCGCAAAGTCCTGACCACAATCCCATTGAGCACATGTGGAACATGCTGGAAAAAGGATCAGGACTCATCATATTAGCTCGAAACCTACGCTGAAACGGGCCCTTCAGCAGAAATGGGCAAAAATAGAGCCAAGCTATGCAAAAAATAGTAGAATCGATGCCACACCGCCTTAGAGCCATGGTTAAAAATAAAGGCTACCCAACCAAATATTAACAAAGAAATTATCTATAGTTTTTAAGATTTTTCATAAGCTGTTACGTAAGTGTACGAAGACATTATTGGAGGCAAATTGTCAACTTTGTTTTCTTTATAGTTTATAACTTTGCATTGAATATTTTAAAAGGATTAGTTTTTGTTTCTACATTAAATAAAAATGTTCAATGAATAAATCTGCATTAAAACTTTTTCAAATTTGTTGCAAAAATGTATTGTTTTTTATCATTTAAGTTCCAAATAGCTCCTGTACGAAGACATTATTGGTACACTGTATATAACAGTCCCATGGATCAGAAATTATTTAATGTCATAATTTAGGAAAATAAGCGAAACCAGTTTACGTGTGATATCTTTAATACTTCAAAATTAATTGAATCTGTTTCGCAATTTGGCGGTAAAACTCTAATGTTATACAAGAGCTTCACTATTTTTCAATTATTTTTTTGAGTTTGGCGCATGTTTCTTCAAAAATTAAGTAAAATATAACTTTTTGGATATTTGAGGGTAATCGTAGTTTTTAAGCGATGAATCGATATTTCTGTTAGTTTTGTATGAAGCAAATGTTTCTTTACAACTTTTTATCAAATATTTTTTTCAAAATTATTACTATTCCCACAGCGTAAGCGACAAGTCAATAAAAAATTATCTAAAATTACAAATCTTACTTTGAACAATGTTGCAAGAAAACTTAGATAACTTGGATAAAATCAAAACCAAATTATTTGGCTGTAATTTTCAATTGTGGAATCGGATTCACATGACAAAATATTGGCATCATGGTTGTCCCTCGACTCTCGTCTTGACTCTTCTGTAGTTTTTTTCTTCTGCGAAAAATAACTTGGTCCGAATTTAGCTTATTCCCTATTTTTTGGATTTCTCGATACAGAAAAGATACAAAAAGTGGTTTCACCTTAAATTCCCAATCGATCATCTTGAATTAATGTCAGACATTCTTTTAAGTGCGAACCATTTTTTCCGTAGAGAGAGAGAGAGATACGTAAATTCTTACTGTGATGCGCTTTCAATTGGGCCGTTTTATTCATTTCGAAATATTATATACCTTAGTCCGAATCTAGGTTTTCCTGGAATCAAGTCTTCATTATAGTGAGATTCAAATCCCCTACTTTACAAATATTTTAACTGGCGCATATATAATGTTGTTTTAAATATGAAAGAATTGTTTTAAACTTAAAATGCTAAAAATTTAACGATTGAAAATAAAATGAGAGACAATAAACGTTGTCGTTGGACCAAAAAGACGTAAGTATCTTAGGTGAAGAGGCGATCACAAGATTATTTGGTTCATCGCTGAAACAATGACACTTTCAGCAAATCTGGTAAGTACTGCCTCAATGTAAGTACACTTGCTGAATCAATTTCTGGTGCAATGGACATTTGCAATTAATTAATTAAAATTACTTTGAACATAGAAAATATTTCGCGCATTTTTAAAAACATAAAACGTAGAACGAAGTTACCAATCACTTTCGAACATATATGCATAATTTTTGAGGACTGCTACAAAATGTTTTTATAAACGTAACAAACTATGGTAAAACAAATCCATTATCCAAAATATATAAATTTCCATATTTCTAGAGCAGCTAGGTATCTTTGCCAGGCGTCGAATTAAACCATCTTAGTCGGAAACAAATTTCATTTGAGCTGAATTCATTTGCTTATCGTTTGTTTACAATTTTATTTGGTGGTAGTCTACAATCATTGAAATAATTACAAATAAAATCAATTGAATTTATCAAAATTTTGTAGTTTTATTCAATACAAAAATAATGATCTCCATATTCTAACAGTCATTTTTCATTGAAATGTAAGTCGATCGTTTAGACTTTCCAATTCACTCTGAATATACAATTCATCTCAATTTTAATTTGTTTCTGTTTCACGATAAAACAAACACTGCTTCTTCTTTCTTTCTTAAATAAAAGCTCATATCAATAACAAACCCTTCGATTTTCATATCAACGTCAAAGAAAAAAATGAAATGATTTTAACTTCGTAAGCTCAACATCGGAAAATATCCCGAAGAATTTTGTCCTGTACAAACAAAATCTGAATAAAACTGTGAGCAGGACTAAGAAAGTATTTTCCTCGTAAAGAAATTGACGAGAAATTATCCTATGAAACGAAATATCAGTTGGTCAAAGGAAAAACAATTTTCATTTTTCAATCGGTTTTTTTTTATTGAAAGAGTCCTACGTAAACAATTGCCGAGTGCAGTGGCGTATGCCGAGGCGGTGCTCAGTGCTCGAGAAAACTGAACAGAAATGGCTAGGACGTACTCGAGCAAAGACTCATCAATCAATCAAAGTGGAAATCAATAACCGCCAAGGTAAATATAATCTAAAAACGAGACTCTGATTGATTAACTACAAATTCTTGTTTCCGTTTTATACATGATGGATTGCCTTATTTCCAATATTAACTTTTTTTTAGAGGACGTGAAAACATCTTGGGTGGGCACTTTCATTCGCCACTCTCAGTATTATAAAATTAATTTTTAAAAGCATTTTGTTAAAAATAGGGTGAAAGTACACATGGGCTTGTTAAAAGCATTTGAATATAATGAATTTTACATTTATGTACGAGAGGTAACATGATACGAGCATATGCGCACTATGATCTATCTTTTTGTCATAGAAAAAGTAATTTATCTCTGTGGTGAATCTAGAACTTTTGAGCGTGGCATGAGAAGTGAATTTCATATGACATGATATTTTGCACTTCTCTTAATTGCTTTCAGTACATATATTTAGCTTCAAAGCTGTATGTATTATAAGGTGCACAAAATATTTCCATTTCTACAATCTAATGAATCTGGAAAGGGAAATATGTCTACATATTGAATATCATCATGAAAATATATATATTCGAACCAGTAGAACCAAAAAAAACATTCGTGGTATTTTGTCTGTTTCATGGCATATTATATTTAGGATGCTTTCTGTTCCATTCTGGAAAAAAAACACTTCTTGCAAGAGAAAAAACTGTATCTATAGACTTTAATTTGGCATGCAATTCAGTTCAGGATGCAGGAAAAGTATCTGTAGAAACATACATATGCACATCGTCAAGTGACATAAAATAGAATTTTCTAGACTCCGATAGCTGGAGATATATATTCAGACAGGCAATTGCGTGCAATGGTACCAGATCAGTAGTAACATTAACTAAATCCTTTTAATATCGTTATTATTATCATACTTATTTCAATATTATTCTAATTAAGTATTGCCGTTGGAACTATGAATGTGGTCGAAATTTCAAAAGAATCGATAGTTCAAAAGTACTGCAAAAATCAGCCTCAAACTATATAAACTCTTCGGACACATTTATTATGAACAAAATTATTAAATCATATTTTTAACTTCCCAGTTCCCTATGGGAAGTTATTGTAATGGGGTCGATTTTGCGAATCCCAAATTTTGACATATCTCTACGTTTTAAGGTCTCTAGAATCCAAATCCATCGTTTTTAGAGAGATGTCTGTGAGTGTGTATGTACGTATGTGCGTATGTGCGGATGTGCGTATGTGCGTATGTGCGTATGTGCGGATGTGCGGATGTGCGTATGTGCGTATGTGCGTATGTACGTATGTGCGTTCGGAGTAATTTTTCGTCTCGATTATCTCAAGAACCAAACATCGGATTGACTGGTTTTAAACGACGCGTAATTACGTAACTTAGAACTGAATGACTTTTCAGCAAAATCGGTTGGGCCGTTTTTTATTTAGGATGAAAAAACTGAAAAAACGACTAAAAATTGCTTATTTTTAAACTGTTGATACGCACTATTAATTCGTGCAGATACCAAATACCTTCATAGTAATGTTGTTATTATTGTGCGTTTTAGCAAAATTGTGATCAAATTTGTAAAAAATGTTATTTAAAAAAAAGATTAATTTATAAAATTGCAAACTTTTATTATCAGGTTTGGGTGAATGGGAGTAGAGACGCTAATGCAGTTAATAATTGGATATTGTTATAAATAATTTAATATTGTTAATAACAATCAAATAATATTAGTTATAATCTGATATTGTATATATAAATTCAATTATAATTATTCAGTAACGGTCAAACATTCTTAATAACGAATGATTATTTTAAACAATAATTAAATACCCTCAATAATAGTTGTGGATTCCGAGGCCGAGATGGAGGACAAGAAGGGTGATGAGGACGAGGTTGCCAAGGCTTTGGTAGAGGATGACCAGGTGGTGGAGACGTCTTCCTCTACCAAAGCTTTTATGGTTAGATAAAAAATTGATAAAAATAGTAACAGTAATTATATTAATTTAGAATAATAATGTTTAATAATAATTATTATTAATAATAATTATTATTAATAATAGTAATTAATAATAAAAGCAAATTATAGCTTTTTATTCAACCACTGGGAAGTTAGTCGTGTGGGCCTCGAGGGTCGCACTTAGACCACATTTTTTTATTGTTGTATTGTACCCGGATTCATGAGAGTAGTTAGTTCAGTAGATGTCGTTCAAAATTTGATTGCAAGGTTGGAAGCAAACATACCAAACTTTTAAAATACAATGGTTTTAGAAAGAGCTTTAGTTTATTTGGAACCAGATTTAGATGACATGCGTTGTTTGTTGTTGTTTGAAGGATTGCTATAAATCAACATTTTTAATGTTCACGCATGACACCTCGTACTTGATACATGCTTTCATGAAAAATGTATTGAATTCAAAAAAATAATAAATAGCTTGTTGATGAAAAACTTTACCAAACGTTTACATCGAAAACAGTTTTAAAAGATGCTAAACTAGTAAGAAGAAAAAATAACTTAATTATGAATCTCATTTTTAGAAAACAATGCATAAAAATAGTTCCCTGTTAATTTTTAACGAATCAATTTACAGATTTTGACATAAACGAATAATTCAAAATATTATGTAATTCGTAATTTTTAGCTAATCCCTTTTATAATTTTTTTTAAATTATTATGTGAGCCAATAAAAAATTCTATTAGATTCCATTTTATATTATTCTAACAAATTACAACTGTTTCCAATAAAAACAATAGTCTTAATGGAACTTAAAAGCTTATCCCGACCTCATTTGAGCAAACAATTTAATTCTACAATGCAACAATGTAAAATAGCGCTGACCATACGTTTTATACAAAAAAGAGGCAAAAACCAACTCAGTCCTTCGAACTAAAGCAGTCGCTTTCAATTTATAGTATGTAACATACATTTCCAGTAATTTTAGACATATCCCTTGGGAAATGCAAGAACAATTTAATAATTGTCGTAGCCTGGAGCTGAACAAAAGAGTGTAGCACTAGGACTGCTTTCCTGCACAGTATTTCTAAATGAAATAAATTTCAAGTTCTACAGATTGACTTTGGATTTAAGTGCACTTTAGTTGATTAATTTTTTTTTTGTCGTGAACGCTATTGTTGTTTCCATGTCCTGACGTTCTCCAGGGATGTGAACGCATGAAAGAAATTTTTTTCGTTCTGGAAACTATCACGTTATGAATTGAGACGTGGACATTTATTTCCTCCCACCAATCTGTTATTATGTTATTATGTGTTTACATGTAGAATGTTGTTCTATGAAACAATTTAACTGATATATATATATATATATATATATATATATCTTGCATGTCAGATATATATATATATATATATATATATATATATATATATATATATATATATATATATATCTGACATGCAAGATTTTTATTTTTGGTGCAAAAATATAATGAACAAGCCGCGAGGTGCGACCCTCGAGGTCCACACGGTCAACTTCCCAGTAATATCTACATAAACATCAAAAACATTAAACACAATAATAATTTTGAAAATAATACTACTTTTAGTAATAACAATGAGAGGTATTCATAGCAGTAACAGGAATGAGTTAATATGAATCATATCGTCTACGGGAGGGTCCATTGATTACGTAAGGTTTTTGGTCGATGAGGACGGATTGAATATTCACGCTGATCAATCGGTGGGGTGCCTTTTTGGTCTTGAAAATTTTTGCTGGTTTTAAAAATTTAAGCATTTTTTTTAATTAAAAGACTATAAAAACTATTTAAAATCTGCTCAAATTGTGCAAATATTTTAAACTTTGATTGAATTTACAACAATTTTTTAGAATAAAAAAAATAAAGTAAAAGCATTCGTATGAACCCTCTTTAAATGGTAACTTTGAATGATTTTTTATTTTTCATTTAGTTTTTTTCATAACCAAGGAAGAAAATTTTGCCGGTTTCTCTTCAAAACCTGATAAGAATGTATACATTTTATAAACAGGTATTACTGTGCTGTGCAAATCAGGTTAAAAAAAAATTTTTTAAGAAAAAAAACTATAATTTTTTCCATTTTCTTCTGTTAAATGAAAAAAAAGCTGAAACGAATTTTTTCTAATGTTAAAATCTTCACAAAAATATTAATACACGTCAACTGACACCTTAATGATGCAAATATTACATCTGGTTCGTGAGATATAGTGAATGATAAAAATGACCTTGAAAATCATGATGACTTTTAATAATTTTTTATTTTTAATTTAATTTTTTACGTCATCATGAGAAAAAACTTTGATGATGTTTCTACACAAATTGTTTGGAGTATATAAATTTTATAAACATTGTCTACTAAATTTCGCAAATCAGGTTAAAAATTTATTGTTTATGAAATAAACCCTAATTTTTTGCACTTTTTTTTCTTACATTAAAAAACGGCTCCAACGATTTTTTTCAAAATTCAAAAGAATCACAAAAATATTAATACGCTTCGATTGGCACCTTATCTTTGCAAATCGCGTGTTTGGTTCGCGAGATATAACGCATGACAGAAATGACCTTCAAAGGGTCAAAGCAATCAGCTCTTCAAATTGCAAAGACGCTTCAATTGATTTCGCAACGAAGTCGATACGACTTTTTTTACGTGAGTTATGCTCGTAGAAAAAACTGTCCACGAACGTACGTACGTACGTACGTACGTACGTACACACACACACACACACATACATCTCCCTTTCTAAAAACACTTTATATATACTCTAAAGACCTCAAAACGTAAAGAAATGTTGAAAATTTCAATTTCGATTTTCGAGGCGATTACAAGAACTTCCCATATACTGGGAAGTTAAAAATCATTCAAAGTTACCATATGAAAAGGGTTCTTCCGAATGATATTACCTTATATGTTTTATTCTAAAGACTTTGTTGTAAAGTCAATCAAAGTTTTAAAATGTTTGGATAATTTGAGCAGATTTTTAATAGTTTTTGCAGTCTTTTCATAAAAATAAGTGGCTTAAATTTTAAAAACCATCAAAATGTCAATCAAATTTGCATTTGTGGTAATCAATCATCATCACTCATCCACTAAAAGCCTTGCGTAATCAATGGATGCTCCCGTAGATGATATGATTAATATTAACTCATTCCTGTTACTGCTATGAATACCTCTCATTATTATAATTTAAAGTAGTACTATTTTCAAAATTATTATTGTGTTTAATATTTTTAATGTTTATCTAGATATTACTGGGAAGTTGACCGTGTGGACCTCAAGGGTCGCACTTCGCGGCTTGTTTTTACGTTATCATGAGAAAATATTTTGATGACGTTTTGCTGGTTTCTCTTCAAAAACTGATAGGAATGTATAAATTTTATAAACATTTATTACTGTGTTGTGCAAATCAGGTTTCAAAAATATTTTTGATGAAAAAAACCCTAAGTTTTTGCACTTTCTTCTATTAAATTAAAACAACCGCTGAAACGGATTTTTATAATGTTAAAATAATCAAAAACATGTTAAAACACGTCGATTGACTCCCTAATAATGCAAATATTATATCTGGTTCGTGAGATATAGTGAATGGAAGAAATGACCTTGAAGATCATGATGGCTGTTAATGATTTTTTATTTTTTATTTAATGTTTCTTGCTTTTATGAGAAAAAGTTTTGATGACGTTTTTTCAAACATTGCTTGAAGTATATAAATTTTATAAAAATTGAATACTGTCTTCCGTAAATCAGGTTAAAAAATTATTGTTTATTAAAAAAAAAAATTTTTTGCACTTTTTTTTCTTAAATTAAAAAACGACTCCAACGATCTTTTTTTCAAAATTCGAGGAATTCACGAAAATTTCAATACGCGTCGATTGACACCTTGACAATGTAAATCGTATGTTTGGTTCGCGAGATATAACGCATGACAGAAATGACCTTGAAGATCATGATGCCTGTTAATGATTTTTTATTTTTTATTTAATTTTTTACATGGTAATGAGAAAAAGTTTTGATGTTGTTTTTACAAGCATTGCTTGTAGTAAATAAATTTTATAAAAATTGAATACTATCTTCCGTAAATCAGGTTAAAATACTATTGTTTATTAAAAAAAACCTAATTTTTTGCACATTTTTTTTAAAAAATTAAAAAACGGCTTCAAGAAATTTTTTAAAAACTTAATAGAATCACATAAATGTCAATACGCGTCGATTGACACCTTGATCAAGGAAATCGTATGTTTCGTTCGCGAGATATAACGCATGACAGAAATGATCTTCAAAGGGGCAAAACAACAAACCCCCCCGACCGAAGTATCCTAAAACTAATCAGCTCTTAAGATTGCAAAGACGCTTTGATTGACACCCCAACGAAGTCGATACGATTTTGTTTACGTGAGTTATGCTCGTAGAAAAAAGTGTCCACGAACGTACATACGTACGTACACACACACACACACACACACACATACATCTCCCTTTCTAAAAACACTTTATATATACTCTAAAGACCTCAAAACGTAAAGAAAAGTTGAAAATTTCAATTTCGATTTTCGAGGCGATTACAAGAACTTCCCATATACTGGGAAGTTAACAAGTTCATAAATGAAAAGGTACTAGTAATTTTGAGAAATGATTCGTTATGAAATGTGCAATATTTATTGTTCTTTTTTTAACAGTGCGGCACACGAAAAAATAATTGACGCCTATATTTAATTTGAAAGTATATTCACTTTAAAGTTTTAAATTTTCTTTACATATTTTTTCACAAAATTATAGTCAAAAGTACAGTTGAGTGTATAAACGTAAAAGTTTCTTGATAGTTTTATAATACTATCCAATTTTCTTGAGTGACCCGAAATTTACAATAATCAAGTTTCGATTCCGACTCGAAAGTTTGCGATCTAAATTACGTAGTGTATTATTACAACGTAATCAAGAAACATGCATGACATATCTCATCAGTCTCTTAAATCTAATTTGTTGTGGCATATTTCCCTAACACCAGCCTTCAAAGCATGGTACGAGTACATTCCTGACCGAAAAGTTAATTAAGTAACAGGATCGCTCACTATTGAAGGTGAATACAAAAGAAATGAACCAACCTCGAAAAGCCACCAAGTCAATGGTAATTAGTGGTGAGTTGCACGTAAATCGTAAATTAAGGACTCACCCGGATATAATTGCTAAATCCGCACGTTAGTTAAATTACAATTTCGCCCAAATCTCATTACGACTTTGTTCTGGGCTATAAGAGAGAGATGGTATAATTTAACATAGCCTTCACATAATGTTACATCGCGAAATGACCACCGTCAGGCGTCGAATATGGGAGCCAATTTGAAATGTAGATTGTCCTGAACATGCAATGCTGTCGTTTTCTATGGAATCTTCAATTATAATGTGACACTCTGCAACAGAGTTGGCATTGTAAATTGTTTTATATAAATAACATAGAACAACATGATAAGACAATAATGACGCATAACCAAACCGTCACAAAAATCATGTATGAAGATTTGATGGTGATAAATGAAACTCATGTTATTAATTAATGATAGTGAAAAGCTTTTGTTTCATTGTTTAATATGCATCAAGTCTTCTAAGGAAGATTTTATGCAAAACAAACTAATGACACACAAAACAAACAAGCCGTGAGGTGCGACCCATGAGGTCCACACGATCAACTTCCCAGTAATATCTACATATGTAGATATTAAAAATATTAAACACAATAATAGTTATGGAAATAATACTACTTCAAATAATAAAAATGTACCCCTCATAAAAATTATTGGAATGATTTAATATTAATCGTAACATCTACGCGAGCATCAATTGATTACGTAAGGATTTTGGTGCATTGGTTTGATTGATTATTCACGCGGATCAATCGGAGGGGGACAGGTTACCAAGCAATTTTTTTTAATTAAAGTTAAAACATGGTGCTGTGAAGACTATTGAAAATCTGCTCAAATTTTGCAAATATTAAGAAACTTTGATTGACTATACAACATATCTTTATTATAAGAGATTTGAAGTATAATGATTCGAATGAACCCTTTTTACATGGTGACTTTGAATGATTTTATATTTTTAATTTAATTTTTTTTGTAATCATGAGAAAAGTTTTTGCTTAATTCTCTACAAAAATTGATAAAAGTTTACAAATTCTATAAACATTTATTATTACAATGTGCAAATCAGGTTAAAAATGATTTTTTTTTATGAAAAAAAACACTACTTTTCCATTTTTTTTAATAAATCAAAAAAAAAACAATTTAACGATTTTTTTAAAATTTAAGAACCTCATAAAAATGCTAATACGCGTCGATTGACACCTTGAGCAAGCAAATCTTATGTTTGGTTCGCGAGATATAGCGCATGACAGAAATGACCTTCAAACGGGCATAACAGCAAACCCCCTCAACCGAAGTGTCCCAAAAACTATTAAGCTCTTAAAATTGCAGAGACGCTTCGATTGACGCCTCAACCAAGTCGATCGGACTTTGTTTACGTGAGTTATGCTCAATTTCGATTTTCGAGGCGATTACAAGAACTTCCCATATACTGGGAAGTTAATAAAATGTTTGATGTCGGACAGTTCGTACGCAGGGGCTGCTTCAAAATGAATTTGCAAAGTAATTGTGCTCGTAATGGCCAGATATTATGTGCAGTTATTTGAAAAATTACAAATAAATCATAACTTAATTTCGCCGTGCTAAAAAATTTGCAAGGAATATAAATCATATAAGAGGAGTTGCGTATTTTTATGTATGTACGTATTAACTACCAAAGTTTGGCTTATTTTCTCACAAAATTTTAGTTGGAATTTTCTTATCGATTACAAAAACTTCGTTTATATTGAAAAGTTCATAAAAAAATGTTAAGAGTGCTTTTATAAATATCAATATTAAAACTAACATCTACTCGTCATCATTGAAATGCTTGTAGCAAAGACAGTTTTAATTGCTACGATCGTATTACGGTATAAGCACTGAAAATATCTTTGCATAATTGAGAACAGTGTATTTTTACTGAGTTCTACCAACGAGCAGTATGAACTAGCTGGATTCATTCGAAGTAAACAATTGTTGAACATTAAATCACGCCTTAGATTTGTCAGAGAATTATAAGGATTTAAAAACGTAAAATGTCATTGACGCAAGATTTTAAAGTAGCAGGAATTTAAATACGAACAGTTTCCATCTAAGTTTAATCACCTTCGTGTCTTCAAAAATTCAAAAAAAAATAATATCCTGAACACTTATACGTACACAATGAGATATACAAATAAACAAAACAAAAAAGATCAGGCTTTTTATCAAATTTAATTCCTGAAAGAAAAATCAGCAGTTTCTACATATTTCACATTGACAGGGTTTTCCAAAAGCACCAAGCGATAGTCATTTTCAAAATTTTGCACTAAGTAAACTGTATGGAAAAACACAGAAGTATATCATGTTTGCCAGTCCGATTTGATTGAAAATTTTCTACATTTCATTTGTTAATTTATTTATTTTATTCAGAAAGTTTTTTTAGTTTTATTATTGGAGACTCAGAGGTAAATGAAATAACAGTATTTCATAACAAAAAATATTGATAGACCGCGAGATATTGGAAGGATTCAAAGTTTGACAAATATTTTCTAGAGGATTTATGTTGCTCCAAAAATATGCGCAACCATTTTTCCACTTTCATTCAAATTCATTTTTAACGAATTTCATCGGTTGTCAAGATACCGTGCCGTAGTCTTTTGGAACCTTATTGCTGTTGAAACTTTGCTTCGTTGTGTGTTGCAGGCCTCTTAGACCTCATCGAAGTGTGATATTGAATATCGGATTGAGTTACGCGGATCAACCGGAGGTGTAACAGGCTACAAATCCTTTTCTACGCTACTTGTTATATTCATATTGTTGCTTCAAAGACAAGAGGATGCTAGCAAAAATGTTGGCGAAATTCGATTTTCAGGGTTATTAAATGCAGTTTTTATTTTAACATCGACTGAAGATATTATGTCGAGTAGTGACTATTTTGAACAGTTTCGTACAAAGTTTTCCAGGCAGCTGCATAATTGCTGATTTTGTATTTTTTCACTACTTTACATTAATGAGAATTATAATTATTTCGTATTTTGCAGCTAATATTGAAATACATCGAATATGCCATATTCAATAACCGCTGTTTCATTCTATGTAAAACAATACAAAGTAATACAAAGGATGGGCTTGAGAAATAATTAAGATCTTACAATCGCTTAAAAACTTAATTAATAAAAGCGACAATTTTTTAATAGACGCAAGTTTTTTTAAGTGCCTGATCTTGTAAAGTTTTGAATACCATTGTATCATAGTACAGATGCAATGGTAGTAAATACCTTTCAAAATCAGATACCATTTTACGTTCAAACACTAATAATCATTTCTTATTTTGGAGTTGATCTTAAAACCATCATATTATACGCAATCAAAATTCAATATCTGATTATAACAACAACATTTTTATGTTATGACCCTATTCAAGACCCGAGAAGAAATAACTGATATCTTATGAACTCTTACCATAAATGAAGTCCAGAAACTCCACAAATGGTTCTCAACTACTTAAAGGACAATTATTTATTCATTATACATATTAATTGTTTATTTTGTCGGTTTGAATGTTTTTTGGAAGTACATATAAGAAAACTATTATATATAATTTCATGGTGCAAACTATATAGAAGAGACATTTTTAGAAACCAGAGTAAGTGAAATTTGAAAATATGCATGCTATGCAACAGCTATGGAAATTTTGGGTGTAACTATTCAAAATGGTCACTACGCGATAAAATCTCTTCAGCCGGTTTAGAAATAAAACTGCATTCAATAATCCTGAAATTCCAAATTCCACTTTCCAATTACTAATTTGGTCAAATTTTTCCCTAGCGACTTTTTGTCTTTCAAATATCGATATGAAAATAACAAGCAGCGTAGCAAATGCTTTCTAATCGGTCTCCTCTTCAAATGATCCACGTAAAGAGTCAATAAACCCCCTCCCGCCAACAAAGCCTTACGTAATCAATGGACGTTATATTAGATGGTACGATTAATATGAACTAATTCCAAAAGCTTTAATGAGTTCTTGTCAATATTATTTAAAGGGATATTATTTTCATTATTAATATTGTGTGTAATATTTTCAATATTCATGTAAATTCAACAAAAAAGTTGACCGTGTGGACCTAAAGCGTCGCACTTTGCGGCTTGTTTATAACCTTAGTGCTTTTTACTCATTTTGATTCTTGTCTTAAATGGAAATGTGAAGAAAACTTTTGCGGTATACGTTTAAAAAAAGCCTTCTTGAAGAATGTCGCACTATGTTTATAAAAATAAATTCATTTTCATTTTAAATATTGATCCAGTCTTTTTTGGATTGCGGCCAAACTTTTTTATATAAGTAATGAATCATTTAAATTAAGACTTTGGTGCTGCGTTTCTTAAAACAGACTCCCGTCATATGAGGCACTACATAGCAGTCATGATGAGGTTAATTTTCGAGAATTGATAGTATCAGTAATTTTCAAAATTCTCAGGTCCAAAATTGATTTGTATGTGATGTTTTTGAGATTTCAAACGCTAAATGTATATTGTGGCAAGTGATTATTTCAATTTACTTCCTTTTTCATAAGAATTGGCTCCGATGTTTACACATCACTAGCACGGCCACCCTAATTTTCTTTGCTGTTCCAATAGCAATTGTAGCGTAAAGGCAATTATATTTAGAAGGCAACCGAATACCCTTTCATCGTCAATGGCACAAACACAAACCGTAGTAACAATACCCCAGCAATCTAATATTGACGACATCTTTTGATACGTATCGATCAATAATCATGAGTAATGGCGAAAGTCACATGACTTTCATTTATATTATGTAATCGGACTTGAATGGCGCAATTACGCTAATGATGTTCATCACGGTTGTGACATGATAAATATAATGTGCTAATGCTTTCAGCCTCCTCTTCCTCCTCGCAAGGAAGCCGCATAACCAACTGAATCGATTCGTGGTGAATTACTGTTAGCGTCGTACTTACAAGCGTGTCCTGCGGTCGCTTTGAAGCAACCGCTTAATCAATTTAAATTATTACTTTGCAATCTTGCTGCGCAAGGACTCAGTGCTCAGCTTCGTCGGCAGGTTAATCAGCATTGAGTAATTGATCACTTCAATTGGGTCGAGGTTCACTGGGGTAAGCGAGCAGTGTTCTTAATAGCTTCTGGAACGAGAAACATAATCAATGCTTCAATAAAAGACAGTTTTTGAGATGAATCCAACTAATCTCATCATGCTAATGGAACCTTCAAAGGTATAATCAATGTGAAGTACAGCACGGCAGTGCAAATACTTCCTGTGTGGTGAGCATTTTTTTATTAAATACTAATGAAAGTAAGCAATAGCAGAATATTTTACAAAAAATTTGTCATCTATTCGCATGATAATATTCAATAAATCAAATTATTCTTTAACATCTTGATAAAATATCATCACTACTATCATCCATTGAAAATTCAAATAAATTCTATGTCTAAACATAGAAATTTGGCGTGTGTAGACCATCGGCGAGGGGTAAAAAATTACTGTGGGTAAGGCGCTTACTATTTGAGAGACATGGAGCCTTAACAGACAAAGCAGATTATTATGAGCATATAGAGAAATACCACCGTAATCATTCTTTCTATTGCATACATTTTAAATTACGATCAGTTATGAAATATTTATATTTTTATGTTATGTGTATCGTTTTTGACGTTATTGGCAAGGAATGTATGTAATAATCAAATACGAAATTAAGAAATTTGATTTTGCATTGCATTTTTTCATGAAATTTGTTAGGAATGTCAAGGAAAGATAGAATTTAGCCGATGAAGCATGTCTCAGCAATCATATCCTTTTCACAAGCTTCTAGCCAACTACTAACTTACACTTTATCGCAAACTCAAGCTCGCTCTTGGACCAGGCATTCTCCACTAAAATCAACGCCATGTAATACAAGGAATGTTGATATGGTTGATCGGCTACGAAATTCTTCAATAGCAATCGAAACTCCTCTTTAAATATGTCAAAGCGTTCTCGGTCAATTTTGAAGCTGAATAAATGATCTAAAATCGTTTTTATAAGGACCTTTTGTTTGTGGCTGTAACCACTAAATTGCAACTAAAATAAAAATTCCAATGATCATGTGCACAACGACAAACTGACTTGCTTAGCCGCTTACCGTTACTCCTGACGTTGATGTTGCAATATGAAATTTTAGTCCAGCTAATTCAATGTTGTACAGGTATTCGTTTAAGTGATCCTTAAATAGTGATACTGGTAAATGCGTCAAGTCAAAATTCAACGGAAATTAAGAAATTTGATTTCGTTTAAAGACATGAATTTCAGTAATGGCTCATGGCATAAAATTTTGGGTCGATCTAAAAAAGAGGCTCTAGTTTGTCAACTAAATTTCTTGATTTTACTGGAATTTGGTTTTAAACAACTTCTACTACCAAAAATAAAGTTGTCTTGCAAGAATTACGAGGTCAAAAAATCTGCAAGGCAGCAATCTACATTCAAAGTCATATTAAAATTTAAAAAAACACCCACAAGAAAATCTGCAATAAGTTGAAAATAACACTTTACCACTTTCACAATTTTACAAAAACAATCAAATAACAATAAACTCTTTTAACGTTCTGTAGCTTACTAGTAGAGCTTACGTGAATTTCCTGCTACAACAATCAAGGTATAGACATATAGACTATTGCAACAGTATGTATTTCTAATTGGGAGTTTTCGATGATTTTCTAGCATCAATTTTCACAGCCGGGAACGCTGCCGGCTTTTTGACTTGTTTCCATATCCTATTGAGGGAAACCGAGCTGCCATTCCAACAAACGGGAGTCGAATGCCCACGGCACTTTGAATTATTGATGAATTCGAGACTTGGAAAGCTTTGCTGCAACTCTTACAGATGTTGATCGCTTTGCTGGCTACTATGGAACTATGAGGATGTGTAGAGTGAAGAGAATACAGTATGATGGAATAAACACTGAGATCAAGTGGAACGATTGTGCATGTTTACAGTGATGCATGCAAGTCATTCCCTTATAAAACTGAAGTGTTAGACATTTTTGGAACATATTTGGAAAGGGAAGCCGATGGGAATCGGCTTATATGTGAGCTCCGCCACTGGTGTAGACAAGTATTACAGCAGAATCACTTGAATAGGTGTTAGGATGTTTTTCTTGTTAAAGATCAACATACACCTAGGGGTTTGAGAAAAGGTAAATTGTGACAATTGTTTCAGGCAGAAATAAACTTTACTGAAAGATTAGCAACAATATATTCTTGTAGATGTAAAATTTCCACCAAAAATATATTTATTCTCTGGGCAAAGTTTTGTGGTGCAACCCTCCGGTAATGCAACTTTTTTTTAAAATTTGAAATTAACTTCGACGCTTTGAATGAAGCAGAAATCGTTTAGCTATTGTTTAACAATCTGAAATTAAAGTTCATGGTATCAAGATTACAAGTTTTTAATTATCCAACCATTCAGCAAACAGTATAAATATAATTTAAATATCTAAATGAACGAACAGCTAGCTGATTTTTGAAAAATGTATTTTTAGATGCAATTTGTTGATTTGCCTTAAAATTTAAACTCACATTCATTTCAAAAATAAGCCCCAATCGCGTTTCAAACCCACAATACGATAATCGTGGGTTCGACACGCCGCTCCTTACTTGCGCTGCTTCTACCTGAAATTAAAACTTACTAATTCATAAAATACTCTAAAAACTGTCAGGATCTTTCTCTCTAAATCCGCGGGATATTGCAGCCTAATATTAGAGGGATTGATCTGAAAGGACAAGATCGGGCCTTCTCTTTGTTGAACCGTTCATGATCCATTGTGTCATGTAGACGTGAAAACCTTCTGATTCAATCTATGGATAATCTTGACTTCTTACGGAAATCCAAGAACTGGCCTATTTGTATGTTCCTTAGCTCACTTAGCTCTTTGAAAAAGAATGTTCCTTAGCTCTTATGCCTTCCAGCATAATTAACCAATCTATTGGTATATAAGAGCGGTAGAAAACCTGCGTTTGCCACTAGTAAGAAAAGTGAAGTTCTGAACTTAACGCTTGTTTTGACCTCCCTTAAATTGGCGATATCGAAAGGAAGATCATGATACTCTTTACCATTGAAAAATTAGTGATGACTGTCACGTCTTTTATATTTAAAAATGCGCAAAATGCCAGTTGACCTAGATTTGTGGAGATGACTGGGTCAGGATTGAATGACTTTCATTTGAGAAGCTTGTCTTTCATGAAGCAGGTTTATTTAACAGTTGATTCCTTTTCAAACATCCAAATCTATGTGTTCAATGCTAGGTGCTTAGGGAGCAAGACATTGATAGAAGTTTATGTAGCTAGATTGATACATCAGGTAAAACAGAAACAATGCGCCCGTCCATCGATGAATTGGGTTTTTGGAAGTACGTTAACATAACAACTCTTTGCGTGGGAGTTCTTTCACCGCAATTATGGCTTGTGTCAATGGAAAACCTTTTGTTGAATCTAGAAAAGAATGGCTTCAACGTTGTCGCATATGCCGACGATGAAGTTATTCTAGCCAAATTCATTACTACATGGTACAATCTGCTTTGGCAGGTATAGCCACTGTTGCAGGTGCAAAATCATGTGTTTTTAAATAAATTGGTTCTACATGGAAATTTTATTTATATATGAAAATAATTATAAGTACATAAAACTAAAATATCGGAATATCGGAAAAAAACTTTTAAACGCATTTTTCAAACAAAATGGCCGACTTTTCGTAGTTTCATTCTGAGATGTTTTTCAAATCGGCCGGACAAATAACTCGAACAATTTTCATCCAATCGTCTTAAAACTTTAATCACATATTTATAATTGCATTTCGCGAAGAAGTCCCTGAGATTTTTTCTAAATAAAAAACTTTCCATTTTATGACTATTTTTTAACGATTTTTTTCGAAAAAAAAGAGTTTTCACTTCAAATGCTTCCCAATCTCCGGAAAATCAATATTTCTGAATTTCCTCAAGTACTTCGCTAGGTATTGTGATAAAGTTCAACGGATTTTTTTGCTTTATTCTACGTTCAAAATTGTGGCTGCTAGTTGTCCGGCCGCGGAGCGCTTTAAAAAAACACCTCGGAATGGCCAGTTTGTTTGAAAAGTGCGTTTATAACTTTTTCCCGATATTCGATATTGTGGTTTTATGTACTTATAATTATTTTTAGAAGTAAATGAAACTTCCATATAAAAAAAAATTTAAAAAACACATAATTTTACACCTGCTACAGTGGTCATACCCCTTAAACAATATCAGCTAGTGGGCCAAGAATTGCATTGAAGGCTTGAATTCCACTAAAACAGAACTCGTGTTTGGAAATAACGAATGCGACATGTGCCACTCTCAAAACTGAACAAAAAATAATTTAAAATGTAATGCTATTAGACACATAATGTATTAGTAGAGACTATTGACGGTCCATGAGGCTTACAGTGAATATGCCAGAAAAATTGGACTCCAGCTAGCGACCTATATCGGAGTTGTGACAACAAAGAAGACTCTGTGTCCAGTAAAACACCTTCTGTGCAGACATTTTGTAAGAAAACATAAGCACTTTTTGAGCATTTTTCACTTGGGGCATTTCACGTGAAGCGGATAACGAAAAAAGTGAGGTTCTGAAATTTGTTCATATGTTCTTAGGCATATTTGAACTTCTAGGGTACATGACCGTGTACATATGATATTTTTTTATTTGAGGTTTTATTGTTAGGACATGTGATTCTATAGAAATCTTTTTATTCACGAAAGGGCTTCTATGAAATTTTATTTACATATTGAAGTAAATTATAATTGGATAATAAATGTAGTGTTTTGTATAGAAAATTTCCTGTTCATTTTGATTGTCAAATGAGATTCAAAATTTGAATTTTTTTTTAAATTTTAATCCGGAAGTAAATGTTGTAACTATTTTTTTAAAAAACATTTTGAATTTAATTTATTTTATTGAAAAATAAAGCTTTACAGCTTTGAATTTTACCATTAAAATTGCATGAGATCGAAATTAGTTTCGGAAGTACACCAAATCTAGTACGTACGTACGTACGGTCAGTGATGTAAAACACTTTAAAACGTAACTTTTTTCAATAATATTGATTATGTATTATTGTCTTCACGTGAAATCCCCCATTTATCAAATGATAGTAAGGTCTGGAAAAACTCGAATTAATTTTTTTCCTAAAAATATGTACAAAATATACAAACAGGATAGGTTTGAGAAGATATGCATAACAAAACCATTTTAGATACTCGCAAGAGCATACCATGTCTTGTTTATATACCTTAAAATATGTATATATATATATGCAATTTATCTTAAATAAGTTGAAATGAAATTATCGAATATACATGAAAATGGTTCAAATATTCCATAAAATTATGCTAGCAAACTCCAAACCGTGAAATTTTGGTACAGTGTTTTGCAACTTGTTTAAAGTTTTGAGTGTGCAAATTTCTATCAAAAAATTTATGGATGGGAATATAACAGGCCATTTTTATTATTTTACTGATGAAGATCCTTGACTTCCATGAAAGGTTGATGTTGAAACGTGACATTCAAAATATTATTAGTAGCTGTGTCGATATGAGCAGTTATGGACAAACGTTTGGTTTAGATTTTAGTGATAAAAGTGAAAATTACAAAAAGCCGTAAATATTCACGATTTTATAACTTTGAATCTCTTAGAAGATGTGATTTTTCAAGATGTTTTTCATAGAGAAAACCAGTCATTACAATGTAAATTGAGATCTTAAATCATACTCTAGACAATAACGGTCCTCCCTGAATCTTAATCCACCACTACTGCTACATTTATTTGAAATAAAAGAATCAATCAGTAGCGTTCCAAAATGAACAACAAATGCTTGGAAGTTTCGTAATTTTTGAATGTTTGAGAAAATAGCTGCCACCAACCTGTTAACTCCTTTTGTGTGCTCAAGTATGGAGAATGTGAACCACGTTATCTCAAACAAAATTTAATTTTTATGTTAAAAATATCGTTAACTTTCTACATCTCTCATTGTTTAGTGACTGTGAAGGAAGCTCGCACATTTTTCTGGGTGTTCGCTTCCTGTGAACTTATCACACAATCAAAATTTAGCTTTTAAGAGATACCGTAAAACTCCTTAGAATGCGAATTCAGTATAAATTACCTTTTCTGGAAACAATTCAGATATTCTACAAACAAATTGTGGAAATGAATTACATTGTTACGTTTGTTTCAGGAAGCCCAATTGCTTTTGTGATGATTTTCATAGAAAGTTTCCATCAAAACACGTTTAAACTGCTTTTTCCGGCCATTTGATTTGGAACACAGATGAAATTCGGTTGGTGGGGTCATTTTTAAGACAAAATGAGACAGTGAAAATAGTTTCGTATCTTGCGAGAAGATAGTTTCAGTTTGGTTTATCAACGTCGTATACGATAAGATGGCATATCTCACAAAGCAGAACCATTTATTTACGTAAAAAGAAAGTCTTTCCAAAGCCAAATGAGATTGCTACGGAGTTTAGTTACGTTGTGATTCAATTGAAATTAATTTTGTATCTAGTCTAGACACATTTCACTTCCATGCCTCCGTGACATGCACTCGGCAGACATTCCTCCGGCAAAAGTCTTCAAATTTATGCTCCTCTTAACGTCGGCTAAAGCCCTGTAAAACTGCAGCACTGTTTGAAATAATGTAGAGAGCATGGCACTAAAAACGAAACCAATAAAAAAAATTCATTAAAGATACTTTCCTCCCCCACTCGTTTGCTGTTAGCAGCCTTTGTGGGTGAGACATTCAAACAATCGACCCCGACGGTCGGTCGACGGTCGTTGATTGCACTTTGATTTCCTTCAGCAACATAAAATTTGCTCCGAATGAGTGCCATAAGAAGTGGAGGAGTGTGACACATAAACCACGCCAAGGAATCCTTAGACCGTATAAAATGGAATCTTGGATCATAAATCCAAACGGAAACGTGGACTAAATTCAAGTTTTATTATTGGGTCATATGGATGGCAAGTAGGACAGGTACTGGTGTTAGATCCCATACGACACCATTTTGTACTCAAGGGACACG
Source organism: Oxycera nigricornis (assembly GCA_963942545.1). Taxonomy (NCBI): domain Eukaryota; kingdom Metazoa; phylum Arthropoda; class Insecta; order Diptera; family Stratiomyidae; genus Oxycera; species Oxycera nigricornis. The sequence continues at coordinate 83,529,411 of OZ012661.1, forward strand.
ATTTATGGCTTGATTATATTCTATGGGTAGTAATAATTAAGATGGTCATCAAATATGCATTCATGTTTGGAGAAGTGTGAAACTTTTACAACATGAACACATCAATAACTTTGAAGAAGACCTTGAGTGGTGCATGGCTAATATGCCTTATGATCTACTGGGTGAGTTTAACGGAAGATATAGCTCTGGATATTTTTCGATGGTCTTTCTATATTCGCTAAATATTTTGCTTTGAAAACATTGAAGATTAAATCGATAAGATACGATTTGATCTTCATTTGTACAGTTTTGGCTTTTTATCACATGCGATCATCAAACACCTATCCAGCAATTGTGCAAGAATATTCTATTATGGAATAATTTACTATTGGGATAGAAACTTTGAATAACTCTTTAACGTAACTGTTAATTGTTAATTAAATATACTCTAGAAACAACTACGCGGGTAAATATTTCATAACCACCTCTTATTAACTTCCCAGTATATGGGAAGTTCTTGTAATCGCCTCGAAAATCGAAATTGAAATTTTCAACTTTTCTTTACGTTTTGAGGTCTATAGAGTATATATAAAGTGTTTTTAGAAAGAAGTATGTATGTGTGTGTGTGTGCATGTACGTACGTACGTACGTGCGTTCGCAGGCAGTTTTTCTACGAGCATAACTCACGTAAACAACGTTGTATCCACTTCGTTAAGGTGTCAATCGAAGCGTCTTTGCAATCTAAAGAGCTGATTAGTTTTTGGGAAACTTCGGTCGGGGGGGTTTGCTGTTTTCACCCCTTGAAGGTCAACCATGTTATGCGCTATATCTCACGAACCAAACGTACGATTTTTTTGAACAAGGTGTCAATCGACGCGTATTAACATTTATGTGATTCTACCAAATTTTTAAAAAAAATTCTTGGAGCCGTTTTTTAATTTTTTTAAAAAAAGAGCAAAAAATTAGGTTTTTTTTTCAAAAACACAAAATTTTTAACTTGATTTTCAAACCTTAGTGATCAATGTTTATATAATTTATATACTCCAAATAGTTTTTGTGAAAAAAACAGCAAAAGTTTTTTTCATGATTACGAAAAAAATTAAATAAAAAATAAAAAATCATTAAATGTTCGAGGTCATTTACGTCATTCATTATATTTCGAGAACCAAATATAATCTTTCCATCCTTAAGGTGTCAATCAACGCGTATTATCATTTTTATGAGGTTCTTAAATTTTAAAAAAATCGTTAAATTGTTCTTTTGATTTATTAAAAAAAATGGAAAAGTAGTGTTTTTTTCATAAAAAAAATCATTTTCAACCTGATTTGCACATCGTAATAATAAATGTTTATAGAATTTGTAAACTTTTATCAATTTTTGTAGAGAATTAAGCAAAAACTTTCTCATGATTACAAAAAAAATTAAATTAAAAATATAAAATCATTCAAAGTCACCATGTAAAAAGGGTTCATTCGAATCATTATACTTTAAATCTCTTATTCTAAAGACATTGTTGTATAGTCAATCAAAGTTTATTAATATTTGCAAAATTTGAGCAGATTTTCAAAAGTCTTCACAGCACCATGTTTTAACTTTAATTAAAAAAACTGCTTGGTAACCTGTCCCCCTTCGATTGATCCGCGTGAATAATCAATCAAACCAATGCACCAAAATCCTTACGTAATCAATTGATGCTCGCGTAGATGTTACGATTAATATTAAATCATTCCAATAATTTTTATGAGAGGTACATTTTTATTATTTGAAGTAGTATTATTTCCATAACTATTATTGTGTTTAATATTTTTAATATCTACATATGTAGATATTACTGGGAAATTGACCGTGTGGACCTCAAGGGTCGCACCTCATGGCTTGTTAACATTTTTGTATCAAGGCCATGTAGAATTTAATGAACAATTTCGACTGGCCCATTTCCGGGCGATAATTTTCCTGCTGCAATAAAGGTCTTCACGTGCAGTGTTTCACACAAATCAGTTAAAACATATAAATTATTACATTGGCTCGGGCTGGTCGTAGTCTCCCAGTATGAAGTTGAAAGCTGCAACTCAAAAATAATGCCGTCTCAATCCATAAATGCAGTTTTAGGCCCCAGGCAACTCTTGTTCTAGGCAACCACTTCTAATTACAAAAGCCAACGTTTTGAAAAAAGCCTAACGTGAGCACAATTTTTTTGAAGAAGCTTGTATCACAAATCTGTAATTATCAAATCCATTTATTTACCACGCAAAGATTTTTCGAAAAAAATAAGTTGTAAATCCTTTCCAATTTGTTAACAGAAAAAAAACTCATTTAACCCTAGATCACTAACCTTATTTTTCAACGCTTATTACGAACCTTCGTCGTTTTGACTACGCCTTTTAAAGTAAGGGTTTCAAAGGTTCCAGGAACCATAATATTTATATTTTTGTATAACATCTTTCAAACACAATCATTTACTAGTAATTTTATTATTTTTTACTAAAACAATATATTTATTACAGCCTTTTGAATGTGATCATAGACTTCAATCAAAATCAACATTGTTGACATTTTCGAATACGCGTCGTCGATTCGACGAAGATTCGTAATCTAGGGTTAAAACCAATCAGTGGTTTTAAAGTTGTTTATTTATTACCCAAATACAAAAAAATGCATGCCCTAATATTCAAGGGTTCTTTCATATGTTTTTATCGAAGAAATCTCTTTGAAATACTTTTGGGATTTATTTGTTGATATATCTTTGCCTGTAGTCTCTAACCGACTTCAAATTCGTATATCGTATTCGTATATCTTCATGCAAATTTTTACCTTATTAACTTCCCAGTAAATGGAAAATTCTTGTAGTCGCCTCGAAAATCAAAATTGAAATTTTCAACATTTCTTTACGTTTTAATGTCTATAGAGTACTCGCATATATAAAACGTTTTTAGAAAAAGAAATGTATGTGCGTGTGCACGTACGTATGTATGTGCGTGTGCACGTACGTATGTACGTACGTGCGTTTATGGACAGTTTTTCTACAAGCATAACGCACGTAAAAAAAGTCGCATCGACTTCGTTAACGTATAAATCGAAGCGTCTTTGCAATTTTAAGAGCTAATTAAGTTTTCTGACAATTCGGTCGGGGGGAATTGTTGTTTTGACATTTTGAAGGTCATTTCTGTCATGCGCTATATCTCGCGAACCAAACATACGATTTGCATGTTAAAGGTGTCAATCGACGCGTATTGAATTTTTTGTGATTTACATTTTTTATAAAAAAATCGTTGTGCCGTTTTATATAATATAACGTTATATTTATTAGAAAAAAAGGGCAAAAAGTTAGGTTTTCCATAAACCAAAAGTTTTTAACTTGATTTGCACAACACAGTAATCAATGTTTATGAAATTTATATATTTGAAACAGTTTTTGTAAAAAAAAACCAGCTCACTTTTTTCCCTGACTACGGAAAAAAATAAATTAGAAATGAAAAATCATTAAAAGTCATCATGATTTTCAAGGTCAATCTTATCATTCACTATATCTCACGAACCAAGTATGATATTTGGATCATTAAGGTGTCAAACGACGTGCATTAACATTTTTGTGATGTTTTCAACTTAATAAGGAAATCGTTGCAGCCGTTTTTTTTAATTTAATAAAAGAAAATGCGATAAATTAAAGTTTTCTTCATAAAAAATAAATTTCTAACCTGATTTGCACAGCTCAGCAATAAATGTTTACAAAATTTTTACATTTGTATCATTCTTTGAAAAGAAACCAACAAAACTTTTTCCATGATTCTAAAAAAACTAAATTAAAAATAAAAAATCATTTAAAATTACCATATAAAATGGGTTTATACGAATGATATTACATTGTATATTTAAAGTTTTCACAGTGTTTTAATTTTAATTAAAAATCGGCTTAAATCTTGAAAACCAACAAAATTTCAATTTTTAGCAGTTTAATATTAATTTATCAATATCAAAGTTTTTAAACAAAGGTGGTCGGATGACGTAATATATACACATTATGCGTCTTCAGCATGTTTTGCTGTTTTTAAAACAATGAACGGTGATTGAATGATGAAAATAATTTTTGGATGGAACTCACTACCCAGAAAAGCTACCATAAACATGGACCTTTCCCGGACAAATCTGTACGATCCATGGTTTTTTCCACACAAACGTCTAACTGTACTCGACAGCCAAAATTGATCGAAGCTACGATCCTTATTAGCCTGGCCCCACTTTCACTCTGCCTCGTTGTTAACATTGGTTTCCAATATTTTATCTTAACTCGCGTTAGTCGTTTCGTTAAGCTGATGATGAATTGTATATAGTGACAAGTTAACGTTCTTTTTGCAAAACATTTCACGAGCTTATCTCAACAAAGTACTCGGACTTCTCTTAAATATTTTATTTAAGTCCTCTTAATTTTTCCTACAATCCTCCACGTACATTTCCTAACGAATGTTGCTGACATTTTTAAGGCACTTTGAGGCAGCTTTGTGAGACATATTTGGTCGTTAGGGGTTACAAACTATAAATGCAGCCTCAAACCTAATTTTAAAACGTCACTCAATTTTACTAAGTGTTTTCCTTCGGAAACGCGAAATTAAGCTATAATCACTCCTTCATCTCATAACAGAGTAACGATGTACCAATTAGGATTACGACCTACCGCGTTTTGATTCGTGAAACTGAAGGCTCTTACCAAACATACTGTTTTTTGTAGTTTGTGTTCAAATTTCTATGTTTATTTCGAAGTGCAATAAGATTTATCTTGAAATACAACTAAGTACCTATGCAAATCGACCGGCGCTATAATTATTTTCCTGAACTGCATCCTTCAAATTATTACTAGCATTTTTATTGGATCCATTCAAGCGATTAATTTCATTCGTGCCTGCTTGCATTACAGACAATAACTTTAAAGTTCTCCTCCAGCTATTTTCAAGAACGCTTTTTGACTGACTCTTTCGGTTTTCCCGGTGTGCTATGTTTTTCCCAGTTACATCCATAATTTTTCTTGACATTTTCCCGCCACTGCCAAGCCACGCCACGTCAGACCATCCAGTGGAAAACATTGACCTACAAGCAATTACTTTCCGCGGAGCAGCTGTTCCAAATGTAACGACCACCCCTAGGGCATCCATGCGGAAAAAAATTTAGTGGTGCAGCACTTGATGGTGGTAACAGCGGTCGGTGTCAATTTTACTCTTTGCGGAAGACTTGGGGCCACGCACGTATTACATTCGAGTTATGCCAAATGAGGGCATGCGCGATTCAAACCGATTTGAACCGTTTCAAAATGCTAGAAGGGAAGGTCTAGACCATTTTATGCATTAGCAATCTGTTATACTGATAGAACGCGCAGGAGTTTCAAAGATAATTACAGATTTATGGTGAATGTTATGAAGGGGCAATTGACAATTTATTGGCCTTTCTCGAACGGAAAATTTTCTGATTCATTTCACCGTCAACACATGTATCTGTTTAAATGTCTGTCATGCGAATACACAGGAATGCGAAAACATTGTAAATATTCCAGTTAATAATAGAAGAATGTGGAGACAATACAGTACTTGCAGTGCTTTTTTCCAACTAAATAGCTAAATCCATCATATCTTCTCCACTGTAGGTAGCCAATAAAAATTTGGAATTCTTTTTTGTCAATTGGACACCAATATACAAGTTTGGACTTTGACATTAAACTCTTAATTGAAGATTAAAGAAAAAAAATTTCTCGTTGGTATTGGAATTGAGCACATATTCTGACAAGCATGTAAAACAAAATCATGATGCAACCAGTAAGGAGGCCAATTTAAACAAGCCGCGAGGTGCGACCCTTGAGGTCCACACGGTCAACTTCCCAGTAATATCTAGATAAACATTAAAAATATTAAACACAATAATAATTTTGAAAATAATGCTACTTTAAGTAATAATAATGAGAGGTATTCATAGCCGTAACAGGAATGAGTTAATATTAATCATATCATCTACGGTAGTATCCATTGATTACGTAAGGCTTTTGGTGGATGAGGGTAGATTGATTCGATAAATCAATCAGTGGAGACCATTTGTACGTTATTTGTTATTTTCACATCGATGATTGAAGGACAAAAGAACGCTAGCAAAAATGAATGCAGTTTTTGTTATTACGCCCGCTGAAGAGATTTTGTCGCGTGATGGTCATTTTGAATAGTTGCGTTCAAAATTGCCATGAGTACAGCAAAATCGCTGAATTTATATTTTTTCCCGATTTTATTTCAACGAGATTAAAAATTACTGTATATTTTCTATTGGTCTTAAAATTTTTTGAATATGCAGTCAAAAATAGGTTCAATTGCATGTAAAAAGTAAAATGTTTTACAAATGATGATGGAGGAAGTAATTGAAATCTTACGATTACTAAAAAATGAATATACTAAAAACTGATATTTTTTATTTGATGAAAGCTTTCTTAAGCATATGATCTTTCAAAGTATTGACTATAAAACATTTTACCATTCAAAGCGTTGATTACCACAATTGCAAATTTGATTGAAATTTTGATGGTTTTCAAAATTTAAGCAGTGTTTTTAAATTAAAAGACTATGAAAACTATCAAAAATCTGCTCAACTTATGCAAATATTTAAAAATCTTGATTGAAATTACAAAAATTTATTTAGAATAAAAGATATAAAGTAATATCATTCGCATGAATTTTTTTTTACATGGTAACTTTGAATGATTTTTTTTTAATGTAGTTTTTTTCATTATCATGGAAAAAAGTTTTGCTGGTTTCTCTTTAAAAACTGATAGGAATGTATAAATTTTATAAACAGTTATTACTGTGCTGTGCAAATCAGGTAAAAAAAATATTTTTAATGAAAGAAACCCTAATTTTTTTTATATTTGTTCAAATTTTTTATCAAATCCAAATATCTATAGATACTATAAATAAAAAAAATTATGCCAAAATAGAGCACCAAATCTATTCATCCGTAATATAAACAATTACGTGAGTTTAAAACATTGTTAACAATGTTAAAACGCCTGGGTGCTACTCAAAGTCTTTCAACGGTTTGAAAAAAATAATGTCTAGAAACTAAGCTTTGATAACTGTTTGAAGGGTTGTTTGCCAAAGTTTTCAAAATTACTTTGGACATATTTCAATGTTAGCAATTTGAAAGTCATATTAATTGATGTAATTTGTTCTTAATTTTTCAAGGTAGCTTGAAACTTGACTTTTCGCGAAAATTCAAAGGAAGAAACAGAATGAGTTTATTTTCAGATTTCAGCACCTTGTTATACAACAGTTTTTGGAAGAATACTCTCAAATCAAGGCATAGAGTTTGGTAAATTTTGATATTCTAGCTTGACGCTTACAACATACACAAAAATACAACTGTTACGTGCTCCCATATAATCTATGACAATCAATTGTAAATTTTATGCCACATTCTTAATATTCTAATCAATTCGACATTTAATCTTAATTTCCGCCATTTCCGTTTAGCAATTGAATTAAATACAGCTTCGTCTTCACAATTCACTTTTCATTTTTATAGTGCCTCACATGCGTACATGAGTCACAAGGCTGATCTTATAGCCGCAACGATCTCTCTCGCTCACTTTATAATTATTTCATTTGTGATAAAATATCGTACATGATGTAAAAGTAATTTTGCCGGAAATATGACAAACGATTTTGAAATGAAATGACCACGAATGCAATGGTACATTAATCAGCAGCTTAAGGTTTTAATGTTTTAAGAGGCAAATAAGAAAAAAAAACATAAATTTTTCAAGTGCCAATTTCTTGGCCTCATAAGTTTGTAAATTTTATGTAATTTATAGTTTACAAACAATTTTTGGCATATGACCTACGCAAGTGAGTCTTAGGAAGGCCATTTTGTCGGTCCGAATTGTGCATCACGTTTTGCAGCATAGCCGGCCTTATTTTGCCCATAAAGCGTCGAATATTGGTTGTTGCTTTCAAGTTCATCAGCAAAAACAAATGATCTTAAGGCCGGTCCAGACGTTCCGTTTTGCACAACCTTTTGTCTGCACAGTTCAAAACGTTGCAGAGGAAACGTTGCGTGTAGATAGGTAAACTGCGCAGTTTTGAAATGGGTGCGAAAACTGTACAGTTGCAGTGATAGCTGAGCCAGAGAGCATAGATTTTCTTGAACTGTGCGGACAAATCGGCGCATGTGGACGGTATTATTTTTCTCAACAAGACAGCATGCCAAAATTGACCAAAGTAGTACCTCCTCCATGACGATATCACTAAAACGAAATATACAGATATCTTTGCACCATGTGGACGCTCTAAAAATTGCAACGTTTTCATTCCGTCTTAAGACTGCACAGACAAAAGGTTGTGCAAAACGAAGCGTCTGGACCAGCCTTTAGGTACCTCCACAAAAAGTAGTCCAATGGAGTCAAATCACATGATCTGCTCAGCCAATTCGCAGGTCCATATCTTGCGATGATTCGTTCACCAAAGGTTTAGTCAAATAAAGCAACGCTTTCACGCGCTGTATGGGATTTTGCGCCATGTTGTTGGAATTCTTTGTCATTCAGACAACTGGCATTGATGTTGAAATTAAAAAAAAAACAATCATTTACCGGTAGTGATCACCTTCGCGAGATATAACGCATGACACAAATGACTTTCAAAGGGGCAAAACAGCAAGCCCCCCGACCGAAGTTTCCCAAAAACTAATCAGCTCTTAAGATTGCAAAGACGCTTCGATTGACACCTCAACAAAGTCGATACGACTTTGTTTACGTGAGCTATGCTCGTAGAAAAAAGTGTCCACGAACGTACAGACGTACGTACGTACGTACACACACATACATCTCCCTTTCTGAAAACACTTTATATATACTCTATAGACCTCAAAACGTAAAGAAAAGCTGAAAATTTCAATTTCGATTTTCGAGGTGATTACAAGAACTTCCCATATACTGGGAAGTTAAAAATATTTTGAAAACATTTGTAAGTATTGTTGTCTGTCTTTTAATATCTTGAGAGTAATATCTGTTGAACATCTAGAAACTTGAGAATGTAAATTCACGTAGTAAAATTTTACCTCGATGCTTTTTGCCTTTATTTGGAAATATGTATCAAGAATTAATATCTTTAGACACTTTTTATTAAAAAGAAAGCAAATTTATGCCAAAATATTGCCAAATCTATGCGTGAGTTTAAAATATTGAATCAATTGCTGGGAATGGTAGACCGCCTAGGTGCTATTCAATGTTTCTCATCGATGTGGAAAAAAATCATGCCCAGAAACTTAGCTTTGAAAACTGTTTGAATGGTTGTTTGTCAAAGTTTTCAAAATTAATTTTGACATATTTCAATGTTAGCAATGTGAAATTCATCTTAATTGACCTAATTTGTTCTCAGTTTTTCAAGGTTGCCTTGAGCTTTAAACTTGACTTTACCAAAATAAATGAGATTTTCTTTTTAATTTTTGAAAATTCAGGGGTGCACCGCCCCCTTAAAAGTCTTTCAATGATAACTTTACATCGAAAAAGTCAATTTTGCATATTTATGAGCCCATTAAGCTTGAAATACGCGTCATCGCTAAAACTGATTAAACGGTGAAAATGCGATTCAACTTGCAACTGTTTCTCGATCCATTCACCAAAAAGACGAGTCAAACGATAGTCTATTGGCTTCAATTGCTACACTAGTTCGATCATCTAGGGATTTCTCCCAAAGTCAAGATCTTTCCTCAAAATTTTTCATGAAGTAAACGGACTGACGCCAAGTATTTGAGAACGGTGTCGAGTTGATCAATATAGATCCTCAGCCGCACTACCCTCAGAGCCTCTACAGCAGCAATAGCTGCCTTAGTACGCGCTGGACGAGCTCTTGTTGGATTAAAATTGTCCAACAGGATATATTTTGACATAATTTTATGAGCTGCTCAAATGATGCATTATGAGCATAGTTAAATTGGACGAAATTCTCTATAAGTTTGGCGCACAGAACACGAATTCCGGAAATAAATTTTCACAATTTCGAGATGTTGTTCGAGTGCTCTTAGTTGTATGGTAAATAAAATAACTGTTAAACTACGCAGTTAAAATGACAGATATAATTTTTAAAAGATCTATGCTTCTAAAAGTAACATTAAATTTGAATAACTGGTAGCGAAAGAAAGTCTTACTATATGCTCTACAACGCACAAAAAAACGTTTCGGCTTTTTTTAATTCATTAAAATTCAATTAGATTTTCGTTTCAACTATAGCTCGAATAACTTTGAATTGAACTGACTAGCTATTTGCATTTTTTTGTATCTTCGCTTTGAATAAGCTCTGAGAATTTTATTTTTCTCTGAATGGGGATCAAAATACTGATCCGAAACTAGATTAAGTAACATTTGCCACTTTAAACTGAAATGCTCCTTTCAAATGCCAACCTCCATATTGTGCAAAATTAAATGTTACAGAAAGATACCAAAACATATAAGGAAGCTAACAAAGCAAAAATTTATAAGCCAGCTAGTCTCTATTTGACTTCCAGATCGTGTACATAATTTGATATGAAAGTACTTAATCTATTTGAAATATGAAATATGAATCAACTACTCCAAATTGATATGGTCGGCGTATCTCATTTCAGCAATAAGTGCGTACTCGAAAGGCATAGAAAAAGTAACTAAAGTGCTTCTCTTCGAGATTATCCAACAGCTTTTCTCAGGTTGGCCCCAAACAATTTTACAAATTAAGTCTATCAACTACTGTTCAACATTTGAATACTATCGTGAAAAGTGTACGACGCCACCCTCGCCTAACCGGCATAACTCCCAATTGCATTTAATCGATACTCAGTTAAATATTTGTTTGATTAAATGCAATGCTTCAATTTAGGACGTCCTCCTCGCTCCATATGTGCTTGCTTCCGTTTCCTAAATATTCTTGCATGTCTACTTTTGGTTTTGAAAATTCGAAAACGAACCGTAATGGATTGCAACACCAAGTTAGAATTTGGCTTTTGGGTGAATGGGTGGAAGCTACTAGGCTGAATTGAAAAAAAACTTGTTCGAGTATTTTGGTTAAAGCAATTTAAGTGGAGTTTTATCGGATATAGTCATGCAACTAGACTCATGGTATATCAGAAACTGGAACACTGAATATGAGACACAACAACAGGGGTTAGAAGTAAGGAATTTAGGTTTTTAAACGTATTTTCCATAAAAACTGCTAGAAAACTTATCAAAATTACTTTTTTTTACCAAAATCTTCCTTCGTTGATCACACATCAAGTGGATAATTGTAATAAAGTAGCCGAAAATAACACATTTCATTCTAGTCAAAGAGAAAGATTGGGCGAACCTACTGCAAGAGAATTTTATCAACAAAATTTCGATATCTTAACGAACAGAAAGTATCATATAATTGTGCAGCGCAAAGAAGCACTGAAGTTTTCTCAGGAATTTTCTTTTCCACAAATATTTTCCATATTTTAAACACGGAAAACATCCTGCTACAGATTTCCGTTCACCTGAAAAGCACCACAATTTACAAGTTTGATGAATTTTTCAAGGAATGCTTTTTATGGAACTTCGAATTGATTTTTGCATTAACATTTCTGCGAAAAGGTGATGAAGCTCAAGAAAGAAAATGGTAGCAGAAAACGATAAACTTGTAGCTTTGCTTGCATCTTTGAAGAAGTTAACAGGAGAAAAGACTGTTACAGAAAGGTTCTTCAATTGAATTTACTCTAGCGAATCATAAGAGAAAAGCTGATTCCAAGTTTTGTACTGGCTTGTCTAATTTTTCGCAATATGTCTTCAATAGAATTATAATCAAAGAATGAGACAGATTTTCATGGAAAAAAAACCTTTATTTTGAAACGTTCTTTCGAGGATTTGTGCAAGAAAGTATATCGCTAAATCTTACAGTAATGTCAAGGAATTTTTAACTATAAAATCTTACATTCCGTTGATAGAATAAGTTGCATTGGCATTTTTTTTTTGTAGAAAAGCTTTGAAAACTGTTACACAATGTCTCTTAAAGGACGTTACTTTTAATACTCGTTTCTTATACTCTTTTATAATAAAACCTTGAAAAAATTCATCCATTTGAACCAATTTTGAAGTCTTTGAATCTATTTATTATAGTGATTGAATAGCTCAACTGTGAAAGTAAATGCTTCACGATTTTACAATTGGAACAAGCCGTGAAGTGCGACCCTTGAGGTCCACACGGTCAACTTCCCAGTAATATCTAGATAAACATTAAAAATATTAAACACAATAATAATTTTGAAAATAATACTACTTTCAATAATATTAATGAGAGGTATTCATAGCAGTAACAGGAATGAGTTAATATTAATCATATCATCTACGGGAGTATCCATTGATTACTTAAGGCTTTTGGTGGATGAGGGTAGATTGATTTGATCAATCAATCAGTGGGGAACTGTTCTACGTTATTTGTTATTTTCACATCGAAGCTTGAAGGACAAAAAAATTCTAGCAAAAATGAATGCAGTTTTTGTTATTACTCTCCTTGAAGAGATTTTGTCGCGTGATGACCATTTTGAATAGTTCCGTTCAAAATTGGCATGACTTCAGCATAATCACTAAATTTATATTTTTTCATGATTTTACATCAATGAGATCAATAATTACTTTATACATTCTATTGGTAAATTTTGAATATGCAAACAAAAATAGGTTCAATTGCATGTAAAAAGTAAAATGTTTTGCAAATGATGATAGAAGAAGTAATTGAAATCTTACGACTACTAAAGAACGAATCTACTAAAAACTACAATTTTTATTTGATGAAAGCTTTTTAAAGCATATGATCTTGCAAAGTATTGACTAAAAACATTTTACCATTGAAAGCGTTGATTACCACAAATGCAACCTTGATTGAAATTTTGATGGTTTTCGAAATTTAAGCAGTGTTTTTAATCAAAAAATCGTAAAAACTATAAAAAATCTGCTCAAATTATGCAAATATTTTTAAATTTTGATGCAATTTACAACAATTTATTTAAAATAAAAGATGTAAAGTAATATCATTCGTATGAATCCTCATTACATGGTAACTTTGAATAATTTTTTTATTTTTCATTTAGTTTTTTTTTCATAATCATGGAAAAAGTTTTTCCGTTTTCTCTTCAAAAACTGATAAGAATGTTTGAACTTTATAAACATTTATTACTGAGTTGTGCAAATCAGGTAAAAAAAAATTATGAAAAAACCCTTATTTTTCGCATTTAAATTCTATTAAATTAAAAAAAAACGGCTGAAGCGAATGTTTATAATGTTAAAAAAACACAAAGATGTTAATACACGTCAACTGACACCTTAAAGATGCAAATATTATATCTGGTTCGTGAGATATAGTGAATGATAAAAATGACCTTGAAGATCATGATTTTTTATTTTTTATTTAATTTTTTTTGTAATCATGAGAAAAAAATTTGATGGTGTTTTTATCAAAACTGTTTGGAGTATATAAATTATATAAACATTGATTACTTTGGCTCCAAAATAAGGTTAAAAATCTATTGTTTTTGAAAAAAACCTAATTTTTTGCACTTTTTTTAAAAAATAGAAGATTTTTTTTAAAAACTTGATAGTATCACATAAATGTCAATACGCGTCGATTGACACATTTTTTCAAGGAAATTGTATGTTTGGTTCGTGAGATATAACGCATGACAGAATTACCTTCAAAGGGGCAAAACAACAAACCCCCCGAACGAAGTGTCCCAAAAACTAATCAGCTCTTAAGATTGCAAAGAACGAAGTCAAAACGACTTTGTTTACGTGAGTTATGCTCGTTGAAAGAAGTGTCCACGAACGTACGTACGTACGTTCACACACACACATACATCTCCCTCTCTAAAAACACTTTAAATATACTCTATAGACCTCAAAACGTAAAGAAATGTTGAAAGTTTCAATTTCGATTTTCGAGGCGATTACAAGAACTTAGCTTAGTTTTTTTTCCAAATTTTCCTGTTTGTACCCCTTTTTTAAAGTAAACCTGGATTAGACTGACCATAACTATTCACCCTGCTGTGAATCTCATTTTGCTAGTCCATGCTGCAGAATGTGACTACTGGTATACTGTATAAAATTTATAAGCTCTTTACAGTTTTGTAAAAACCCAACAAATCTCTTTTTCATGAATACAAAAAAAATCATTTAAAGTCACAATGTAAATACGGTTCGCAGGATTAATATAACCTCATATCTTTTATTTTGAATACATTGTTGTGAATCAAAGCTAATTAAAATTTGCGTAATTCGAGCAGATTTCAAAAAGCTTTTACAATACAGTACAATGTAAAAGCTGCTTAAATTTTGAGAATTTTTTTTATCAACGCTTTGAATGGCAAAATGTTTTGTATTCAATACTTTCTAAGATGATATGCTTGAGTTTGTTTTCGTTTCTGTATGTGTGGCTTTATTAGAGTGTTTGTTTCACTGAAAGAAAAAGGAAATAAAACAGGTGGTCTTTCTTACACACGACTTATGTATATTCCTTTTCTACCTTTTTTTACGAGTAGAAGAAGCCTGGCCTGTAATGCAAACTAGAGTCAGATCGTGCAAATTATGCGGTATCGCACACTTTATTTGTTGGAACCAATCGTTTGGCTATCTAACTTAAGGGGTAATACTACTCTAGAGACCCAATTTTTTCATGATTCTTCATAAGTAAATAAATAAATAAACACCAAATCCGCTTATGGTAGTATATTGTATAACGCAAAATGTACAAAAAAATAAAATAATTCCAAAATGGCGGCCACTGGACCCGTATTCGGCTTTTGTTGTGATCCATCTTTAAAAAATTACCTTGTAACTTTTCTCTCGAACGGTCGCTTTTAGAACAAAAAACTAAATTTTTCCTTGAAGTGCATACTAATAGCTAGTGAAATACTTAGGAGATTTTTTTTGAAACTAATTTTTAACAAAATGGCACTGTTTTGAAAAAACAACAACGATTTTTGACAGAAAATGTAGCCGTAAATTGTATATAAAATAAAAAATAAACAATTAATCAAAAAAATGAAAATTCCTACGTACTTCACTAGATTTTGGTATTTCAAAGTTACTGTCAAAATTTCTAATGGATCCATGCATCCCTTCCAAAATAATCTTACCGGTAAGCTTGAAAAAGGGATTTTGAGAATAACGCATTTAAAGTTTTTGTAGCTGTTAAGTAGTCAAAAACATAAGCGTCTTAGGAGCAACATCTATTGGCCTTCTTTGAAACTATAAATACCATACGTGATGTATGTCACAAGACTACTTACTATCCCGAGAGGTATATCGGAGCAGCTGCGCCCAGCGGCGCGTGATTCACTGACAGCGTGCGCGGGGCTCTGGGACGCAGTGCAGCAAAGTCATTCAGTTAGTCCTTTAGAAATTGTTCCACGCTATAAAACTACCGCCATCTCATTTTTATGACCCTCAAGTAAAACTTAAGCCATTAAAAAAAAAAAATTTTTTTTTAGAAAATCCTAGAGTAGTGTTACCCATTATGGTGTTTCATTCAGTATATGTAAGTGCATACGTAACAGGGAGAGTAGTTTCTTCACGGTTTCGTTTGTTTTCCAATTTAAGTTTTACCGGAAAATTGTCTAGTTTATGTTAGTTTCTATTATTCTTCCTTGACTTTTGGTGGGTTAACATAGGATGGAAACGGTAGTACAACGTAGAAGTTATAAATAGCATTGAGTCGTTATCATGATTGATTTTAATGTTGTTTTCGAGTAATTGAACATGTAAAGGTGGTTGAAATTCAAATAATGTTAAAAAGCCAAAATCGTATTTTATTTAAAATTAGCGGATTTACTTTCTAGTCTTCATAAAGCCAAAAAATTCAGTAAAACTCCATAAACGGTTCATTGATTTGTTCCCTGACTAAATATCTTCCAAGGAATTTTTCAAACATTAAACCGTTGTAGACTCCAAACATCAATTATTAAGTATAAATTTCTACCAGGATTTTGCAAAATTATTGAATTCTATTTCTTTTTCAAATAAACAGAGTTTAAAGAATTTAGAAAAAAGTATACAATTATGAGAAATATTGTTAAGGTGTCAATTGACTAATGTTCTGTATCCTTCTGAAGAAAAAATAAAATAATGTAGTTGTAAAATGAAGTGCCTTTAAGTTTGTTGGCTGCAACGGTCTATAGAGGAATTTGAAGAATGTGTGAATAAATAACTAAAGCTTTGCGGATACAATTTTCAATAGCCATTTGAATACAAAGCCTTGAAAGCACTTTTAAATCCTAAGGTGAATTCTAAGTTTGATTACACTGGTCAACAATGGTCATGCCACACGAACTCTGATGGATGATCGTGTTTTGACTACCTACACTCATTACGAAAACGCACTTACTTTGTTTCAGTCACCCTCAGTTTTCGTGTGATGAGGTCAAGTTCATTTTCGGCGTTGCAGGGAAAAACGCATTTGTACGGCAGTAAAAAGCGTGCTATATATATTTGTTTTAGTTATTAACTTGATTGTTTTGGATTTAATTAACTTCTGTGCCTCTGCGAATATGCCGAGAAAGTGTATTAACGATCCTAACTCTTTCTGTTATATTTGCGGTGAAGTGACTTTCAAAAATCGAAGGCGAAATTTTTCTGAAATTATTTTGAAGTGCAATCACGAGTATTTTAATTTTGCGGTGGCTCATTAGGACAAAGCTTGGGCCCCACATATTTGTTGCATAACATGTGTAAAAATTTTAACTGATTGGAAGAAAGGATCACGTCATATGACATTTGCTGTCCCCATGATATGGACTGAGCCTAGAGATTATGTTTCAGACTGCTATTTTTGTCTTACTCCAATAAAGGGGATAAATGCTAAGGCGAAACACATAGTTCAGTACCCTAATTTATCTTCAGCAACAAGACCTACTTTTCATAATGATAATTTACCGATACCAGTTCCGTCTACATCGTTTAAGGTTGACGAATCACAACCTTCTACATCAAGCCAATTGAGTAATGATAATGATGACGATTCAGAGTTTGAAGAAATTCAAGATAAGCCACATCTGATAACTCAAAGAGATCTAAATAACCTGGTTCGCGATTAAAATTTATCAAAAAAAAAACAGGCAGAACTGTTAGGATCTCGTTTGAAAGAATGGAATTTGCTGCATATAGAAACCAAAATAAGCCATTTTCGAAATCGTGATGAATTTTAAAGGTTTTTTTTCTCAAGATTGGGACTTGGTTTATTGTCATGATATAAATTCAGTTATGAACATTTTGGAAATAGAATTTAATCCCTTTCAGTGGCGTTTGTTTATCGACTCATCCAAAACGAGTTTAAAAGCAGTTCTACTCCATAACGGTAATGTAATTCCCTCTGTTCGTTTGGCACACGGTACGAATATGAAAGAAACTTATGAGATCATGAAACTATTATTTACTCCAGTTTAAAACATATGGCTTTAAAATTTGCGGCGATTTAAAAGTTATTGCTTTACTACTTGGACTGCAGATGGGGTATACTAAATTTTGCCGCCTTTTGTGGGAATGGGACAGTAGAGACAGAAAAAACCATTACAAGAAAAAGGTATGGCCTGTGCGTAACTATCTAGTTCCTGGACAGAAAAATGTAAAGCATTTACCACTTGTGAAGTTTACTTATGTGTTTCTTCCGCCACTTAATATCGAATTAGGACTTATGAAAAATTTTGTAAGGGCTATAGATCGCGATGGAAATGAATTTTTGTATTTAAAAGAAAAATTTCCCAAAATTAGCGATGCTAAAGTCAAAGAGGGCATTTTTGTAGGACGTCAAATCATAATAGAAGATCCGAAATTCGAAGAAACATTAAACGTTTTAGAAAAATCAGCTTGGCAATGCTTCAAGAACGTGGTTGCAAATTTTTTGGGTAACCATAAAAACGAGAACCACAAAGAATTGATTAACGAGCTCCTATTGACATATGAAGCTTTGGGTTGCAATAGGTCGCTTAAAATTCATTTTCTAGGCTCACATCTGCATTTTTTTCCAGAGAATTTAGGGGCTGTAAGTGATGAGCATGGAGAAAGGTTCCATCAGGACATTTTAACTATGCAGAAGCGTTACCAGGGTAGATGGAGTCCAAGGATGTTGGCTGACTACTGCTGAACGATCAAAAGGGACCAACCGGAAGTCAAATATTCCAGAAAATCGTAGCCTTTATTTACAAACCACATAATTCGCATATTTCTGCAGAACTATTTAATATTTTCGTTGTAATTCTTTTTTCTTCACCAAATAAAATTGATACGTTATTAAAATAAAATGACTGCCTATTTTTATTCACATTACTTAATACATAGTAGAAACACAAAAAAATTCGTGTGACACAACGAAAGTTAAATTTTGTAAACCAGTGTTATCAAACTAAATTATAGTTTGTCCTTGGTTGCTGGAAAAGTATCATAAGTTTCCTGGAAAGAAATAGTCTAGAAAAGGTCAAACAACTTACATTCGGCCAATGCTGCAGCATACATAAATAAAAATTGAAAAACGTAGCCCATGATTTTTATGTTATTTTTATAGAAGGATTAAATTTTCAAACAAAATATACAAAAGGTTAAAGGAAATTTTTCGTAAGCTGCAAATATTTTGGAGTTGTGAAATAAGTGCAACTCAATTTGTCTTGTTTTCAATATCAAGAAATCGATTTACCTGAAGGACCATTAATTTTAATTCTATTTAACTGTAAAAAAAATTTTTTTTTACTTTCGATCATAAAATTTAATGCATAAAGGTGAAATCACTGAAAATTATAAATTAAGTTTTCATCTTTTAAATCCAACTCATTTCCAAACTTGGACCGGCTTGCGTTGAGAAATCACTACAAATCTTACCTACCTCCAATAACTTCGGTAACATTCACAAGCCCTCCATAACAAGCCTTGCCACCTGCTGTTCTTATATTAGGGTCGTCGTCTGAACGATAAAACATTAAGCAGTCTTCTACTGTGGTGGATTAGAGAAACAAAATAGGGTGAAGGCGCAATGGGTAGGCAGTCCTTTCGGGAAAAAACAAAACATGCAATATTAAAATTAATAACGGCGAGTGACTGGCCTTAAGTAGATAATTTTTTCGCTGAGGTTTGATGATAGAATCTTAAAAAAATAAACAGAGGGTTCATATCTGCGGTGATTTTATTGCCTTACAAGACATCACCAAGCAGCTTCTGACAAATCAGTTAGGTTTATCCTGATATACGAAATTGCTGTCTGTCCAAAGATATTTTCAATTTTATACTGAATAGCGTTTAGTTAGTGTTTTTAGATTTGTATATTGAACAAATTATGCTGCAATGCTGTATCAGTTTTTAATTCAAACAAAATTTAAACTGTTGTAATATACTCAAGGTATTCATAATATCAATTAAGATATGCAGAAAGCGGATAAAAATATGATAATCTAAAATAGGTCTATAAATGATTCAACCAAGGATATCAATTAGCTAACCATACATATTACAAAAAAATTGAGAGCTTCATCTGGAACCAAACCGACCAAAACACATTTACCGAGTTAAAGAATATTTTAGGCTATTTCAGCCATTCATAACATTCACTCAATATCATCTCAAGGGTATTCCTATGTCTGCTATCAAGAGCAATATAATTTCCTTTCATTTCCATTCAGTTATGGAGGCTTCCACAACAAGCATCAACCCTAACAAGCTGACTATGAAATCTATGAGGCAAAGCAAGACATTCATAGGACGATAATCGTTCCGTTAACGTCTGGACGAAACATGATTTTCTTATCATCATTCTGGGGATGCCAATTCAAGAGATCCTTTTGCTTCTGCAGGCCTATAGAGTGTCAATGAGCTTGTTGCATGTAGCCCTCCTGGGAGCTAAAAGGACACCCTTATGGCCACATTTGCTTGTCCCAACACTCCAGGGCTGCCCTGTTGGTATTGATTCTATTCAAATTCGTTAATGAAGTGTTCCACAGGCAGGAATAGTGACTGGTCGCCACATTTATTATACGTCCTATTCTGTTAATGGATCCAACTTACCCTTATTGATATGACAAAAACATCTGGCGCGTATTGATCAAGAATTTTACGGGAGTCTAGTGAAAATAAAACAGAGGTTCAGAAAAATAAATACAAATGTGTGAATCCTTCAATAGATCCTAGACGTTAAAAATACAATGAAGACAGCCATCTTACTTTTATTGTTAAACCATATCGGCAGTGAATTCATTGAATGCTTTTTTCCCAACAAATTTTTAATTAAAATATTTGTGTCATTTGATATTCAAACGACTTAAATTTTTATTTCTTTATCAGGAATAGTTACTTTTTAATTTACCCAGATGAAATTCTTTGCCAAAATTGAAGATATGGCTTACAAAAGCTGTATTAATTTTTCTTAAATGCAATTTGATGTTGAACAGATAAACTTTCTGAAGAAGTCCTACACATCGAACTTTTTTGAATATATTACATATATTTTGCAGCGTATGACCTATTCTCACGTAAATTATAATATGTGTATGTTATGCAAGATAAGTGTTTCTGCTGGAATACACATAAGTCCACAAGTCTTGAAATACCACGAAGATTAGAAAACTCGTCTTTATGCCCTACAAGCTGTTTGTTTGCTAGCCAGTTAGCCTCGTATCAAACTCTGGCGCCGCAAGTATCTTATGCTTACTTGCAGATACTTTTTTTTACATATAAGTCGTTTAATAGTCATTTATGGACGCGAAACTGGATCTACTTGTTCAATTAAACTTTGTTATTTTATGTTTCATTTTTATGTTAAAATATCAATCTTTTCAAAACCGTATTTCAAATGAAAACTTATTAACTTCCCAGTATATGCGAGGTTCTTGAAATCGCCTCGAAAATCGAAATTGAAATTTTCAACATTTCTTCACGTTTTGAAGTCTATAGAGTATTTATAAAGTGTTTTTAGAAAGGGAGATGTATGTGTGTGTGTGTGTGTACGTACGTACGATCGAGGACACTTTTTTTTACGAGCATAACTCACGTAAACAAAGTCGTATCGACTTTGTTGAGGTGTCAATCCAAGCGCCTTTGCAATTTTAAGAGCTGGTTAGTAATTCGGATACTTCGGTCGGGGGGGTTTGTTGTCTTGCCCTTTTGATTGTCATTTCTGTCATGCGTTATATCTCGCGAACCAAACATACGATCTGCATCATAACGGAGGCAATCAACGCGTATTAACATTTTTGTGATTCTGTTAAATTTTAAAAAAAATCTAGCAGCCGTTTTTCAATTTAAGAAAAAAAGTGCAAAAAATTAGGTTTTTTTAATAAACAATAAATTTCCAACCTGATTTTCGATAGACAGTATTCAATTTTTATGAAATTTATATACTTCAAGCAGTGCTTGAACAAACATCATCAAAACTTTTTCTCATGATAACAAGAAACATTAAATAACAAGCCGCGAAATGCGACCCTTGAGGTCCACACGGTCAACTTCCCAGTCATATCTAGATAAACATTAAAAATATTAAACACAATGATAATTTTGAAAATAGTACTACTTTAAATAATAATAATGAAAGGTATTTATAGCAGTAACAGGAATGAGTTAACATTAATCATTTCATCTACGGGAGCAGCCACTGATTACGCAAGGCTTTTGGTGGATGGGTGGTGATGATTAATTACCACAAATGCAAATTTGATTGAAATTTTGATGGTTTTAAAAACTTTAAGCCGCTTTTTTTAATTAAAAGACTGAAAAAACTATTAAAAATCTGCTCAAATTATCCAAACATTTTGAAACTTTGATTGACTTTACAACAAAGTCTTTAGAATAAAAGATATAAGGTAATATCAATCGGAAGAACCCTTTTCATATGGTAACTTTGAATGATTATTTATTTTTAATTGAATTTTTCCAGAATCATGAAAAATGTTTTGCTTGTTTCACTTCAAAAACTGATAACAATGTATAAATTTTATAAGCACTTATGACTGTGTTGTGCAAATCAGGTTAAAAAAATATTTTTTATGAAAAAACCCTAAGTCTTCTCATTTTTTTCTATTAAATTAAAAAAAAACGCTGAAACGGTTCATTATAATGTTAAAATAATCAAAGAGATTCTAAAACACGTCGATTAACACCTTAATGATGCAAATATTATATCTGGTTCGTGAGATATAGTGAATGGAAGAAATGACCTTGAAGATCATGATGACTGTTATTAAGTTTTCATTTTTTATCTAATGTTTCTTGTTATCATGTGAAAAAGTTTTGATGATGCTTTTACAAGCACTGCTTGAAGTATGTAAATTTTATAAAAATTGAATACTGTCTTACGAAAGACAGGTTAAAAATTTATTGTTTATAAAAAACCTAATTTTTTGCACTTTTTTCCTTAAATTAAAAAACGGCTCCAACGATTTTTTCACAAATTTGACACATTCACAAAAATGTTAATACGCGGCGATTGACAATTTATTCATGCAGATCGTATGTTTGGTTCGCGAGATATAACGCATGACAGAAATCACCTTCAAAGGGCAAAACAACAAACCCCCGTGACCGAAGTATCCCAAAAACTAACCAGCTCTTAAGATTGCAAAGACGCTTCGATTGACACCTCAACAAAGTTGATACGACTTTGTTTACTTGAGTTATGCTCGTAGAAAAAAGTGTTCACGAACGTTCATACGTACACTCACACACACATACATCTCCCTTTCTAAAAACACTTTATATATACTCTATACACCTCAAAACGTAAAAAAATGTTGAAAATTTCAATTTCGATTTTCGAGGCGATTACAAGAACCTCCCATATACTGGGAATTTAATGAAATAAAAAATAAAAAATCATTAAAAGTCATCATGATTTTCAAGGTCATTTTTATCATTCACTATATCTCACGAACCAGATATAATATCTGCATCATTAAGGTGTTAATCGACGTGTTTTAGAATCTCTTTGATTATTTTAACATTATAAAAATCCGTTTCAGCGGTTTTTTTAATTTAATAGAAAAATTAGAAGACTTAGGGTTTTTTCATAAAAAATATTTTTTTAACCTGATTTGCACAACACAGTAATAAATGTTTATAAAATTTATACATTCCTATCAGTTTTCGAAGAAAGATGATATGATTAATATTAACTCATTCCTGTTACTGCTATGAATACCTCTCATTATTATTGTTTAAAGTAGTACCATTTTCAAAATTATTATTGTGTTTAAATTTTTTTATGTTTATCTAGATATTACTGTGAAGTTGACCGTGTGGACCTCAAGGGTCGCACTTCGCGGCTTGTTTTCTAATGTATCGTGACGGGCTTTCTAATTTTTCCCTTTGTATAACTTGGAACGAAAATTTTGGTCTTAAGATGATTTCGCATCAAGTGAAAGTTGTGCTTTTCAAAACTAAGCACATAAAAATGAAACCCTCAAGCCAGCCTTAAAATATCTGGGCCTAATTTTGGGCTCCGAACTCGCATAAAAACTGAACATAGTAGAAAGAGCACGCAATACGTCATGCACAGAAGTAAAAACCTTAAGTTGTGCCATGGCTCTATACAGCAATAATGAAACCATTTCTTCTATGCATTTTTTTTGATAGCCTGCTGTTGCAAAACCATCAAATGAGAACCTGCCAAACAAAGTTAGAAGGATTGCAACTATTGTAAGCATCAGGTTCACACAAAATACCCTCACAAAGTCATTGGTTCTTCTATTAAATTGGCTCCCGGCTGAACTCTTTAGGACACACCAGGCTACTTGCGATTTGATAAAAAGTTCTACAGCTATAGCCTGAGGGTGATACTGGTTACTACACCATACTGCGGAGGGATGCAGGGATAGTAAGCTTTGCTTCTTCGATTCCTTACTTTCACGACAGTTGTAAGTGAGTCATACTGAGCAGGGATGAATGGGTCAAAGAAATGTGTGAGATACAGGAATCAGTCGACATTTGTACTGATGAATCAGAAGTGGTGTATTCTCCAAATAGCTTCACCTAAAACTATCCTTCCGTCTACCGAACCACTGCAGCGTCTTTCAAGCAGAAGTTATTCATATTCAACTCAGTAGACTGATTATAATTCAGAACATTTCTATATGAAATTTAACCATCTCCTCTGACAGTCAAGCTGTTATCCAATTAATATCAATACCTCATCCGCAATTATAACGAAATATCGTACGCAACTGAACTGAACTTTTTTCTAAAGATAATCTATACTGGATATCAGGACATAAGTATACTCCTGGAAAGCAGATGCCTTGATGAAAACTGGCACTAAGCTGCAAGACAGTACACTAACACTCCAAGTAAGCCAGCTTCAAACTTCCCGAAGGCTAGGTTTCACGAAACATTACATAGAGCCTGTAAAGAGAGCCTGGGTGCTGGAAGAAATCTGTAAAATCACCAGTCAGAATTGTCTCAAAATGAGCCTAAAATACACCAAGTAGTTTCTCAAGGTGAGAGTTGTGTAACAATAAGTTTCATCATAGTATTACTGAAGGGGTTTTGCCTACTTAACAGGCATGCACTTCGATTGGGCGTTCCTTTCAATGACTTCTGTGCTACAGATTTGAAGAAGAGTTCTCATTTTTCCATAGCTTGGCATTAGTGTCATCCCAATCTTCTAGTGGTATCAGGAGTCTGTCGTGGCTTAACTGAGGTATCTTTTGACGAAAAATGACTGCTAGTACAACCAACCCCCGGAATTTTGTCTACTTCCAGGTTTTAACAAACAGGTGTAAATGACCAAAGTCTTGTTTTGAAATATGCTAACTGAATATTCTGTGACAAAACATAAACAAAAATCAATCAATAAGACCAAAATAATGTCTTTTTTGACCATAAGATAGGTCGCTGTTGCTTTTACTTGAAAAACTGTACCTCGTTTGGAATTCCTGGAAAGAACAAATATGTATGATTCCCGGGAAAATTAATGTACTGTTTTTCGATGCACCTTAATTTATTTTGAAGTGAGAGACTATGAAACTGTAGTGCTTTGCATTTTCCATAAACAATCATCATTTTGAACGAATTTCACTTATGAATCAGCCTCAAATATTCCAGATTAATTTTTGTTGCCTTGGTTAGATGATTATTGCTTAATTTATTAACTTCCCAGTATATGGGAGTTCTTGTAATCGCCTCGAAAATCGAAATTGAAAGTTTCAACATTTCTTTACGTTTTGAGGTCTATAGAGTATATATAAAGTGTTTTTAGAAAGGGAGATGTATGTGTGTGTGTATGTACGTACGTACGTTTGTACGTTCGTGGAGACTTTTTTCTACGAGCATAACTCACGTAAACAAATTTGTATCAACTTCGTTGAGGTGTCAATCGAAGCGTCTTTGCAATCTTAAGAGCTGATTAGATTTTGGGAAACTTCGGTCGGGGGGTTTGCTGTTTTGCCCGTTTGAAGGTCATTTCTGTCATGTGTTCTATCTCGCGAACCAAACGTACGATTATTTTGAATAAGGTGTCAATTGACGCGTATTGACATTTTTGTGATTCTGTCAAATTTTTAAAAAAATTCTTCGCACCGTTTTCAAATTTTAAAAAAAATGTAAAAAATTAGCTTTTTTTTCAAAAACACACAATTTTGAACCTGATTTTCAAACCTATGTAATCAATGTTTATATAATTTACATTTTCCAAATAGGTCTTGTGAAAAACCCAGCAAATTTTTTTTTCATGATTACAAAAAAAAAATTAAATAACAAATAAAAATTCATTAAACGTTGAAGATCATTTACGTCATTCATTATATCTCGAGAACTAAATATAATCTGCCATCAATAAGGTGTCAATCGACGCGTATTTTCATTTTTCTGATGTTTTTATATTTTTAAAAAATCGTTAAAACGTTTTTTTAATTTATTAAGAAAAACATCGAAAAGTAGGGTTTTTTTTCATAAAAAAATTCATTTTTAACCTGATTTGCACATCGGAATAATAAATGTTAGTAGAATTTATAAAGTTTTATCAATTTTTGTAAAGAAACCAGCAAAACCTTTTCTCATGATTACAAAAAAAACAATTAAAAAAAGTCACCATGTAAAAATGGTTCATTCGAATCATAATACCTTAAATCTCTTATTCTAAAGACATTGTTTATTAATATTTGCAAAATTTCAAAAGATTTTCAATAGTCTTCACAGCACCATGTTTTAACTTTAATGAAAAAAAAACTGCTGTTTAACATGTCCCCCCTCCGATTGATCCGCGTGAATAATCAATCAAACCAATGCACCAAAATCCTTACGTAATCAATTGACGCTCGCGTGGATGTTATGATTAATATTAAGTCATTCCAATAACTTTTACGAGAAGTACATTTTTATTATTTGGAGTAGTACTATTTCCATAATTATTATTGTGTTTAATATTTTTAATATATTTTTAGATATTACTGGGAAGTTGACCGTGTGGACCTCATGGGTCGCACCTCACGGCTTGTTTAATTAGTAATCATGTTCTTACCTAAGTATGAAAATCGAATATTTGTGCATTGTAAGGAATCACAGCCTAAACTGAGTTTTATGTTGAAGTTATTCCTGATAGGAATAACAATATTTCATTTTCAGTGTACTGTTCAGTTTGTATTTTCATCAGACGACAGACAATATCCTATTCCAGCATCCAAAGCATTTCTGGAATTATTACATACCTAGCACTGTTCAAATTCAAAATACAACTCGTACAACATAAGCATCTCAAGCAAAACACAATATTAGAGTCCTGCAACAAAAAGTGAGCAGGAGCGCCCTAAGTGAAAACTTGGAATGAACAACAGCCAAACATTGAAATGGAACTGAGCAAGTCGTCTTGCAAGCTGGCGTTGTTGGTTTTGTTCTACTGGAGATCCTGATTTTACCCTCATATTGTAGCTGTTGTTGTGTGTTCTTGATAAAACATTAATAAATGACGTCGCTTGCAGTGATAAGAGACTACTCAAGTAAATGGAAGGTATTTACATATGAAAACAAAATAAGGCAGTGGGCAGAAAATGAACACGAGAGCAAAACGTCGGATGTTATGTGAAAAAGTAGACAGCCTTTGAACAAAAGCATCAACTATAAAGGACATTGGAATACTTACTTGAATTTCATGTATGTTGTAACATTGTTTGCCATCCAACATGCAAACAATGTGCTTGCATTTGGGACAGGTCTGAGTGAACAGTCAGCATTTATGAGTTTTGAAAAGTAAGCACAATGAGGTCCTTCATATTTGAATTTGCTCTTAGATTTGAAAGTGCTTACTTCTCTAAAAATTTAAACTGTAATGATTTTTTTTCCAGCAAATCAAACATATTAAAGACCAACAAATACTTGATATTTCAAATTGAAACATATTGTTTTTAACAATAAACAATAAAATGCGAACTAGAGTGTTTGAAACTTTCAAATTGTCTAGAAATTTCTTTCAGTTGGATGTCGTAATAATCTTGATTTAACTTATTATATTGAAAGTGGCCTAAGTACGACCTTGAAAGTTCACATGTCTTACTTTTCATAGGGGTGAACAAAGAAACTATAACTTGTTTTTATTATTGATTACTATTATTAGTATTATTCTAAATTATTACCTTCCCAGCATATGGGAGGTTCTTGTTACCTCCTTGAAAGTTACAAAGTATTGACAACAAAAGATTTTACAATTGAAAACGTTGGCTACCAAAAATGTAAATTTGATTTAATTTTTATTGGTTTTCAAAATTTAAGCAGTTTTTTCATTAAAGTTAAAACACGGTACTGTAAAAACTATTAAAAATATGCGCAAGTTATGCAAATATTAATAAACTTTGATTGATTCAAAATCAATGTTTTTAGAATAAAAGTAATCAGGTAATATCGTTCGTATGAACACTTTTTACATGGTGGCTTTGAATTATTTTTTTATTTTTAATTTAATTTTTTTTTGAAATCATGGAAAAAGATTTTGCTGATTTCTCTTTAAATCTTAAAAGAATTTATAAATTTTGTAAACATTTATTACTGTGTTGTGCAAATCAAGTTAAAAATTAATTTTTTATGAAAAAAACCCTAAATTTTTGCAATTTTTTTAAAATTAAAAATCGCCTCCAACAGTTTTTTATTAACTGAAAAGCATCATGTGTTAAGATGCGTCGATTGACTTCTCAGTGATGCAAATACTATACTTAGTTCGCGAGATATAGTGAATGACATGAATGACCTTGACGGCATTGATGACTTAATGATTTTTTTAATTTTTTTATTAATTTTTTCCATAGTCATTAGAAAAAGATTTGCTGGTTTTTTCAAGAACTATTTGCAGTATATAAATTTTATAAACATTGAATACTGCAAATTGCAAATCAGGCTAAAATTTTATGGTTTATGAAAAAACTTTAATATTTGCACTTTTTTAAAAAATAAAAAACGGCTCTAATAATTTTTGTAAAAATTTGATGGAGTCACACTAATGTCGATTGGCACCTCAACTATGGAAATCCCTTGTTTGGCTCGTGATATATAGCGAATGACAGTAATGACCTTCAAGGGGTCAATACAACAACCCCCCCCCCCCCCTACCGAAGTTTCCCAAAAACTAAGATTGCAAAGACGCTTCGATTGACAACTCAACGAAGTCGATACAACTTCGTTTACGTGAGTTATGCTCGTAGAAAAACTGTCCGCTTACGCACGTACGTACGAACATACACACACATACATACATCTTTCTCAAAATCCTTAAAATATACTCTAATGACCTCAAAACGTAAAGAAATGTTGAAAATTTCAATTTCGATTTTCGAGGCGATTACAAGAACTTCTCATAGACTGCGAATAATAATAAAAACAATTGTAACAAATAGAAAAAATCAAGGACGCTTTCCTTATATCAATATGCAAACAAACATATTTTGAATTTTTGAACTCTTGTTAACCATCAAAACTAAATATATTTATTTATAAAGTGTTATTTTGAAAGGCATGATGCTTTCCAAACAAGTAAACTACAGATAAATTTTTGAAGTTGCCATTTTTTGGCTTCATAAGCATAAAATCCAATGAAATTACGTGTTTTAAAATAATTCCTGGTATATGATCAGCCCAAGACAAGAAAAAATGCAGTTCAAATTTCAACTCATTCTCAGACCATTCACCGTAAGAACAACGCAAACGATAGTCCAATAATTTCAATTTAACTGCTCTGCGCTAGTTGGATTTTGTAGGGCTTTAGTCCAAGTTGAAAATATTTTCTCAACATTTTCCATGTAGTAGATGAGCAAAGGTTAAATTTTTGAGGACAGCGTCGAATCGATAAAATTGGATCGTCAGTCAAACCACCGTTTACAGCAGCAGCCTGGGAACACACTGTACGAGCTCGTTTTGGAAGAAATTTGTACAATAAAGTATACGTAGACATCAATTTACCATCGTATTGCGTATAAACTGGGCATATAGACGATTGTGAGCACCGTAGATTGGACGAAGTGCTTAATATGTTTGGGCAAAAACGAGAATTTCGCACAATAAATTTCCTTGTTTTGGAGACGTTTTTCGGGTGTTGTTTTTTGCGTGGTAATTTGACAAAGAAAAATAAACACAACGACAAAAAGACGTCGAAATTTGACAGTTACAATGACAAATATCCCTATTAACCAATTTGACCTCTACCAACATCCGATATATATGGAATGAAATTGCTGAAGTGCATATTATCTTCTGACAAATCAAATTTCTTTAAAAATTGAGAAAACAACATGAAATTAACAGTTAGAATAAATAATTCTTGTTCCTGCGATAATTCGTAGTTTGTAAAACTAATTGTTGTAATCTAATCATCTCACCAAATGAAAAAAAGGTACTTCGAAAAAAAGTTACTATACGATTTTTTTCCAGATGTTTAATAAAAGCTAAAATTAAACAAGCCGTGAGGTGCGACCCTTGAGGTCCACACGGTCAACTTCCCAGTAATATCTACATAGATATTAAAAATATTAAACACAATAATAATTATCGAAATACTACTACTTTTCATTATAAAAGTGTATTTTTCATAAAAGGTATTGGAATGACTTAATATTAATCGTAAAAGTAAGTAAAATATATGTATTACAAATGATGACGGAAGTAATTGAAATCTTTCGAATACTAAAGAACACAACTCCTAAAATCTACAGTTTTTTATTTGCTGAAAGCTTTTCAAAGCATATGATTTTAAAAAGTGTTGACTACAAAACATTTTACCATTCAAAACGTTGATTATCACAATTGCAAATTTGATTTGATTTGTATTGGTTTTCAAAATTTAAGCAGTTTTTTTGTTAAAGTTAAAACACGGTTCTGTGAAGACTATTGAAAATCTCCGCAAATTATGTAAAGCATAATAAACTTTGATCGATTCTACAACAATGTCTTTAGAATAAGAGATTTAAGGTATAAAATTCGTATGAACCCATTTTACATTGTGACTTTGAATGATTTTTTTTATTAACTTCCCAGTATAAGTAAGGGAAGATCTTGTAATCGCCTCGAAAATCGAAATTGAAATTTTCACCATTTCTTTACGTTTTGAGGTCTATAGAGTATATAAAAAGTGTTTTTAGAAAGGGAGATGTATGTGTGTGTGTGTGTGTGTGTACGTACGTATGTGTGTTCGTGGACACTTTTTTCTACGAGCATAACTCACGTAAACAAAGTCGTATCAACTTTGTTGAGGTGTCAATCGAAGCGTCTTTGCAATCTTAAGAGCTGATTAGTTTTTGGAAAACTTCGGTCGGGGAGGATTGCTGTTTTGCCCGTTTGAAGGTCATTTCTGTCATGCGCTATATCTCGCGAACTAAACATACGAGTTCCTTGTTCAAGGTAACAATCGACGCGTTTTGACATTTATGTGATTCTATAAAGTTTTTAAAAAATTTCTTCGAGGGGTTTTTAATTTAAGAGAAAAAAATGCAAAAAATTATGGTTTTTTTCATAAACAATAAATTTTAAACCTGATTTGCGTAATAAAGTAATCAATGTTTCTAAAATTTATATACTCCAAATATTGTTTGTGAAAACAACATCAAAACTTTTTCTCGTGATTACGTAAAAATTCAATTAAAAATAAAAAATCATTGAAAGTCATCATGATTTTCAAGGTCATTTTTAGCATTCACAATATCTCACGAACCAGATATAATATTTGCATCATTAAGGTGTGAATAGACGTATATTATTATTTTTACAATTTTTTAAACATTATAAAAAATTGCTTCAGCCACTTTTTAATTGAATAAAAGAAAATGCAAAAATGTGGTCTAAGTGCGACCCTTGAGGCCCACACGACTAACTTCCCAGTGGGGTGAATAAAAAGCTATAATTTGCTTTTATTAATAATTACTATTATTAAACATTATTATTCTAAATTAATATAATTACTTTTACTATTTTTATCAATTTTTTATCTAACCATAAAAACTTTGGTAGAGGAAGACGTCTCCACCACCTGGTCATCCTCTACCAAAGCCTCGGCAACCTCATCCTCTTCGTCCTCGTCATCCTTCTTGTCCTCCACTTCGTCCTCAACTTCGTTCTCCATCTCGGCCTCGGAATCCACAACTAATATTGAGGGTATTTATTTATTATTTACAATAATCATTCGTTATTAAGAATGTTTGACCGTTACTGAACAATTATAATTGACTTTATATATACAATATAAGATTATAACTAATATTATTTGATTGTTATTAACAATATTAAATTATTTATAACAATATCCAATTATTAACTGCATTAGCGTCTCTACTCCCATTCACCCAAACCTGATAATAAAAGTTTGCAATTTTATAAATTAATCTTGTTTTTAAATAACATTTTTTACAAATTTGATCACAATTTTGCTAAAACGCACAATAATAACAACATTACTATCAAGGTATTTGGTATCTGCAAGAATTAATAGTGCGTATCAACAGTTTAAAAATAAGCAATTTTTAGTCGTTTTTTCAGTTTATTCATCCTAAATAAAAAACGGCCCAACCGATTTTGCTGAAAAGTCATTCAGTTCTAAGTTACGTAATTACGCGTCGTTTAAAACCGGTCCTACATCAATCCAATCTTTGGTTCTTGAGATAATCGAGACGAAAAATTACTCCGAACGCACATACGTACATACGCACATACGCACATACGCACATACGCACATCCGCACATACGCACATCCGCACATACGCACATACGCACATCCGCACATACGTACATACACACTCACAGACATCTCTCTAAAAACGATGGATTTGGATTCTAGAGACCTTAAAACGTGGAGATATATCAAATTTTGGGATTCGCAAAATCTA
Organism: Oxycera nigricornis; assembly: GCA_963942545.1. Lineage (NCBI taxonomy): Eukaryota > Metazoa > Arthropoda > Insecta > Diptera > Stratiomyidae > Oxycera > Oxycera nigricornis. Next base: position 83,561,703 of record OZ012661.1, read on the forward strand.
CCCCATTACAATAACTTCCCATAGGGAACTGGGAAGTTAAAAAATTAGGCTTTTAGGGTTTTTTCATAAAAAATAATTTTTTAACCTGATTTGCACAGCACAGTAATAAATGGTTATGAAATTTATACATTCTTATCAGTTTTTGAAGGGAAATCAGCAAAACCATATTCCATGATTATAAAATAACTAAATAAAAAATAAAAAATCCTGCAAAGTTATGATGTATAAAGGGTTCTAACGAATGATATTACTTTATATCTTTTATTCTAAGGAAATTTTTGTAAATTAAATCCAAGTTTTATAGCATTTGCATAATTTGAACAGATTTTTAATAGTTTCTACTATGTTTTAGTGTTAATGTTTTTTATGCTTAAATGTTGGAAATCCAAAAAACCCTTCCGTAGATGATATGATTAATATTAACTCATTCCTGTTACTGCTATGAATACCTCTCATTATTATTCTTTAAAGTAGGAGTATTTTCAAAATTATTATTGTGTTTAATGTTTTTGATGTTTATGTAGATATTACTGGGAGGTTGACCGTGTGAACCTCAAGGGTCGCACCTCGCGGCTTGTTTTTAATTCAATTTGTTATGAAATCGTGAGATAATATTATGCTAGTCTCTACAGAAATTCATAAAAGTTGATAATTTTTATAAACATTTATTATTACGATGTTAATTTTATTAATTATAAATTAATTTTTATATGAAAAATAACACTAATTTTCAATATTTTTTTATTAAATTTAAAAAATGGCTTTAAAGATTTTTTTTTTCAATTTAAAATCATCATTAAATTGTTAATGCTCGTTGATTGATTTCTTAATGATGTAAAGATTATATTTGGTTCTCGAGATATAATGATTGACATAAATGACCATGAAGGACATAATGACTTTTAATGATTTTTTATTTTTAATTGTTTTTTGTAATCATGAAAAAAAATTGGTACGTTTTTTACAAAAAGTGTTTGGAGTATTTGAATTTTATAAATATTCATTACTGCGACTTGAAAATAAAGTTAAAAATTTGATGTTTTTGAAAAAAACTCAAATTTTTTGCATTTTTTTTTTAAAAATTAAAAAGCGGCTCCAACGATTTCTTTTAAAATTTGACAGAATCAAGAAAATGTTAATACGCGTCGATTGACACCTTGATTTAGCAAATCATACGTTTTGTTCGCGAGATATAGCGGATGACAGGTTTGACCTTCAAGGGGTGAAAACAGCAACCCCTCCTCCAACCGAAGTGTCCGAAAAATTAATAGGCTCTTAAAATTACAAAGTCGCTTCGATTGACACCTTAACAAAGTCGATATAACTTTGTTTACGTGAGTTATGCTCGTAGAAAAACTGTCCGCGAACGTACGTACGTACGTACATACACACACACACATACTTCTTTCTAAAAACACTTTATATATACTCTATAGACCTCAAAACGTAAAGATATGTTGAAAATTTCAATTTCGATTTTCGAGGCGATTACCAGAACTTCCCATATACTGGGAAGTTAATAAAGTTAAATTAATCACTTATGCCTATTTCATGGTTTTTTGAACGCACTATTTGATAATATATCTTGACACTTATCAATCAGATGAAAACAGAGAAGAGAGATAAATCGAAACGAATTGAATTTTGGTGCATTCTTGCTGCTTAGCACATCAGTAGCAGCTTTTAGATGCCGAACGAAGCGCCAACATTACCCGTTCCTTGCTGAGTGCCATAATTTTGTCGATACTTTAGATTCCGGTCTAAAATTTTCACAGTTTACTCTCAAGTTACTTAACCTTCAATAATAAGAAAAATTTACATAAACAAAATCAGTCGTCACTCCGAAATCCTGTTTTAAAATGCTTGAGAACGCTAAAGCTTAATAATCTAAATTTTCGAGATAAACACAACACTAAAAAACTTAAAGGCAAGCCAAACGTAACTATGAACATTTTTAAAACCTTTGGTTGGATGCCTTCATTTGTAAAATAGGCATTTTAAACATCCTTGATATGTATATAATAAATCGAACACTAAATTCATAAAAAACGCACTCACTGTCAATAATTTTCCACTCCTTAAACAGAAGTTGTTTGCAATTTAATGTAAGCCATAATTATTTCAAATCAGACAACTGATTGAAAATTACAAAAATTAATTCTGCATGAGTTCTTTTCGATGAAAAGATAAAACACTGATATCCCCTAGGAAAATAAATATTGGCTTTAGTTAAGTAAGTATTATTCAAACCATATTCTCGACCTGATGAAATAAACTACAAATGAACCAAACTGAACAAGTTTTTTGCATTCAAAAGAAACAAATATTTGAATCGCATTCAGCATATAAAGGTAAATAAAAATCGATTTACCTAACTCGTTAATAAACTTCACCTCTCAAGCTGCAAACAACCATTATATTCGACATGCCTATTAATGTCGTAATACTACCGTGTCGTTAGCGTTCAGATGCCACAGCCCGCTTGTTAGCTGGATGGCATCTTTTCATTAGCCAAAAAGATAGACTCCGAATGGCTAATAATATCATGCAGCCCGAAAGGAGCTTATTAAAAGGATCGACAAACTTCAAAGGACAGCCTCTAAAAGGCCATCAACAGTGTAATCTCTAATGAAAACCCTCTGCTTCTATTTGCATAGAACTCCTTTTTGGTCCTGGAATATGTTCGTGTAATCATCACGAAAGTCAACAGCGTGTAAGTCTATTTCAAATTCTAAAGAGTTTTCCTTTGCCGTTTCCCAGTTCCATCGTACAGTACTCGTACATCCTTCGACATCATGTAGCCGTGGCATCTATGCAAGTGCAGCTTAGCAGAAAATGATTTACCAGCATGAATCTTTTATGTGGCCGATACAATTTAGAAACGTCTCCTAGACAACCCTTCTATGGTGTACCTTTCGAGTAACCCCCATTTCTTGCGCTTGTATCGATGGCAGCAAAAATTCATAAGGATAAAATGTGTATGCCTGTCCTCAATATTGAGGTTGTTAAACAATACAGGCTTCATTGGGTTGCCACCGTATTTAGACTCATTTTGCCAGTGATGGGGTTTTGCTGGCTTACTTCTGCATTACATTTGCTTTATAACAAGCACTTCAGTCAATGTTTAAGAAAGCAGCATAGCTGGCACGTAGTATCAATTACTTCTTGATGTCATCCAATCAACCTTACAATAGATGAGATCAATAAGGAGAATCTCAAAATTATTAGAAACGTTCCATTTGTTGTTTATTGGACAATTTTCTTAGCAACCATGTGATAAAAAGTTATGGTTTATGGGTTGGCATGCAAGAAAACTTTTTTTTATAAGAATCCAATAAAAGTTTTATTGCAAAAAAGTGTACCTGGCAAAAAATTGAGCCACTCCTAAACTGATCGCGTTGGTTTGGTGAGCTGCAATCTAATTCAGTCTTCGAAAGGAAATAGAAGTGAATAACAATACCTACACCACTGCAATATGACTAATCCACCAGATTTTCCACGGTGTCCGCATATTTCCCGAAATCTGAAGAACATTTTTTTCCAAAGCCTGAGATGTGACGTATCAATAATTATTATTATCAACTTCCCAGTATATGGGAAGTTCTTGTTATCGCCTCGAAAATCGAAATTGAAATTTTCAACTTTTCTTTACGTTTTGAGGTCTATAGAGTATATATAAAGTGTTTTTAGAAAGAAGTATGTATGTGTGTGTGTTTGTGTATGTACGTACGTACGTGCGTTCGCGGGCAGTTTTTCTACGAGCATAACTCACGTAAATAAAGTCGTATCGACTTTGTTAAGAGGTCAATCGAAGCGTCTTTGTAATTTTAAGAGCTGATTAGTTTTTGGGAAACTTCATTCGGGGGGGTTTGCTGTTTTCACCCCTTGAAGGTCAACCATGTTATGCGCTATATCTCACGAACCAAACATGTGATTTTCAATGTTAAGGTGTCAATCGACGCGTATTAACATTTTTATGAATCTGCCAAATTTTTAAAAAAATCGTAGAAGCGGTTTTTTAATTTTTTTAAAAAAAGTGCAAAAAATTAGGTTTTTTTTCAAAAACACAAAATTTTACCCTGATTTTCAAACCTAAGTAATCAATGTTTATATTATTCATATACTCCAGATAGTTCTTGTGAAAAAATCAGCAAAAGTTTTTTTCATGATTACAAAAAAATTAAATAAAAAATAAAAAATCATTAAACGTTCAAGGTCATTTACGTCATTCATTATATCTCGAGAACCAAATCTAATCTTTCCATCATTAAGGTGTCAATTAACGCGTATCAACATCTTTATGATGTTTTTATATTTTAAAAAAATCGTTAAAGCGATTTTTTTGATTTATTAATTTTTTTTGGAAAAGTAGTGTTTATTTTCAAAAAAAAATTGATTTGTAACCTGATTTGCACATCGTAATAGTAAATCTTAATAGAATTCATAAACTTTTATCAATTTTTGTAGAGAAACCAGCAAAAACTTTTCTCATTACAAAAAAATAAATAAAAAAAATCATTCAGTCACCATGTAAAAAGGGTTCATTCGAATCATTATACCTTAAATCTCTTATTCTTAAGACCTTGTTGTAAAGTCAATCAAAGTTTATTAATATTTTCAAAATTTGAGCAGATTTTCAATGGTCTTCACAGCACCATGTTTTTACTTTAATAAAAAAACTGCTTTAAAACCTGTCCCCCCTCCGATTGATCCGCGTGAATAATCAATCAAACCAATGCACCGAAATCCTTACGTAATCAATTGACGCTCGCGTATATGTTATGATTAAGGGGTTATACCTATGTGACTTAATTTATTTTTCCAATTTTTTTTTATTGGCTAAAAGTATGCTTACACATCCTTAGAATTGAAATCAAAAAGGTCCAAATACTAATATACTTCAGAAAATTTTTGAGAATCAATTTTCTGAAGCAACTCCAATGCTTGAAACACGTAAAATTTGCTCGCTTTATACTATATAGTAATTAATATACACTGTATAGGGCACGTTCCTTCGTAAACGACGCTAGGAGAGCTTCTGTCTACTCGATCGACTACACGCTGCATTTGAGGTTAAAGTACTATGTTTTGATTGATATTTTTACTGTTGTTTTGTATAAAATAAGTGTTAGAAATGAGTAGTAAACTGTACAGTGGTCGTAAAGGCAGTAAAGCAAGTAGTTCATCGCAGAAGCGCATCAAGATCAGCAACAGGCGTCCGTCTAATCGCCATTCGTTTGAGACTCATTAGGATTGACTACAGGACCTAATTTTTACAATTTCTGTTTAGAAACAGACGCCGAGCGAATAAAGGCTGCTGAGCGCTCAATTTCCGACGTTGTAAAAGAGGCGAGACGCGGCATTTTAGCATCAAGAAAGGACGAGAAGGAGAAATCCACGGTTTCGGAAGGCCAACTGTATGGTGCTGGGATAGCAGAGTAAAGGTTAAAAAATTTGTATATAGTAAAATTTTGAAAATTCACAACTTTATAAGGTTTTGAAACTTCAAACGCGTTTATCTCGAAAGTGTATTTTTGAAATTTGCCGGAAACGAAACTCTTTTACCTTTCATCCGAATGACTTGCCGTTATAACTGTAGCTTCTTGATATGATTATCTAGTGAAGTACACACGATTTAAACGATTGGTTTTGTTTAAAAAAAGTTATAAACAATTGAAGTCAGTTTTTTGGGTCGAAAATGCAATGTTTTTGTTAAATGGTCGCAATTTTGCGAAAAATCGATATTAAACTATTATCGTGTGTACTTCACTAGCAAAACTCATGTAGTTTATAAAGAAAAAATTTTAATTGTTCCAGATGCAGATGGAGCTGAGAAACTTGTCCGGCCGCGGAACGTCTTTTGTAAATACAAGTGACTTTGACGTGCACTACAGCCGCCATTTTGTATCAAATTTAAAATAAAATAATTTTTTTGCACGCCCGAAAAGATGCCCTTTATATTGATATATCATTTATAAAAGCTTTTCTTCAAAATCCTTGAAAAAAAATCTTGAAAAAAGGCTTGTTTTTTAGCCTTCACATAGGTATAACCCCTTAATTTTAACTCATTCCAATAACTTTTATGAGGTACATTTTTAACTTCCCAGTATATGGGAAGTTCTTGTAATCGCCTCGAAAATCGAAATTGAAATTTTCAACTTTTCTTTACGTTTCGAGGTCTATAGAGTATATATAAAGTGTTTTTAGAAAGGGAGATGTATGTGTGTGTGTGTGTGTGTACGTACGTTCGTGGACACTTTTTTCTACGAGCATAACTCACGTAAACAAAATTGTATCGACTTCGTTGAGAAGTCAATCGAAGCGTCTTTGCAATCTTAAGAACTGATTAGTTTTTGGGATACTTCGGTCGGGGGGGTTTGCTGTTTTGACCCTTTGAAGGTCATTTCTGTCATGCGTTATATCTCGCGAACCAAACATACGATTTGCATGATAGAGGTGTCAATTGACGCGTATTAGCATTCGTGTGAATCTATCAAGTTTTTGAAAAAATCGTAGGAGCCGTTTTTTAATTTAAGAAAAAATAGTGCAAAAAATTAGGGTTTTTTTCATAAACAATAAATTTTTAACCTGGTTTGCGAAATTTAGTAGACAATGTTTATAAAATTTCTATACTCCAAAAAATTTGTGTAGAAACAACATCAAAATTTTTCTCAGAAGAACGTAAAAAATTAAATTAAAAATAAAAGATTATTAAAAGTCATCATGATTTTTAAGGTCATTTTTATCATTCACTATATCTCACTAACCAGATATAAAATGTTTGCATAATTAAGGTGTCAGTTGAAGAGTATTAATATCTTTGTGAAGTTTTTAACATTACAAAAATTCGTTTCTGCTTTTTTTTAATTTAATAGAAGAAAATGCAAAAAATTATAGTTTTTTTCATAAAAAAATATTTTTTAACCTGATTTGCACAGCACAGTAATACCTGTTTATAAAATGTATACATTCTTATCAGGTTTTGAAAAGAAACCGGCAAAATTTTCTTCCTTGATTATGAAAAAAACTAAATCAAAAATAAAAAATATCATTCAAAGTCATACGAATGCTTTTATTTTATTTTTTTTATTCTAAAAAATTGTTGTAAATTCAATCAAAGTTTTAAAATATTTGCATAATTTGAGCAGATTTTTAATAGTTTTTATAGTCTTTCAATTAAAAAAAATGCTTAAATTTGTAAAACCAACAAAAATTTTCAAGACCAAAAAGGCCCCCACCGATTGATCCGCATGAATATTCAATATGTCCTCATCGACCAAAAACCTTACGTAATCAATGGACCCTCCCGTGGACGATATGATTCATATTAACTCATTCCTGTTACTGCTATGGATACCTCTCATTGTTGTAATGTTGTTGATGTTTATGTAGATATTACTGGGAAGTTGACCGTGTGGACCTCAAGGGTCGCACCTGGCGGCTTGTTTTTAAAGTTTTTTATCTTTACTATTGTTTTTAAAAGTTAAGTAGCTATTACTGAGAAGCTTATCGTGCGAAATTCAAGAGTTTCTTTTCGCAGTTTGTTTGTAAAAGTTTGCACCCTCCAAAAAAAATAGTAGCCAATCTTCTGACGAATGCAGCTGAGCTATAAAACAGAATTTGTTTTCATCAAAACTAGCATTTCCTGCAAATGTTTTAAGGGTTTTCATAGAAAAGATACCATTTGTATCTAATAGAGATTGCTTGAATAGTATTCTTATATCAGAAAATTGATTATTTGGTTTTAACTATGATATGTATTTTGAATTTGAAATCATATCACTTATAACAGTAGCAGACATCAACTTTAATCTACTAGACGATGATACACAGTACCGATCATACATGGATACAACTAACCGTCTACTTAAAAAGAAAACCCAAGAAAGTTTCCAGGAATTGGCCGGGCTAATACAGGAAGCTAAAGATTATGCCACGTTTACTAAATCCATCAGGACAACGTGTATTACTGAACGTGTATTACTGAACAAGCCGCGAAATGCGACCCTTGAGGTCCACACGGTCAACTTTCCAGTAATATCTAGATAAACATTAAAAATATTAAGCACAATAATAATTTTGAAAATAGTACTACTTTAAATAATAATAATGAGAGGTATTCATAGCAGTAACAGGAATGAGTTAATATTAATCATATCATCTACGGGAGCATCCACTGATTACGTAAGGCTTTTGGTGGATGGGTGATGATGATTGATTACCTCAAATGCAAATTTGATTGAAACTTTGATGGTTTTCAAAATTAAAGTCGCTTTTTTTAATTAAAAGACTGCAGAAACTATTAAAAATCTGCTCAAATTATCCAAACATTTTAAAACTTTGATTGACTTTGGAACAAAGTCTTTAGAATTAAAGATATAAGGTAATATCAATCGGCAGAACCTCTTTCATATGGTAACTTTGAATGATTTTTTTATTTTTAATTTAATTTTTTTCAGAATCATGAAAAAAGTTTTGCTGGTTTGTTTTCATAAACTGATAGGAATGTATAAATTTTATAAACATTTATTACTGTGTTGTGCAAATATGGTTAAAAAAATATATTTTTTATGAAAAAAACCCTAAATTTTTCCTAGTAAATTAAAAAACCGCTGTAACGGATCTTTATAATGTTGATTTAATCAAAGAGATATTAAAACACGTCGATTGACACCTTAATGATGCAAATATTATATCTGGTTCGTGAGATATAATGAATGCAAGAAATGACCTTGAATATCATGATGACTGTTAATGATTTTTAATTTCCCAGTATATGGGAAGTTCTTGTAATCGCCTCGAAAATCGAATTTGAAATTTTCAACTTTTCTTTACGTTTTGAGGTCTATAAAGTATATATAAAGTGTTTTTAGAGAGGGGGATGTATGTGTGTGTGTATGTACGTACGTTCGTGGACACTTTTCTCCACGAGCATAACTCACGTAAACAAAGTTGTCTCGACTTCGTTGAGTGGTCCGTCGAAGCGTCTTTGCAATTTTAAGAGCTGACTAGTTTTTGGGATACTTCGGTCGGGGGGTTTGCTGTTTTGCCTCTTTGAAGGGCATTTCTGTCATGCGTTATATATCGCGAACGAAACGTACGATTTCCTTGAGCAAGGTGTCAATCGACGCGTATTGACATTTATGTATTTCTTTCAAGTTTTGAAAAAAAATCTTCGAGCCGTTTTTTTAATTTTTTTACAAAAATAGAAAAAATTGTGATTTTTTTCAAAAACAATTAATTTTTAACTTTACTGTTAAGTCCAAGTAATCAATGTTTATATAATTTATATATTTCAAACAGTTTCTATAAAAAAACCATCAATTTTTTTCATGTAACAAAAAAAAATCAAATAAAAAATAAAATATCATTAACAGGCATCATGATCTTCAAGGTCATTTCTGTCATGCGTTATATTTTGCGAACCAAACATAGAATTTGCATCGTTTAAGTGTCAATGGACGCGTATTAAAATTTTTGTAAATCTGTCGCATTTTTAAAAAAATCTTTGGAGCATTTTATGCATTTAAGAAAAAAAGTGCAAAAAATTATGTTTTTTCCAAAAACAATAAATTTTTAACCTGATTTGCGAATTGTAGTAATCAATGTTTATAAAATTTATATACTCCAAACAGTGCTTGTACTGCACTGTCAAAATTTTTTCTCATGATTGACTAAAAAGTTAAATTAAAAATAAAAAAAAAATTTTAAAAGTCGTCATGATTTTCAAGGTCATTTATATCATTCACTATATCTCACGAACCAGATATAATATTTGCATCATTAAGGTGTCAGTTGGCGTGAATTAACATCTTTGTGAAGTTTTCAACATTACAAAAATTCGTTTCAGCCGTTTTTTAAACTTATTTTTAATTTAATAGAAGAAAATGCGAAAAATTATAGTTTTTTTCATTAAAAATATTTTTCAACCTGATTTGCACAGCACAGTTATTCCAATTTATAAAATTTATACATTCTTATCAGTTTTTAAAGAGAAAGCAGCAAAGTTTTCTTCCATGATTATGTAAAAAGCTAAATTTAAAATAAAAAAATCATTCAAAGTTACCATGTAAAGAGGGTTCATACGAATGCTGTTGTATATTCAATCAAAGTTTTAAAATATTTGCATAATTTGAGCAGATTTTGAATAGTTTTTATAGTTTTTTAATTAAAAAAACTGCTTAAATTTTGAAAACCAACAAAACTTTTCAAGACCAAAAAGGCCCCCACCGATTGATCCGCGTGAATATTCAATCTGTCCTCATCGACCAAAAACCTTACGTAATCAATGGACCCTCCCGTAGACGATATGATTCATATTAACTCATTCCTGTTACTGCTATGAATATCTCTCATTGTTGCAATGTTGTTGATGTTTATTTAGATATTACTGGGAAGTTGACCGTGTGGACCTCAAGGGTCGCAATTCGCGGCTTGTTTATTTTTTAATTTAATGTTTCTTGTTATCATGAGAAAAAGTATAAAAAGTATATAAATTTTATAAAAATTGAATACTCTCTTTCGTAAATAATGTTAAAAATTTATTGTTTATGAAACACCTAATTTTTTGCACTATTTTTCTTAAATCAAAAAACGGCTCCACCGATGTTTTTCAAAATTTGATAGATTCACACAAATGTTAATTCGCGTCGATTGACACCTTAACCATGCAAATAGTATGTTTGGTTCGCGATATATAATGCATGACAGAAATGACCTTCATAGGGTCAAAACAACAACCTCCTCGGCCGAAGTATCCTTAAAACTAATCAGCTCTTAAGATTGCACAGACGCGTCGATTGACATCTCAACGAAGTCGATACGACTTTGTTTACGTGAGCTATGCTCGTAGAAAAAAGTGTCCACGAACGTACGTACACACACACACACACATACATCTCCCTTTCTAAAAACACTTTATTTATACTCTATAGACCTCAAAACGTAAACAGATGTTGAAAATTTCCATTTCGATTTTCGAGGCGATTACAAGAACTTCCCATATACTGGGAAGTTAAAAACCCAAGAAAGTTTTCAGGAATTGGTCGATATAATGCAGAAAGCTAAAGATTCTGCCACGTTTACTAAATCCATCAGGACAAGTAATGTAACGTAAATTACTGAAAGAGTTATTACTGTTTCAAAGAAAAAACATAAATCATATAAACTGAAAATTAAGGATCCTTCCAGTCCTACAAAACAAAAACAATAGAAAATAATAAAAAACGAATGTAATAAAATAATAAGAGAAAAAAACAACACTATTATACCATATAGCATGAGCACAGGTCAAAAACCAAGGATAAGGAATCTATTTGAAGGTGTTCTAACGGAACGTGAAAAAAGTAGGATACACAATATCGATAACCTATCTTTCTCGACCAAGATGATCAGTGAAACGGAGGAAATCGGCAACTGCCTAAATCACCATTTCTCAAAAATAGATCATGAAAAAGTAACGAAATTACCTCTGATACGGACATTATCGTCCCGAAAAACATCCCCAATCTCTTCTTTTCATTAAAGAACAATCAATAAAAAAGAAATAATTGAAACTAATGATTCTCTATGAAACCATACTGCCCCAGGTTCTGATGCTATCTTCGTTGATGACCTCAAAATAATCAAAGATAATATTAAATTTCTTAAGCAGGGAAGATTCCAGGAGTAAAGAAAAATCTCTGCGAATATACCGATTTTTAAAGGGGGTAATGAAACTGACCCAAACAATTACAGAGCAATCTCAGTCTTGAATTCCTTAAGTAAAATCCTCGGAAAACTTGTAAATTCTCGAATCAAAGAAATCTTATTGCAAAATGAAATCTTGGATAAAATCCAGTGCGGATTCCAGGCGGGTCAAGGCACAACAGATGCCATTCCTGATGAAATTAGATTTTTAAATGAATATTTGGATAAGGGCCACTACGTTGCGGCAGTTTTCGTGGACCTGAAGAAAGTCTTCGACACAGTTACACATGAAACTTTAATCACTAGGCTCGGTGAATATGGAATTGTTGGAAAAGCAAATAAATTCATACGCAGTTACTTGACGGATAGATTTCAAAATACACGAATTGGAGATGTCAAAAGCAAAACTGCTGAATTAAGCATAGGTGTTCCGCAGGGCTCGATCTTAGGACCAAAGCTGTTTCTACTTTATATCAAATCCATAAAAAAAGCAGTCTTTGTTGCGAAAGGGGTTATATACGCAGATGACACTGTGCTCGTATACTCAGGTAAAACTAATCTCAAAATTGAATAAAAAGTAAATACTGACCTGGACAAGTATTGGTATTGGCTACTACAAAGTAGATTGGCAATAAATGCGGGGAAAACAAAATATATTATTTTCAAAGAAAAGAACAAGACTGACATACAACCGCACGTAAGAATTAATGACACAAGCCTGCAGAGAGTAGAACAAATAATATATTTAGGACTTCTAATAGACGATAAACTAACATGGACTCGACACATAAATGATCTAAGGAAAAAACTAGCTGCCTTCGTTGGTCTTCTACGTCGCTTCTACTTCTTCTAAACTTCTTCTACTTCCTTTCCAAAATTTCCTACGGCATCTTGAATTGGAGCCAAACCTTTAAAGGTAACCTCATGACCATCTCCAGATTAGTAATCAAGGCGTATAAGATCATTTACAATCTCCCTATGTCAACTCCAACGAGCGAAGTTTACAAAATAGCTCAAGAATTGAATTGCTAGGCATGGTTTCCATGGAAAGAGCTAAATTCATACATAAGAATTCATACCGTAATGAGTACACCGCTGTGAAATTAGATAAAAGTTAAGGGAAAAACACTTAAAGAATGAGAAACATGAATAATATAGCTATCGCATTTCCCGGAACTCATCGGCTCAAAGAAGACCCCTTCAACAAAGCAGCTAACTTTTACAATACACTACCGGACAAAACTAAAAACATAGTGAACCCAACTTTTTTCCAAACGACACTGAAAAAATATTTCCTTCAGGACCAACTTTCGAAGTAAGTTACAAGTACAATCAGCTCCTCTAAAGTCAAAGCCAAACATGTAATCAACAGAAAATAATTCATAAATATATAGTCTGAACTATTGATCTGACTCAAAGGACACTAAAACTTACAAATTTGGTACTGTCGCTTATACCGAATCTTATCGTCTAGGAAGTTCTATGTCCTAAAATTTTAAATACGGAGAATTACTAAATTTGGATGGAGAGAGTGATTGAAAGAAACGAAGGTGGTTTTAGTCGGTAGAAGTCCGGCATGCCGAGAGGCAGGAATGATCGGAATCTTTTGAAGATTCCCACCTCCCAACGTTGAAAAAAATGATATCCATTATCTGATTTTGACCTCTATCGGACTCATTGATTTAACCATAACTTTACTTCGTTTCCTTTCACTGCCTTCAAGATATTTGAGAAACTTTCAATGGCTTCTATTAGCTTTACTAAAAGTATTCAACTAATTGAACTAATTATGAAAATCTTCAATCCAATAAATGATAGAAGATAATTTAATGCTAAAGGTAAAAAACATTTTCAAGCTAAATACATTAATTTATCATAAAGAAAACGAGATAACGTCCCCCGGACTCAAATAAATATGAAAGAAATAAAAGTCAACTCAAAAAATAATAATAAACAAACATCGCTAAAAAATTTAAGCAGCTCTAGTTCAGTAGTCGTATGTTCCTCATAAAACGAATGAATATTTGTTGAAGCTGGAATCTTGTAGTCCATTTCAATTCGAAGTGTATAAGATTTTCTTTAGGGAATAATTTACACTTGGTGCTCTTCTGCGAAATACCGATTCTGAAATTTTGTATTTTGTATGTTTGTACATACATGTACATAAAAAGTAGTTTCATTTAAATTATTTACTTCCAGCATTCCATCCGTGCTCATTTCTACATTATGTATTCAATTTTGTCATGGCGACCCCAATTCAACTTCTCGAGAATTTCTCATTCAATTTCATATCCATAGACAGCTAAAAACGACCCTCATTAACTGCAGCAGTATCTTCTTGCAACTATTTAATTCATTCTCCCGTATTTCCTGTGCAATCGTAAATGATACCCTCTAAAATTTCTCAAGCAAGAAGGGGATTAATATTCAAGATACCGGAGGTGAACTAAACGGCATCTATGCTAGAACGAAGCTCATAAATGGATTCCATGCCGGAATAACTTATAATTTGGGGCGTACAATCTAAAGCGATTTGCAATTATCGACAATGCCTTGCAAACATCGAAAATCGCACCCTTTTTGGAAGACGTCTAGGGTGAATTTTGTTCCGAAAGCCAACAAGTTGGCTTTTATCCTTGGGAATATGTACATGACATACATAGGCGAAGCGTGGCTGTTGGTCATGTCACCCTAGAGAAGATAGTCTATATAGGGTTGTTTCCATGGTAGCAAATCTGATTTGATTTTTATCAGCTTTTTGCCATGGTTTCTTGTCTTCAGTGGTGGTCCGTTCCATGAAACTGAAGGTTTGCTTTGACTTGCATTCAATTTTATTGTGAGTAATTTTTATAGACTAAATCTTTACAAAAATTTCATGCGTACAGAATATCATAAAGATATCTTAACTTCTTCATATCATATTTCAACCATTTTAATTTTCAGGCAAGAAGTTTTCAGTATTTATAATATTTTTTACAATGAAAAAATTAATTTAGAAATAGCCAATTCGATAAATTTCTTCTTCATTCAAGATTAGTTTTCAAGTAATAAGCAAACGAGCTAAGCATCATTAATTAAATTCTTATGCAGTACAGCTTTGAGTCTTTGGAAACATTATCACTTTTATGATATTAAACTTGGTTCAACTATAACTGGTCAACACTGCATAATTGTGACTATGGAATTATATGGGAACGATGTGTTCTAATCGAAATTTAGACGGAGATACCTAGTGTTTTGTAGAAACGAAATCATAATACTTACTTTTCAGGATCCTTAATAAAATTGGAAATTTGCAATTATCTGCTTTTGAGCTGTGGCAGATATTCCCACCGTTTGGATGGTATTGTCGTTTTAAACATATGATAGATAGAAAGACATCTGAAAAACGGATAATTACGCCTCTAGTTTGACGGGGTTTTTCAATTTAATCTATTTTAAATCGCCCTCAGTAATTAAGTTTAAAATGTATACATGATCATTTATTAAGTGGGATTTTTTCTAAAATTAATTATCAATCTATCAAAGGTTTGGTTAGCAAAGTAACAAGCTGAAAATTGTGGCCATTGAGGTTCACACGGTCAACTTCCCAGCAATATCTAGATAAACATTGAAAATATTAAACACAATAATAATTTTGAAAATAATACCACTTTAAATAATAATAATGAGATGTATTCATAGCAGTAACAGGAATGAGTTAATATTAATCATATCATCTACGGGAGCATCCATTGATTACGTAAGGCTTTTGTTGGATGCGGGTAGATTGATTTGATGAACCAATCGGAGTGGGGCCTTTTCTACGTTATTTACAAAAATGAATGCAGTTTTTGTTATTACTCTCCTTGAAGAGATTTTGTCGCGTGATGACCATTTTGAATAGTTCCGTTCAAAATTGGCATGACTTCAGCATAATCACTAAATTTATATTTTTTCATGATTTTACATCAATGAGATCAATAATTACTTTATACATTCTATTGATAAATTTTGAATATGCAGTCAAAAATAGGTCCAATTGCATGTAAAAAGTAAAATGTTTTACAAATGATGATGGAGGAAACAATTGAAATCTTACGATTACTAAATATTAAATCTACTAAAAACAATTTTTTATTTGATAAATTTTTTAAAGTATATGATCTTGCAAGTTATTGAATATAAAACATTTTACCATTCAAAGCATTGATTACCACAAATGCAAATTTTATTGAAATTTTGAAGTTTTTCAAAATTTGAACAGTTTTTTAATTGAAAGACTGTAAAAACTAATAATAATCTGCTCGAATTATGCAAATATTTTAAAATTTTGATTGAATATACAACAATTTATTTAGAATAAAAGATATAAAGTAATATCATTCGTATGAACCCTCTTTAAATGGTAAGTTTGAATTATTTTTTATTTTTTATTTAGTTTTTTCTTTACAATCACAATCTTGAAAACCTGACAAGAATGTATAAATTTGATAAATATTTATTACTGAGTTGTGCAAATCAGGTTAAAAAAATATTTTGTATGAAAAAACCCAAATTTTTCGCATTTTCCTTTATTAAATTGAAAAAAAAAACAGCTGAAAGGAATTTTTATAATGTTAAAAACTTCACAAAGATGTTAATACACGTCGATTGACACCTTGATGATGCAAATATTATATCTAGTTCGTGAGATATAGTGAATGACAGAAATGACCTTGAAAATCATGATGGCTGTTAATGATTTTTTATTTTTTATTTAATGGTTTTTGTACTCATGAGAAAAAGGTTTAATGATGTTTTAACAAGCGCTGCTTGGAGTATATAAATTTTATAAAAAATCAGGTTAAAAATTAATTCTTTATGGGAAAACCTATATTTTGCACTTGTTTTTTCTTAAATTAAAAAATAGCCCCACCGATTTTTTTCCAAAATTTGACAAATTCACAAAGAAAATTTATAACGCTTCGATTAACATCTTAATTATGCAAATCGTATATTTGGTTCACGAAATATAAAGGATGATAAATATGACCTTGACGATCATGATGACTGTTAATGATTTTTTATTTTTTGTTTAATGTTTTTTGTAATCGTGAAAAAAATTTGACGATGTTTTTACAAGTACTCGTTGGAGTGTATATATTTAATAAAAAATGATTACTGTGTTCCGTAAATCAAGATAAAAATTTATTGCTTATGAAAAAAACCAAATTTTTTGCACTTTTTTCTAAATTAAAATACGGCTCGAACGATTTTTTCAAAATTGAAGAACAATTCACACAAATGATAATTCGCGTCGATGGACATCTCGACAAAGCAAATCGTACGTTTGGTTCGCGAGATATAACACATGACAGAAATGACCTTCAAACGGGCAAAACAGCAAACCCTCCCCCCCCCCCCCGACTGAAGTTTCCCAAAAACTAATCACCTCTTAAGATTGCAAAGACGCTTCGATTGACACCTTAACAAAGTCGATACGACTTTGTTTACGTGAGTTATGCTCGTAGAAAAAAGGGTCCACGAACGCACATACGTACGTACGTACGTACACACATACACCTCCCTTTCTAAAAACACTTTATATATACTCTATAGACCTCAAAACGTAAAGAAATGTTGAAAATTTCGATTTTCGAGGCGATTACAAGAACTTCCCATTTACTGGGTAGCTAAAAACATCGAAGATAAGACTTAGTCTAAGCTCTTCAATTAAAATACATCAAAATTTTTAAATCAAGGTAACTTGCAGAAATAATTTTTACTTTGCAGTACATCCTATATTTTTCCAACTATCTGCTTCAAAAAATCTTTATAATAAATAATTGCATTATAAATTTGTGCATTTAGTGGTTCTTGTAAATTTTTACAATTTTCAATACTATCTTTAAAGCAATTGCTCTTAAAGTCGATAAAAAGATACCTCAATATTCTCAACTTAAATTAATTCCATACATGTTTTCTGGAAAGAGTTTCATTCAATAAACTACTCATCTGGAAATCACCTAAGCGTTAAGTAAACTCCTCAAAAACGTGCTGTTTTATTAAATGATAATCATGAAACAATAAAACGCAAATGATGGAAACTTTTCCTACAACGTATGACACATGGCACCACAACGAAATTATGTTGGTTGAAGATAAAATCATTTCTAACATATGTCAATATGTGAAAGTTCCTCTTAAGACTTTATATGTCACATATACGTCTTGTTACGTGGCGTGGGGTTGAGTGCTTAAGGAACAATTCCTGACAGATGTGTGCAAGACTAAGTAGTTTCCCACTAAACATTCTTGCGCCATATGCGCACATTTCCCACCAAATGACATTAGTGCAAATATATAAGATGGTAGATATTATATGTACGTTCTATATAAATCGTACGTGGAAAGCTAACCTACATGTGTATATTCTTGTTCAAGTGAAAGTTTGGAAAAGTTATAAGAGAATATGTAACATGTACAAGACTAGAACGAAATCAACATATGCTCATTTTGAATACATTCGTCGATTACATCCCAATTTCAAGGCATTTGTACAAATGTATAAAATAAAACATCAAAATCAAACTGGTACGAGTTCTTAGAATCTTCAGGAAATTCCATTTTCAACTTTTTATTGAAGCCATAGGTGCTTTTATCTATTTCCCTACAAATTTTCACTTCCTTACTTTTAAACTTTTTTGGATCCATTTTCACGTTTGTGCTGTGTAATTGAGTAAAAATATATCATTGTGGAAGAGTTAGCTGAAGAATTTTCAACCTTTACAAATGTTTGCACAAAGAGATCGAAAATGCGTGCGGTACTGAATTCATTAGTTGTTTCTCTTTTTCAAGCGTACACCAACGTTATAGGCAATTTTGTCAGTTATAACGAAACTTTTTATTTTAAAACTGCTCAGTTTTTTTCAAATTTTTTGTTTGCTCGTATAATATGGCGATTTTTTACGTTTGTCATGGAATATGTTGTAAAAATTAATAGAGAAGCACGGAAAAAAATATTTTTCCATGCAACTCTAATTCTTAAATGACAGCAATTTTCATAAAAAATCAAATGAACTATGTTCTCTGAACTCAAATTGAACTCAAAGCTTTTCGAAAATGGGCTAACTTTTAAGTCTTCTGCCATTTCACATATTTTATTCTGGAGCATATCAATTGATCTGGGACTTAAAAATTAATATAATTTCATGATAATATTCTTTACCTTAATTTACTATCTGGTAACGTCGATTCTTTTGATTCTTTATCAAGTGGGCACATTTTTAGAAGTAAAAAATTTGAAAGATGGAAGAAATATGAACAAATGAATTTTTTCATGTTCACGTTATGGCAAGTATAAAACCAAGTGTCGAAAGTAAATGTATGATTTTCAGTCAAATCTTGAGAGCTTACACTGTTTAAATTGCATGAAGTTAAAGTTTCATCATTTCTGATAAATTCAAGGAGCATAGCACTCATAATTGATATGTCCCTTTAAATTTGAATTTTAAAGTTGCGAAAAATGTAACACAAATAAAAGTAAAATATATTGTATAATTTATTTTTGTTTGTGTTGCATATTTGATCCAATTTTTTCAAAACAGACAAGTAGTAGTCTGCTAGCTTACTTTTATCTCTGAAACCTTTGTGTCGATCATAAAAAAATTTGAAGTTCAGATGAAAATACTGTCCCTCTTCGTCACTTTCGCTGTTTAATTTGTCAGGAAAGAATCCAGAAAACTCATCTTAAGAATCATGTAACATCCATTGCATGCTCGTTTTTAAATAAACTAGCGATAATTTTCCTGTAGTCTTCAAAGTTTTCTTTTTTAGAAATCCTATCATGACCATTTCAATCATTTTGTGTTTGTTAAAAAAAGATTATTTTACGTTATGTAACTGCGAGCGCACTTCAAATTTCACCAGTAAGATATAATATTTTTACGTAAATATTTGAAATCACTTAATCATAGGTTTTACAAAATGTTATATGTCAAATTTAACGAATACTGATGAAGATTGTACTATGAAAGTCCACTTAAGATATATGATTCTCATTCAAATTAACTGGAATAAATTAATTTTAGACAGTATATAATATTTTCGTGCAGGATATGACTTTCTCTTGTTTGGTTTTTTGTTGGGCATAAAAGCACGAATAATTGATCCATCTGCCCTTTAAGTTCAGGAATATTCTGGCTTCTTTTAAAACGTTACGTTTTATCCAGTTGTGTTATTCATATTTTACCAGTTCTATTGTAATCCAGTGCAAATGTGAGATTATCAGTGCAGTTGCTCGCATTAAAGTTTAAGTGGTCGGAAAAACATGATTTGGATTTAAATCGATTGAGCTTGTCTGAAACATCTAAATAGTGTCTCAGTCCTTTTGCAAACTTGTTTCAATTTTCTTAAAAAGTTTTCAAATATTGCACCGTCAATTTTTGTCTTTTCACCGCCTACGATATGAGAAAAAGAATCGAAAAAATAATAGTATGACACTTTTTATAGGAAATTGATCATTTAAAAAAAAACGGGAGCATTGATTTATTTTACATTATTTCGAATCTATGAGACACAATCGTGAGAAATTTAAGTAGTGATTTTTCGTGATTTTCAAAATAACCTACAACGCGCCAAATTCCAAGATTCCGAAAAATATGAACAAAGCTTCTGGTTTTGGTTTTTTTGGAAAAATTACTAATTATTATTATAAGAATATTTCTACCATATCACAAAAGTTTTTAAATAATTTTAAAATTTCAAGGAGATCGTCTATGTTTTAGATATTTGCATTTTTAACTTCCCAGTATATGGGAAGTTCTTGTAATCGCCTCGAAAATCGAAATTGAAATTTTCAACATTTCTTTACGTTTTGAGGTCTTTAGAGTATATATAAAGTGTTTTTAGAAAGGGAGATGTATGTGTGTGTGTGTGTACGTACGTACGTTCGTGGACACTTTTTTCTACGAGCATAACTCACGTAAACAAAATTGTATCGACTTTGTTGAGGTGTCAATCGAAGCGTCTTTGCAATCTTAAGAGCTGAATAGTTTTTGGGATACTTCGGTCGGGGGGGGTTTGTTGTTTTGCCCCTTTGATGGTCATTTCTGTCATGCGGTATATCTCGCGAACAAAACATACGATTTCCTTGATCAAATGGTCAATCGACGCGTATTGACATTTATGTGATTGTATCAAGTTTTTAAAAAATTTCTTGAAGCCGTTTTTTAATTTTTAAAAAAATAGTGCAAAAAATTAGGTTTTTTTAATAAACAATAAATTTTTAACCTGATTTACGGAAGATAGTATTCAATTTTTATAAAATTTATTTATTTCAAGCAATGTTTGTAAAAACAACATCAAAACTTGTTCTCATTACCATGTAAAAATTAAATAAAAAATAAAAAATCATTAACAGGCATCATGATCTTCAAGGTCATTTCTTCCATTCACTATATCTCACGAACCAGATATAATATTTGCATTATTAGGGAATCAATCGACGTGTTTTAACATGTTTTTGATTATTTTAACATTGTAAAAATCCGTTTCAGCGGTTGTTTTAATTTAATAGAAGAAAGTGCAAAAACTTTGGGTTTTTTCATCAAAAATATTTTTGAAACCTGATTTGCACAACATAGTAATAAATGTTTATAAAATTTATACATTCCTATCAGTTTTTGAAGAGAAACCAGCAAAACTTTTTCATGACTCTGAAAAAAATTCAATTAAAAATAAAAAAATCATTCAAAGTTACCATATAAAAAGGGCTCTTCCGAATGATATTACCTTATATGTTTTATTCTAAAGACTTTGTTGTAAAGTCAATCAAAGTTTTAAAATGTTTGGATAATTTGAGCAGATTTTTAATAGTTTTTGCAGTCTTTTCATAAAAATAAGTGGCTTAAATGTTAAAAACCATCAAAATTTCAATCAAATTTGCATTTGTGGTAATCAATCATCATCACTCATCCACTAAAAGCCTTGCGTAATCAATGGATGCTCCCGTAGATGATATGATTCATATTAACTCATTCCTGTTACTGCTATGAATACCTCTCATTGTTGTAATGTTGTTGATGTTCATGTAGATATTACTGGGAAGTTGACCGTGTGGACCTCAAGGGTCGCACTTCGCGGCTTGTTTTCCTAAGCTATCACCGTGAACATTGTCTGATCTAAATCAACGTAAAACATGGCACATGCTTTGTTTTCTAGCGTAAAAAATATCACACACTTCTTATTGTGGTGCAAAAAATAAGTTTGTAGTTCTATGCCTAAGCAATATGACATATTTTATGTCAGGAAGTATTTCATGTCAAATTTAAGGAAAATATAGAAAATTAACTAACAAACGAGAATATGAAAGTTTGAACAATAAACGTTTTCATAACGTTAGCAAATTGTCGGAAATACTTTTATTACAATGCAAGAAATCCATAATGTTTTCAAAAGTTTGAGCGAATCTCTTCACATTTTTATGAATTATTGACTAAAGTATTAATAAAATTAAACGCTTGTTTTTTTGTATCCTTTATTTATTCGACTGGAATTAATTTAAAACAAGCCGTGAGGTGCGACCCTTGAGGTCCACACGTACAACTTCCCAGTAATATTTACATAGATATTAAAAATATTAAACAAAATAATAATTATGGAAATAATACTACTTTTAATAATAAAAATGTACCTCTCATAAAAGTTATTGGAATGACTTAATATTAATCGTAACATCTACGCGAGTGTCAAATGATTACGTAAAGATTTTCGTGGATTGGTTTGATTTAATATTCACGTGGATCAATCGGAGCGGGGACAGGTTACAAAGCCTTTTCTACGTTATATGTTATTTTCATATCGATGCTTCAAGGACAAAAGAGCGCTAGCAAAAATGAATGCAGTTTTTGTTATTACGACAACTGAAGAGATTTTGTCGCGTGATGGCCATTTTGAATAGTTGCGGTCAAAACTGCTAGCACTTCGGCATAATCACTGAATGTGTATTTTTTCACGATTTTACATCAATGAAACTAATAAATATTTCTTATTTTCTGTTGATTTTATAGAAACATTGATTATGCAGTCAAAATAGTTTCAATTGCATGTAAAAAGTAAAATATATGTATTACAAATGAAGTAACTGAAATTTTACGAATACTAAAGAACAAAACTCCTAAAAACTACAATTTTTTATTTGATGAAAGCTTTTCAAAGCATATGATCTCAAAAAGTGTTGACTACAAAACATTTTACCATTCAAAACGTTGATTATCACAATTGCAAATGTGATTTGATTTGTATTCGTTTTCAAAATTTAAGCAGTTGTTTTATTAAAGTTAAAACACGGTTCTGTGAAGACTATAAAAAAATGTCGCAAATTATGCAAATAATAATAAACTTTGATTGACTTTACAACAATGTCTTCAGAATAAGAGATTTAAGGTATACAAATTCGTATGAACCCTTTTTACATGGTGACTTTGAATGATTTTCTTTATTTTTAATTCAATTTGTTTTAAAATCATGAGAAAATATTTTGCTAGTCTCTACAGATATTGATAAAAGTTTATAAATTTTATAAACATTGATTATCACGATGTTAGTTTTATTAATTATTAATTTTTTTTATGAGAAAAACACTAATTTTCAATATTTTTTTATGAAATTAAAAAAATTGCTTTAAAGTTTTTTTTTTTAAATTCAAAAACATCATTAAAATGTTAATACGCGTTGATTGACTTGTTAATGATGCAAAGATTATATTTGGTTCTCGAGATATAATGAATGACATGAATGACCATGAAGGACATGATGACTTTAATGATTTTTTATTTTTAATTTAATTTTTTTTGCATCATGAAAAAAAATTGGTGATTTTTTTACAACTGTATATAAATTTTATAAATATTGGTTACTGCAACTTGAAAATAAAGTTAAAAATTTGATGTTTTTGAAAAAAACTCCAATTTTTTGCACTTTTTTTCAAAAAATTAAAAAAGCGCTCCAACATTTTTTTTGAAAATTTGTTATAATGATGTAAATGTTAATACGCGTCGATTGACAACTTGATGAAGCAAATCTTACGTTTGGTTAGCGAGATAAAGCGCATGACAGGGTTGACTTTCAAGGAGTGAAAACAGCAAACCCACCTGACCGAAGTGTCCCAAAAACTAATCAGCTCTTAAGATTGCAAGAACGCTTCGATTGACACCTTAACAAAGTCAATATGACTTTGTTTACGTGATTTATGCTCGTAGAAAAACTGTCCGCGAACGAACGTACGTACGTACACACACACACACACATACATACTTCTTTCTAAAAACACTTAAAATATACTCTAAAGACCTCAAAACGTAAAGATATGATGAAAATTTCAATTTCGATTTTCGAGGCGATTACAAGAACTTCCCATATACTGGGAAGTTAAAAAATACTTTTTACACAACAAAAGCCACAAATATCCCTTTTCCCATTCAAAATTAATGCTACTTTTAATAATAATTATTATAGGTACTCATAACAGTAATTGGAATGAAAAATAATAATACACGTGTCATCTTGAGGAGTGTATCGTGCATCCTGAGATAGTTTCGATGCAGCTTATATAAGACAAACAGGAAGAAGCTTCAAAATTAGATACAATGAGCACATCAAAGCAGAGACGTAAATCCAAATTCTGGAATAGCCCATCACATTTTAGATACAGTTCATAATTTTAGTATTAATATCCTCCAAAAATAAACAAGGGGAAAATGTTAGACTACGTGGAATGCCGTGAGATGAGTCGGGCCACAAATGAAAAAAAAACTGCCGAATGAAATTATCCTTCCCTTCCATTCACTAATCTTTCAACCATTAATTATTTAATAATAAAATCAGCAAATATTTGTAAATTGTATTAAACATGGAAATGATCTAAGGATCAAAACGTGTCGTATTAATAAAAAAATTTCAGTCAAAAAAATCAAGTGTTTAATTTTATTAAGATTTTATTACATTATGGCTCATCAAGAGTACACACAACTTTCTATAACTGAAATTTTTGAGCGATATAGCTCCACGCGATGCAGTTTGTTCTAAAACCCACTAAATATTTTAAATTTAAGAGGTTTCCTACAAAAAAGTATCCAAAACAGTTTTTCCGTATCTATGATGCGCAGCGTAAGTAATAAACGGTGACAAAATGTTGGTCTAAAATTTCAAAAAAAAATTGTAAAAAAAAAGAAGGAGATTTTATGGGTTCTCGAAAAAAGTAACCGTTAGGAAACAAAAGGAGAAGTTTTAAGGATGGAAAATCATCAAAAGATATTTTCACACACATGAACGGAAAACAAAACTGATAAACACAATCTTACGAGCTCATCTGGATCATTTTGAAACACGTATTGTTGTTCGGTGACCTCAAACAAAATTAAACTCGACATCAGCAGCATTTAATAAACATAGAAAATAATCCATGTGGTAAGAACTTCTATATTTATATAAAGGAAAGAAAAGGATCAAGTATGTAGCCTTGAAGAACACCGTAAGAAAGAAAAAGGATGGGAGTTTACACCAAATAAGCTAAGCACACGATTCAAAGAATAAGAACGAAGGCCACTTAAAAAAAACTCATATACATCATAGTCCCTGATTTTGCACCACTAAACTCAGGTCAATAATATGAAACATGTTGTAGAAAACAACGAAGACGATAATTACTTCTAGTTGAGCATCCAATGCCGTTGCGACTTAATTCACAAATTCGACTAGATTCGTTGTGGTTGACTGATTTTAGCGAAATTCATGTTGCTCATCAGCAGTAACGTTTTTAAGGATACAATAAATCCTAGAGTATGCAGTGCACTCAAATTGCTCAGCAAAAAATGAAAAGACAGAAATAGGTATACTGTTTACAAACTTCGAAGGATCAAGAATAGAAAAGACATTAGTGAATTTCCAAAACTTCTGGAAAATTCAGAAAGAAATACTCAGAATAAAAATTAAAACTAGCGGGATACTAAAAAACGAAGCAAGGTGTTTTGCACACCTTGCCACCATATGTGATACAATCTGGATCAAAGCCAACACTTGTGTCTTATTATTGGACAATGTTTTCAAAGGATTAGTGAGATGTAAGAGAGAGGAAGATGCATGGGTACAAAAAGAGGAAAAAAGGAGACGAACAAGTTGCACATTGAGTCAGGTGAAGATACTGTTAAGTTGTCAAGAAGTACGGAAGGTAAACAATTACTGGATTTGACAGAACGCGCATAGGATCAAAACTATTATGTTTCATTGAAAAGGAAGAGAAGTTCAATATTAGAGACAAACCTTTACCAAACGAATTTGATTGCCAAAAACCGAAAATAGAAAAAAACTAACCTACTCTTAGAGATCGTTAAAAATTTAAACCAGCGTTAATCTTTGCCGTGTAGGCTAAAAGCAAAAATAGCGGTTTTTTGAGCCAAGCGGCATCGTTCTTCTTTGATGGACAATATCGGAAAGGGAATCGTGAAATTATTTTGGGAAAAGCTATGAAGTTAATAGACCGCTAATTCACAATTTAAATACATGAAACAGTCATAGCAATCAACAGAAGATAATTAATTTATCATTTCCTCGAAATTGGCTTTTTGGAATTATATCGAGCCTAAAATTCAGATCGATTCTTTTTGAGACCATAAATTTAATAGTGAAAGATAGACGTAGAAGGTGTGGATCAAGCAAATTTACGGAAATAAAACTAAAACTACCGTGAAAAGATTATAAGAAATATTTGACTGAAAAATTTCGAGTAAATCATTTGCATTCAACAGTAAGCAAGGAATTAAGGGAAGTTCTAAAATAGTAATAATATATATTGCAAAAAAATCTTTTTTCTGGTTACGCAGATTTTAGGAAATGAATATTTCTCATTCTATGATAGATTAAAACTGTAAATGGAATGTTTACTGCTTAAATGAAACAAAGATTTGAGCATTCACAACAAAGGCGTTATCATAAAAGGATGAGTTTCTGATAATGATTTTTCAAACGATAGCCAGATTAACCAAAAAACCAATTTGTTCGATCATCGCAAGGTTTTCTGCATATTAATGATTCGATGTTTTGTTTTGGAGTATAGTTATCTTCAGTTAAATTTTATTGGCTTTTTCTGAAATCAAAAGTACATAAATTGTGGTAAACTAATTTCAAAGCGATGCATTTTTTAAATGAATTTCATGATATCGTTTGATCAATTGCCTATACTTTATGTCATTATAGAACTATATGCCCAAGATTTTAAGCTTTTTTGAAGTTAAAGTTGAGTTTTCCATTCTTCTCGTATTTAAATCCCTTCAAGCAAATAACAGTGGCCATAAAATTATATGACAAAGGGAATCATTGTTTGATCTCAGGAGAATTTCAGTTTTTGATATCAAAATAGGAGCATTTTTAATTTAAGACAGTTATAGGACGTAAGATTTTTTTAAAGACACTCATATACCAATTAATTCATTAAAAAATGGTCGTGCATAATGGACTTAAGTTTAAAGAAATATTAAATTTCGAACCACATATATCTTCAGCGTGAACATTTCTAGTCTAAACAATTTTAATATCGCATTCAATTCGTTCTCAAATAACTGCCTCCTACGTGTTATTCAAGAATATATTAGGAGGCATTGAACGTAGAGAGGTGGTGTAAGTATTGTTTGTTCTCGAAAAAAAAATCCTGAAACAACAATGAAAACCACACCATGGAAATCATGTAGTGCGTACAGCTCTTAATACTTTTGTTAAGAAAATTCCCTATGTAATTGAACAACATATATTTAGCCTGTAAACACAGTAAGATCACGAATGTAATGAAAAGTTGTAAAACATCATTAAAAAGTGTTATTTGCACTGTTTCTATCAACTATGTAATACAACCGTATATTTCTTTGAAACTCAAACAGAATCGGTTCCAGCAATAAAGTAGAAAAAATATTCAGCACGGAATATGCTTAACAACTCTAAAAATAAGAATAAAATAACTTAAGATATGACTTCAATAAAAGAACTTGCCCAACTGGCTTCCGATAAATGTTGGTCTAGGCACATCCACTTTCATTCTGAGTACATTTGACGATATTTCATGTCCTGCGCAATCACCCTTCTGACAGTCACACGAAAGAGCATGGGCATTGAAACTCTGGTTCAGGAGAATGTGACTACTACAAAATAGGACATGAAGCATTGTTTGGTGAACATTTCGTCCTAAAAATTCGCCGTCATATGAGAAAAATCCATTTTCAAGTGAAGAAATTTTTTTATATATATTTTTTTAAAAGTAGTTTCTGAAGTCAAAATAGGAGTCTAACTTGCATCTTCAAAAAGTAAAATAGTTTCTTTTTATCCCATTCTACTACTGGAACTTGACGTGACGTGTGACACACTTGTTGAAGCCATGATAAAAGGAGAAAAGCTATCTCGTGGGACAACGAGCGTATTGTAAAGGACCTGCAATAATATTCAGAATTTTCGAAATTTAGTTGGTCGAAATCTTTCGAAATAAAATGTTTCTCAATGTCTTTACAGTTCTGGTTGCCAAAGAGGGGCAAGGATTTCGCTATAAGCGAGAAGTGACTTCTGTAATCGGTGACGAACGGCGAATGGGCGATAATACGAAAGGATACTCATCGTTCGATTGTCGTACTGAATTCGGAGTAGCACATCCCGTTTGGGTTTCTCGTATAAAACTGCGCGTCCTGACATTTCCCAATTCAGTCTTCGTGATTACCGCGTAGCGTATCAATGTCGGGAACGCTTGCCGCAAATTCAAAATTAAATCGGGAAAAAAAGTAAAAAGACATATTTTTCACTGTAGTTGCGTTTTGAATATGAGAAACAGGACATTCGGTGTTAATGATATTTGTCTTGAAATGTGTACGAAATTCAGTTTGAATACGGTTGAATGTGCTTTGAATGATAAGTTTTTCCTTGATGCCTACAAAAAATGGGACATCTGTTACATAGAGAAAAAGGCATGAGCTGAAAATGCACGTTCCGTTTTCCTGCGATGCTTGAAAATTGTTTTATATACAAGTAAGGATAACAACTGAACTGGTAGCCATAAAGTTAGTTCCAGATAGAAGAAGAGAAAGATTTGTGACAATATAGACTTGATAAACTAATAATCGAAACTTTTGTGTAACATTTGGAAGCATGTTCACTGCTCTGTGAAGACTAATTTCATGAAAATTTTGTAACTTTTCTTTAATAATTTTGAAAATTGCGATAAAACCTGAATTTTATAATATGATATGCGTATCAAATTCATCTTGGCACGTGTAATAGCAAAACTAATTTCAATCATGAAATAAGACACCCGCTGTTCCTTCATCAGACCTAGTATGATTTGAAAATGATAATAGGAACGACGTAATACTAAATACCCAAACGAACATTAAATATTATAATATAATATGTTGTTTCAAAGGAATACATTGCTTATCGTGTCAGCTCAATAACATGCATACTCCTCCATTTCTTGCAAACAAGGACCGGCTATTCAATTTATGTTGCAAGGAAGCATTTCAGAACTTAATTAAGCCCAATTGTTTAAGTCGTCGTTAAATCCAGGTGACAAGTGAAGGTTTTATCCAGAACAACCTCATGCAGACACAAGTGAGAAAGGATCGCAAGAAAACATCGAGGCATCCCTAAGATTCAATCTGCTGCTGAACAAGGAATTCTTAGAAGTAGTGGGAGAAATCCAATCTTAATGCTTTTATCGATAAATCAGGACACATACAGCGATGTAACGTGCGAAACAAGAGCTTGAGTTAAATCACATGGAAGAAGAAACAGCAGGCGGCCAAAAGCAACAGTAGCATGAACTGAAGAACAGTGTTCAGGATAAGTTCCTATGAAAATGTCTTTCCTGAAACATTTGTAGGGTGACAAAATACTCGCACGACTGCCGCGTTTTAGGAAGAATTTAATAAACACCCATTCGAACTTTAATCGAAAATCAATAGGAACTCGTGCGACGAGATTTTGTTGAATGATATATTTTTTTTGTTTCTGAAATTGATTTTTGAGTCCTTATTGCTTTAATTGAGTTTAAGCTGTGCAGCTATTGCCATGAGATTCGTAACAAAATTTTAATGAATTCAATGTTCGCTGAATAAGACGTAATTCTCAGTTTTTAACACATAAAAAATTAATTTTTTAAATAAAATGTTACCGAGTACAAGTCATCTCAATTGAGGAATATACAGTTTACCTATCAGAATTATCGCGTCAATGCCAGAACACGTTTCATATGCATATTTCTTATTAAAATTGAAATAAAGGAAAACCGCGACAGCTACCTTGAATCTATTGTGGTAATATTTATTTTCTGAGGTGCAAAAGCTAAAGAAAGAGCAAGTGCGTGAAAAAGAATAAAAGAAAGGTAGCGAAGGTTAAGTGCGTGCTAGTTTCAATAAGCCGGCAATTTGTGTAATGTCAGGCGAAAAACGAAAACAAGGATACACCAACATCTAGCCATGGCGAACCGCAACAAGTCAAGGTTAGTTGAGTTCGACATTTATTTAAACTATTTACATAATACAATTGTTCTTTGCCGTCTTTGAGAGGGAGGAGGATGTTTTGTTGCGTTCAACTATTGTTCTAGTGGTTTGATAAAAAATTTGTACGATTTTTTTGTTTTGGGCGAAAAAGACTGTTTTCAGCGTTCAAGTTCATATCTTTGTATAGAATTCAGGCTAGATTTTGATATTATTTATGTGAAGCAGTTGTGTTGGTTTGTAATGAATATATTTTGCGATTTTTTTTTGCTTTAAAATTATTCTGAAAAGACTTTCAAACACAACTGTTGACATATTGAAATAAAGTATTTACAATTCAAGGGTATTTTCATGGAAGAAGTATTTCAAATACTGAAATAATGACAAAAATTTTGTGTTGAATCTTTGTAACTTTCAAGAAGAATTCTTGTATGACATTTCGTTACTGTTTTCATTTAATTTTTATTTGAAGACATTGGTTTTGTAGGCAGAACTTTTATGTTATGAAAAATCAGGATAAAAAATATTCAGCTGTTTCAATGTACGTAACTGTTTAAAATTTCAAAGAAAAATATATTTAAATTCATTTGTAAAAGATAACAATGAACATCACTTTATTATTGTTTATAACAATGATAGTTTAATTTAGGTGTAAGTTTTTTGATTTGGTTTGTGTAATAATTGCATACCTTGGCAAAGTCTGATTCCTATAAGGTTTTTACGACAATATGCTGTATTTTTCAGTCACATTTTGAGAAGGTGTTTGAGTTAGTCGTCCTTGTCCTTGTGTCCCCATTGAACAAAACAGCCCAGTTGATTCTTTAAATTTGAGATTGAAATGACACCTTCTATTTGAACTTTTAGTCGGCAATGAAATGTGTATTAGATGTTTTACAAAAGTGAGTTATTTTCTTGTTATTTTCATGGACAGCAATATGTTTGTTCAGATGACTTTTTTAATGGAATTCTAAACCAAAGGGAGTTCGAAATTGACTTCCAGAAACTGAAATGGAACTGCCTAGGGAAAAATTTAGCCTTCGTGTTAGTCTGTATTATTAAGCTCTAAAAACTGACAAAACTATTACATTGAATGTTAACAAAGCAAATTTACAACAAGCCGCGAAGTGCGACCCTTGAGGTCCACACGGTCAACTTCCCAGTAATATCTAGATAGACATTAAAAATATCGAACACAATAATAATTTTGAAAATTATACTATTTTAAATAATAATAATGAAAGGTTTTCATAGCAGTAACTGGAATGAGTTAATATTAATCATATCATCTACGGGAGGGTCCATTGATTATGTAAGGTTTTTGGTGGATGCGGGAAGATTGATTTGATCAATCAGTCGGTGGGGACCTTTTCTACGGTATTTGTTATTTTCACATCGATGATTGAAGGACAAAAGAACGCTAGCAAAAATGAATGCAGTTTTTGTTATTACTCTCCTTGAGAAGATTTTGCACGTGATGACCATTTTGAATAGTTGCGATCAAAATTGCCAGGACTTCAGCATAGTCACTAAATTTATATTTTTTCACGATTTTACATCAATCAAATTAATAATTACTATATATTTCCTACTGGTTTTAATAAATTTTTTTAAAAACTTGTAAGAATTACGTAAATGTCAATTTGCGTCGATTGACACCTTGACAAAGGAAATCGTATGTTTGGTTCGCGAGATATAGCGCATGACAGAAATGACCTTCAAACGGGCATAACAGCAAACCCCCTCGACCGAAGTGTCCCAAAAACTAATCAGCTCTTTAGATTGCAAAGACGCTTCGATTGACAACTCAACGAAGTCGATACAATTTTATTTACGTGAGTTATGCTCGTAGAAAAAACTGTCGACGAACGCACGTACGTACGTACGTACTTACACACACACACACATACAGACTTCTTTCTAAAAACACTTTATATATACTCTATAGACCTTGAAACGTGAAGAAATGTTAAAAATTTCAATTTCGATTTTCGAGGCGATTACAAGAACTTCCCTTATACTGGGAAAGTAAAAATAAGTGTTTTATGCAGAAATGAATTATCTCGATAACAATTGATATTGTATGATAAGTTAACTCTCATACATTAATGTTTTTTTTATATTCTATATTCTTTCGAAATTTTTTGCAAGAAATATTTCAGTAAAGTCAAATACTAAATGCTTGGAATTTATCACGGTCACGTAGAATAGGTACAGCAAAATGGTTTTAAACTTCTTTTTGGAAATTAATTGTGTAGGTGCAAAACGGCAACTTGCATATCACTGGATGATATCGGGGTGGTTTACTCTATCTTTTCATCAAATGTACTTCACTAACAGATTACTGTTGCATATGAATTTAGTCATGATGAGATGCTGATATGAACCACCGTCTGTACGCACGCAAATCTGAATGTCTGTACCTCTATCCACACATCTTTCTGTTTCTTGTTTTTTGCATGCGTAATAACACGAACTCAACGACAAACAAGTGTTTTAGTTAAACAAGTTTATAATGATTTTACTTTTTTGAGCGAAATAGTAAAACAGAAGCAACAACAAAATTTTATTTAACATCAAAAATTTAAGCTTTGGAAACAATGGAGTTAAAAATAAAAACAGTATTCTGCTGTGTTCATTATTTTTTATGTTTCTCAATATAGAAAATGTTGTTTCTGTCTGCAGGTGAGTGAGGAAAAATTAATGCATAATTCACTAATGAAAACAAATAAGTGGAGGAAAATGATTATCTTCAAAAATTTCCAGGTCTACTTTATATAAAAATATCATATATGGTGAAGATAATTAATTATATTAGTCTCTAGTTTATTATACACTTTAGATAACCCTGTAATGCAGAAAAACAGCCTTGGTGGCTGGCAAATACAAGAGTAAGTAAGAAGGGATTATTAGATTCATTCGCTCATGCATAGGCTAGTAGATAGCTCATAATGTCAATGTTTTGTTTTTATTAAACACGCTCATTCTCTCTTGCTAGGGCTGAAAATCGAATTATCACGCAATGTTTAGTAGCGAAAAACTCTATCACCTGGACCACTCGTATATTAAACTAAGCTTAATTCAATCGAGACATATTATCATATTTTTTCTTTCCCAGTGGACCAATTGAATCTAATAATATAATATGTTCCAACGTTTAAAAGATACATAAAAACCTGGCGGCTTTGATTAGGGCCAACGAATTGCTGAACAACGTAATAATTTCAAAGATTTGGTTTTGGAACACTTATAGAATTGTTTTAAGGAACTTCAAATTTTGGAATATTTAGGATTTAAAGCGGAATTCCTTTAATTAAAGTGTGACAAGAAGATGGTAACTGGTTGAATTGTATTAGCTGTGACTGCTAGAAAAGCACTACTAGATAGTATATAATGCCTTTTAGTTTTTGGAACGTTAAATAGAGAGGTCCGCATCAATTAGCGAAAAAATACAAGAACAATCATCCTTTTTCATATGTTCATTTCTTTATTATTCCAAAATAAACAATAATTTCTAGGTCCTGATAAATTTTTCCTAAGAAACGATTTGAATTTATTCTTTCTATCGTCTTTTTTGTTCATCGTCAAGCTTCCACAAAATAGGAATTTTACTATGATTTCCTCATATCGCCTACAACATGCTTAAATTGGCAATAAACCAAATAAGCATGTTAAACAATTCACATACATTTTAAACAACAATTTTGAAGATTTAAGAAATACTTGTTTACTTTAGCATTTTCAATTTTTGAAGGTCATACGTGGTGCAATTACACACGTTCACGATAATTATACTCATTTAAGCACATAGTCCAAAAATTTAGAATAAAATCCTGAACAATTTAAGATGATAAATAAGTCAATTCAAAAAGTTATTTGATTGTTTACTATTAAAGTACAAAAATAATTTCAGATTTTGATTATGAAAATTTCACTTGATTTATTAAGCTGATAATATGCATTTGACTTCCAAGAAGGGCATTAATTTGCTCTATTTAACTATAATGGATATTTTTATACTTTCAAACTAAATTTTTTTTTAATTAAATGAAGTATGTAAAAATATTTAGAGAAAGTATATTCAACTAGTTGACAAATTATACTTACATTGAAGTTTACAGTATCAAATTTGATGATAAATTGTTTGCTGGCATTTTGGTTGGTTATGCTAGTGGATATGTTTAGATGGAAGTATTTTTTTTTTGTGAAATACGATAGGTATGCTATAAATAAAAAAAAATTGTCAGACAAATACTCCGCTACTGAAAAAAATCCAATTCATCAATATATGTCATATGCCATATAGCGATTGTGAAAGCTATGTTTGCCTTTAATATTATATCGAACATAGACTGATAAAACAACAAAAAAATATTTGTTAAAAATGAAAGACTACACGCATCGCGCATGACGAGAAAAAAGTTGTTCCTGTATGAACCGTACTGTACAAATTTTATTATACATAATGTGTTTTATAAGAACGTGTCGCTGGTAATTCCTTCATACCTGTGGAACACTTATGTGTTATAGAAAATTATGTAGAACATACCACTGTCGATTTTGCGTTAAATTCATTTGGTCATTGCAGTTTGATCTTCCGTGAAGACAGTAGGTTAAAAAATGTGGGCTCTTTATGTAAAACGGTTTGAATTTTTTTCCGGTTACCCATCCTAAAAGACCCAGAATAGCAAAATATACCGGAATCCGTGCTTTATACTTAAAGAATAGGATTTTCCAGATATAAAGAGCATTGTGATGTCGATGATGAGGTACAACAAAAAGAGACAATCAATTGATCGCTCAGCTATTCAGGAAAAACCTGACATAAAGTTTGCGCCAGGCCAAAGAAAAACAAATAAGAAGTGGATTTCCGGTGTTAATAAATACAATTAGAGGCAAGTTTAATGAATCCGGCATCAAAAATAGAAGCATAAAACCCAAACCACTACTTACAGAAAAACAAATGCAAAAAGGTTGATTTGGGCACTGGATAGTTTGAACCACAATTGGATTAACATAACTTATCTTTTGCTATTTTCAATTACTGAAAAACGATTTGGACGAAAGGAAATTGTTGCGACGTACGGTCAAACAACCAGCATAGGTGCATGTGGTGCCTCTCTGGAAAAGTATTCGGAAGCTTGATTACTTTAACCAGAACCCTAAATGCTAAATTTGTGCAAGAAGGGATTGTTGAAGTCTGTTGAGTTGCTGTATTGACCCCAAAACGATGAATGAATTCTCCAAGAAGACAACAATCCCAAACATAAAACCCACCTCTGCACATCTGGGAAGGAAGAAAATGGGATGACAACCTTTGATTAACCATTACACAGTATAGATCTGAGTCCTACTTGAAATATGTAGTCACTCATGAAGATCAAACTACAAAGGAAACAAATCTAAGTACGCAACAACTTTTTTGTTGGGAAGGGTCTACGTATGGATTACGCTAAAATATGCAGCTTAAGTTGTCAAAGAAGAAAAAAGGCAAATGCGCAAATGACATACAAGTAGAATTTAAGAAATAAATATAAATACATTGAAATTCCTTATATTAAATGGACTATTTCTTCTGGAACACTCTGTAAAATAAATAAGTATAAGTAAGAATGTCAAATCCATTTGACGAAAGCAAAAGAAAAGTAAGCATTCATTCGGAATGAAAAAAAACACAACAATTTTCGGTATACCCAATTGATATATTGAAATTTATGCGCCTACGTAAGCGTTTGAAGTGTGAGAATTGTTGGTTTCAACTAATCAAAGAGTAGTTTAAATGTTTCAAAAGCCAAACACAGATTTTTTAAACCAAAACACACAAACAGAGCTGTTAGTTTCTTAAAATTTGAGAATTTCCGAAGCAAACTTTATTATACTTTTAAATTTTCCACTTTAATGTCATTTGGGGATGGTTTTACCAGCGATAAAAACGATTGAAAGGCAAGAGACTAATCTCAAGTAGTTTCAAATCTTGCAGTTTTTAACATTATGTTTTCGTTCAGCGTCCCACAGGAGTAACATTTAATTCATTAGATTCAACCACGTAAAGCTTACTTCAAATGTCGTCCTTTATGTTGCTGTGTAGTATTTTCCAGTCTATGAATATCTGTAAAGGCCGGTCCAGATGCTACGTTTTGCACAACGTTTTGTCGGCACAGTTCAAAACGTTGCGTGTAGATAGGAAAACTGCGCAGTTTTGAAATGGGTGCGAAAACTGTACAGTTGCAGCAATAACTGAGTCAGAGAACGTAGATATCCGTGAACTGCGCGGACAAGTCGGCACATGTAGACGGTAGCTCCGTTTTCCGATTCATTTTGTGCCTCACTTTCTTTGTATACTTTGAGCTACCTTCAAGTATTCATTCTTCAACACCTTGAAGACAGCTTTACATGTTTCACTTAACGATTGTTTCGAAATAATTGTTGTTAATTCTATATCTTTGTAACTTCTGCCAGTTGCCAAAAATCTTAAAGTTGCTGTTAGCTCCTTTCATGTGGTGATATCACTAATTCCAATAAATAAGTATATGTGTCTAAGTCCATTCGCAAGTAGTTCCGCCAATCATTAGGTTCATCACGTAATTCACGCAGTAATTTAATATGGGAAAGTGCTGCCTTTTCAGAAGCCATTTCAGCGACCACTTTGAACGCCGGGTACTCCTAAGACGTTTCAATCTTTTATTTTTCTTAACAAGACAGCATACCAAAATTGACCAGAGTAGTACCCCCTCTGTGACGATATCACTAAAACTGTGCGAAATATACAGATATCTCTGCATCATGTGGACCCTCTAAAAATTGTAACGTTTTCATTCCCTCTTAAGACTGCGCAGACAAAACGTTGTGCAAAACGTAGCATCTGGACCAGCCTTAAAATGAAACAATAAAGGACATTTCAACAATATCCATAGGGGTCTGCGAATTTTTTGGTCACGTCTTTTCGATTTTAAGGTACTAGTCCACTTTATAAATTTCAAAAAATGGAAATTTTTTTGTTGCATTTTTCGACTCCTTCGAACTTAAAAAAATAGCCTTCAGAAAAATCTTTTCGAAATTCGAAAGTTTAATATATAAATGGCGACTTTGTGTGTGTTCGCGTTTTTGGCTCTTTTTTGGTGTTCGATCAGCTGTCCGCCGCGAAGTGTCTCTTTCATTCCCCTTCGCTAAAATACGGGTTTATTATTTATACATTCTATTTGTGACTTTATTGCATGTGTTTAGTGTTTATTT
The DNA here is from genome assembly GCA_963942545.1 of Oxycera nigricornis. Taxonomy (NCBI): domain Eukaryota; kingdom Metazoa; phylum Arthropoda; class Insecta; order Diptera; family Stratiomyidae; genus Oxycera; species Oxycera nigricornis. The sequence goes on from OZ012661.1 coordinate 83,599,109, forward strand.
GAACTTTTACATATAAATTGCGTGTTTTCAAAAAATGTCTAATTTTTTCATTTTTCACAAAATGTTTGTCAGCGAAACTGAACAAAAACTTTTAACACGTTTTACGCAAAACTACGTTTTTTAACATGGCAGGCAGATAATCTCCAGAACTATCGAACAGATTTTCAAAAACTTTGAGGTGTTCATTACGCCGTGATCCAGAATATTAGCGAAAAAAAGAATTTTGGCATTAAAAATACGACGAAAAAACGGTAGATTTTTGACATTTTTTCACAAGTCCGCCATTATTTTGGAATTATTTCTTTTAGAAAACGGTGGTGGATTACGGTGTAGAAGACCCTGTTTTTTGAAGTGCCGTTTAAATTTTTTGTTTCAGATCTATCAATCTATAGATTATCTATCCGCCGTGGAGTAACGATTTCTTCAGAGCTTAGTTCCAGCGCCCTCTATAAAAGAAAATAATCATAAATTAAAAATGAAAATGAAATATTTTTTGTATTATTCAAATATGAGATAATACTATAAAAAAGAAACATGCCAATATATAATGATGTTTCTGAGGAACAAATGCTTGAAAAATGGTCTATTTTCGCCTTCTAAAGGTGGCTGGTACCTTAACGAAACAAACCGAGAGGTGCGACCTTTGAGGTCCACACGATCAACTTCTCAGTAATATCTAGACAAACATCAACAACATTACAACAATGAGATGTAATATTAACAGGAATGAGTTAATATGAATCATATCGTCTACGGGAGGGTCCATTGATTACGTAAGGTTTTTGGTCGATGAGGACAGATTCAATATTCACGCGGATCAATCGGTGGGGGCCTTTTTGGTCTTGAAAAATTTTGTTGGTTTTCAAAATTTAAGCAATTTTTTTTTAATTAAAAGACTATAAAAACTATTAAAAATCTGCTCAAATTATGCAAATATCTTAAAAATTTGATTGAATTTACAACATTTTTTTAGAATAAAAGATATAAAGTAATAGCACACGTATGAACCCTCTTTACATGGTAACTTTGAATAATTTTTTTATTTTTAATTTTTTTTTTCATAATCATGGAAGAAAGTTTTGCCGGTTTCTCTTCAAAAACTGATAAGAATGTATAAATTTTATAAACTGGATCACTGTGCTGTGCAAATCAGGTTAGAAAATATTTTTTATGAAAAAAAAACATAATTTTTCGTTTTTTCTTCTATTAAATTAAAAAAACGGCTGAAACGAATTTTTATAATGTTGAAAACTTCACAAAGATGTTAATACACGTCAACTGTTACCTTAATGATGCAAATATTATATCTGGTTCGTGAGATACAGTGAATGATAAAAATGACCTGAATGAAAATCTTGATGACTTTTAATCATTTTTTATTTTTTATTTATTTTTTTACGTAATCATGAGAAAAAATTTTGATGTTGTTTTTACGAAAAAATTTTGATGTATATAAATTTAATAAACATTGATTACTTGGACTTGACAATAAAGTTAAAAAAATTATTGTTTTGAGAACAAAAAACTAATTTTTTGCACTTATTTTTAAAAATTGAAAAACCGCTCATAGAATTTTTCTCAAAATTTGATAGAATCACATAAACGTCCATTCGCGTCGATTAACACCTTGTTCAAAAAATATAGATAAAGCACATGAGAGAAATGACCTTCAAACGGGCAAAACAGCAAACCCCCCCGACCTAAGTACCCCAAAAACTAGTCAGCTCTTAAGATTGCGAAGACGCTTCGATTGACACCTCAACAAAGTCGATATGACTTTGTTTACGTGAGTTATGCTCGTAGATAAAACTGTCCACGAGCGTACAGACGTACATACGTGCGTACGTACACACACACACACATATAAATCTCCCTTTTTAAAAACACTTTATATATACTCTATAGACCTCAAAACGTAAAGAAAAGTTGAAAATTTCAATTTCGATTTTCGAGGCGATTACAAGATTTTCCCATATACTGGGAAGTTAACATTTAGCTAACTTTTTTGAAGCTGTAAGCAGCTTCGAAAAAATATATCCATTGGCTTGAAAGCACACGAGCAACTGTTTTTTACTAGTTTTCTTGGAACAAAGTAGTATTTTGTTGTGCGCCTCGGTAGTTTGCAAGTGAATCCTTCGAAGTGAGGAGCTTCAGTTGATTTGCGGAAAAGCCTATAATATCGTCGATATTGAAAAATATTTTCTGAAGGAAAATATAGGACTGACATTTTTCAATGCATATTAATGTAATTATTCTCAGTTTCTGCAGGTTTGAATCCAACTTGATATTGTGCAAAAAATTTTAATGATATTCTGCTAGCTTAAAATTTTCCTGAGTTTCATGGATGTTTTTCAAATTGAGTTTCAAGAATTTCTTCAAAATTTAACCAAAAGAAGGTGATTTTTGTTCATACATATTTTTTTCGCTCTTGCTGTTAAATAGTTGATTACAATACTTCATTTCATTGTATTTTTGACGTACCAACCGAAAAAAATAATTTTATGCTCAAAATATGTTGTAGAAAACCATGAATAGGAACTGAAACGACTGGTCCGGGTTTTTCGTCCGTGCGAACAACTTGATCTGGCAACCATTTATATTTGAATGAATAACATTCACATTCACTATATTTTCAGTGTTTTATAAAGTTTTTACTGAGAATGAAGATGCCATTCAAAATGCGAGACGTATTATCTGCTGGGTACACTTTGACTGATATTCGATGATCTTTTGAAAGTTTTATATATTGCATTTCATGTGACGTTAAATTTTTTGACATCGCTTTGATATTGATATTAAACTATAAGTTGTACTTAAATTGACATTTATAAGAATTTTCAATTTCTCTCATAACAAATGTTTAAGCTAAAATTGTGAGAGAATGGATGAATAAAAGCACATAATGTTAAAACATTAAGAAACAAAACACAAATACTGGGTAGAAATAATGGATACTCAAGATAATCTTTGAGAAACATATTTGTAGTAATAATTCAATATCTTACTTGGTAACGCTTTATTTTAAAATTCCTTCACCTAAGAACCATTAAAGTTGACATGAAAATACGATTTCTAAAATATTGCCATTAACCAATCCGCCCAGAATGTTTAAACACTTAGATAAGAGTTATTTAACCCCAATTTGGTATCACTATATAAGTTTCTTTTTTGGTCATCATTTCAATTAAATTGCTAGATAGTTTCCTAAAATATATTTGAATATACAATCAACCCGAATTTCATTCGTGATGACTTCCCAAGACTTAAATTTATCTAAATAAAATTGTACTCCGGGATGGTATATTTTGATGTTTGTTTTAATATGTAGGTATATTTTGATGTTTGCAATTTAGTCTAACATGTTTACTTCAACCATAATTATATCCAAAGCAATGTGTGAATAAGTCCTTTTGCCAGTTATCATAAAGGTATTTCAAAAAATTTCGTGTCGAAAATTTTTCTTCTCTTGACTATTCTGTCTAAAATTTAAAAGCTACCAAAAATAAAGTGTTATTTAATAGGTACAAAAACTCTGGATACATTTTTCACTTGTATACACCAATAATATTAACTATTTTATGTAAGTGATTGGAAAATAAAGCCGTGTTATGTTGATAGTAAACACTCCATTGTGCAATTCAACAAGCAATGAATGTTATTTAATTGTTTCTATCTGCTACATTATGTTCATTACAACTTTTCTTATGGCTTGAAAAATATTTGCCATATTTTTTTCATTCTACATTAAATCAATTGAAATACGTAACCAACCATACGACCAGGCTCTGAACTTTAAAAAGTGTATATTATAAAATTTAATATTAATTTCAATATTCATTATATTATGCCGTGCAGCTTACGCACGAATTTCATTTCACATTCACGTTATCATTAACGAACCCCACGTTTAGCTTCCACTGAATCGATTCCCTTAACGCCTAAATAATTCAACAATCTCGCCATGCAACATAATCGAATTTTCACCCTTCTGTTCTTCATTGAATTGAAATTTATTTTGTTATTTACGTCACATATTTTTATTTTATGATATTTCAATACATTTAATATGCTGCACTAGTGATGTGTGGGTTTTAAAGGTAATTTTTATTAACATCTTTCATACGATTATATTTTAATTCGTTTTGAAATATGTGTTGAAAAAATGAATATAGTTTTACAATTGTGGTTGTGGATTGAATTCCAAAGGGATGGTGATTATTCTTGGAGTCATAAAATAATTCATGGAATAAAATATGAGTCACATAAAACAAAATACGATGAAATTGAAATGCAACACCCTGAAAAACCTTAAAACCTTTGGCAATAATGTTATTCACATGTATCATCCCTTTGTGATAATTGCATGTTTACTGTTTGATTGTTTTTACGATTATGAGCCACATTCAGCTTTTATTTGATGAAATCTCTCGAGAATGTCTGAGTTTTCAAAAGATTGACTGCCTAAAGTACAAATGATGCTATTTATCGTTATCTACAGTCACTCAAAATGGTATAAATTCATCTTATTTGCTATGTATCAAAATAAAATATTTCTTTTTATTACTTGCACCAAAAAATAAAACCGAAACAAACGATTTGAATTTAAATCATGTTTTTTAAATTGTTTAATTAAATTCATGAAAACGGACTCAAAAAAGTATTGAATCGCTAACTAAGTTATTTAAGTTTATGATAAAAAGGATTGACGATTTTTATTAAAAAAATTTAGTGTGTTTTATCGAATCAACGATGATCTGCAGTTTATTAGGCATCGACTATCCTTTACATTGCTTTAGGACTTATTTTATGCAATTCTTCTTGAGTGCTGACTTATAATTGTTGTTTGATAGGTCGAATTATTCAGATGCATCCATAAATTCTCTATTGGAAACAAATCTGAGCACTAAGGTGACATTTTAAGTGGCTTAGTTACATTGTGCAGGACTGAATATCGAACAATTCGTGCACAATGTTTAAGATCATTGTACTGTTCAAACATATATCCACTGCTCATACCCTGTTTGGTAGCACTGCTCTTTAAATTTTCTTTCAATGTGATCAATGGGACAATTTTATTCATAAAACTGTCAATGTCAATGAAATATAGTTTTCTTCCACCTGCTGCTGAAACAAATCCCCAGATTTTCACGGACCAAATGCACTCAACTTTACAGTGAATTGTAAGCTACTTTCTTTCATATTTTTTATTCAATTTTCTCAGCACGCGCTTCTTTTAACATGACCAAAATAATTTAATTTTGGTTTCATCAGCAAGTATAACGATTTGTAAAGCCTGATGAGACTATTTGTATGCTTTGCAAACGTTAATCTTTTACAACTTTTGTATTTTTTCACTCATGGTTTCTTCATTGTAATGAGATCATGAACCCTGACTTTCTCATCACCAAACTGATTTAACACTTACTAGTCCATTTGCGCTGCTACGAAACTACATAGTCTTATTTTGATCATTATTGGGTTCAAAACTACGTATTTTTTCATTTATTCCCAAATTATGTCCCAACCGTAATTTGAGCAAAATACCGGATCAAAATAAGCTAGTAATCGATGTTAATATATCCAATATATGTCGCTAGTTGAAGTTTTTATTTTCACCACTCTGTTCGACACAATATGTCAAGAGAAAGCAGTGCCCCCAACAAAAATTTGTCCAATGCAACATGAGTAAATCAAATTCAAATAGCCGTGAATAAAAATACCTCCTTCAAATATATTTTTATCACTTTTTTCTTTGGTTTTGATGAAGAATAATTACATTCCATTCTCTTAATTCATAAGCGTTTTAATGAATATTCAGGCATCCTTTAAAACTGCATCTTACAAACATGTGTATCTGACAAACGAAATTATCGCAGTGGAGCGTAAATAGTCCGATGAATTTTGAAATGTGTCAATCATAAATACGAATTTTGGAGGCAGTTTAATACGCTATAAATCTCAAACTTGCAAACTCAAGCTTCTTCATCGTGCATGTTATAAGACAGTTATCTTATAAATGCAACCCTACAAACCAAACCCAATAATACGAGAACATCTTCCGGGCGCTACAACTTCTTTTTTTAACGTTAAAAGTGGAACACGATTGAAATTTTTTCAAAAGATAATTTTGTTACGAGCTGTTTGCGGTATTGATTGTTTCGATCACTATACAATGGTGGTAGTTATTGCACCTCAAATGCAGGAAACTCACGTGAAAAACGCATTGAAAGGCCAAATAATTGGCATTCAATAGCAAACCCCCATGGCACAACTCACGAAGCTGTATACAATTCTGCTTAAGGGGTTAGACCACTGTAACCTCTCGAAATTTTCATGTTTTTTGAAAAAATTTCAAAAAATTCAAGGCAGTAAATGGACAAAAAAATGGTTGTTAATTGTTAATTAACTCTTTATTTACACAAAAAAAACATTTGATTTGAAAAAGAAAAGGAAATAGTGGCACATTAATTTTTCTCCCGATCCAGGTTTTCGCTGGAGGGCCATAAATTTATTTTGAAAATAAAAATAAAAATACGGGTTGATTTAAATAAAATTGTTTAGTGAATGTCGTACGGAATTTCAAAAATTTTAAGTTTTGTAGAAATGCCGAAGTTTTGAAAAAAAAAATCCTTTTTGACCCCAAAAATTCGGGTTAAATATTAACAAAAAAAGAGGAAAAATTAAATTATCAAAATTTCCGTACGACATTCACTAGATAATGTAGTTTTGATTATTCAGCTCAAATTTGGAACAAAATAAGGGAAAATTATGCGAGTTATGCTGCGTGCCGCATTCAAAAAACGTGTTTTGAGAAAAACGCGTTTAAGTTTTGGTAACGCATTTTCGAAAGGAAAGCATAGGAAAATTGATTGCTGCTAGCGCCTCTGGTTTTCAAAGCTGGTAGTGCCAGTCGTTACATAATACGATGTCAACGACGTCGACGATTTATTGATTTAAGAAAATTTAAAAGCAGACATAGACGTTTCTCGATAGGTGTGCCATGCGTATCGAAAAGTTGTAAGGCGAGCTCAGAGATGCCTCTCTTAAAAGTTCAAAATTTCCATGAAAAAATAATCTCAATAATCTTAAATATTTTTCAGTGATCCGGCATATAGTAAAGTATATTTAGAGTCAATAAAAAAATTTCGAATTTTTTGAAAAGATAGTGAATTGAATCTTTAATTAGCTTTGAAAACGACCCTTTCAAATGTCAAGTTTCATTCAGCACACTCTTTAGTTTTTTCCTGGGTTAGAACCTCCTAGTCTAGTCGATAACATAGTCTACTAGATTGTGCTTTGGTTAGCAACTTACTAACACTTTCATTGCACATTGATGGGGGTTCTTAGCTTCCAAATTGTATGAATGGTTCATCGTTTAAATGGAAAGTGTGGTTTCGGGATAGCGAATGGCTTCCTCTTCAGGTGCTGTCATATGCCAATTCACTATCAGACAGCACGACCACCGTTAGGCTTGTTGATGGGTTAAGCTCATTATGATTCAACTATTTTTAATATTTTACTTTAATCTTTAATTTTCAAAAACATTGTTATAATCCGTTATTGAACTTAATTTTCAAACTTTTATCAGATTCATTCATTTCCATGGGTTTTTTTCTATAAATATAACAGCCTGAAGTCTATTTGAATTGATTTTCTAGACTAGAGCATTTTCCGATCAACTATTTTCTCTCGATTCATTTATTTCAACAGAAATATATTGAGATTTATTTGAAATATGAAGGTGGAAACATTTCTCAGGCAATTTATTTTCGCTGATCCTGAATTGGATGGAAATTAGCTTATCTAAAATGCTTTAAGTGGGATGACGTAAAGATATCATTTTCACAAAGATGTTTTCAAGGTTCTTTACAACAAATGCAAGGTTCTTTTAACAATATTATGGGGGTGCTTTTATTTCTTCAGTAGGATTCGAGAAAAGGAATGTTACACAACATAATGTGAAGGTTTTAAGTTTCTTACTTCAGATTTTTGATACTAAGTGATTTTAAACGAAATATTTTGATGGACATTAATGGGATATAAATGCAGTTCTTCATTTCCTTTTAAATTTTGCAAGAATAGTCGTAAGACAATTTTGACAATAAACCAAAACATAATAGAGATGCAGAAATTATTTCGCGGCTTTCTAATGACTTTAAGGAGTAGAATAATACCATTAAAATTAATTCACACAACTTTCTCATTATATGTTTCCTGAAATAACTCCACCGTTTGAGACCATCTTTAGATGTTTCCAGGTCAGCTCCTGGTTTTTCATAAATGCGTATCGTATAAGTATTTTGTACTCATTATGATGATAAGTACAAAGAGAACTGCATGTTTATTGTGAAGTGGCTTTCTATGTGCAAATAAACTTTGCTCATTTTCTTAAAAAAAAAGTCGCGACGAAATAATTTACCCGGCAAAGAAAAGTGTTTTCTGGCTTACTAAGGAGAAATGTTAAGACGCGTTCGAAGGCGTTCTGTGTGCACTATTTGTGCACCAACAAAATATCGATCTCATACATAGAGTCATCAATCTTAATTTTAATGAAAATGAAATACTGACGGTGGTTTTCCGCTTACTGTAGGTTGGTTTCATGTTTTTTATTGCAGAAATTCAGTCAAGAAGAAAAGAGTTTATCTTATTAACAAAAAGCAAATAAAAACTGACTTAGATTTTAATGCTGTTTGAAAATGATATCCATCATTGCTTCAACTTGAACTATACGTACGAAAATATAGTTCAAAATTCAACAGTAAAATAAGTGAAGCTGCGGTATAACATTTACACCATTAACTTAGGTAGAATTTATCTCCTTTTCATCCTTTGCCTTTTACTATTACGCCTGAAACACAATGCACAATTCAGTTCTGCCATCATTATGTCAACAAAACTAATTAACCACAGGACTTGAGCAAAATGTTGAAAGTATGATAACCTGCTTCCATTCCTTTTGCTGTTTCTATTTCCATGGCTGCACTTCATTTCTAGTTATTGCTCTGAAGCTGTTATAAACCATTGTAATGGTGAATCAGGTCATGTAGCAATATGTAAGTGAGAGTCACATTTATGGAGACTTTGCTTCCATAAGCTACGTTCCTCCTTGTAGCTATTGCATTCACTAGGAATTGTAATGAAAGTTATGTCATCAGATTATTGTAGAATAATTCCTAGGTTTCATTAATATTGTCCTGGTGTGATGCTCATTGTTGGAAAAATCGTAACATGATATCAAATTGATTTGAATGTAGATGAACTAACCTTAAATTTCTTCTGTTAATGCAGGAATTCAGAATACATCCACACCTATCTCGCTTTTTAAAACGAGTTGCATTTCAGCTTATATAAGGGCGTTGAAGCTCTAGTGGCTAATATATGTGACAAACTTTGCTAAATTAACGTATAAAGTTAATTACAGGAAATCTTCACTATAAGCTGAAATTTTTTTTCGTTGGTATACGTGTAAAATATACACAATTCGTTGAAACAACAATTTGTTTGTTCTAAATGCTAAATGAGTTAAAAGCTTCTCTCTTCAAATTGTAAGAAGAAAAGGAGCATAGTTTGAATCAATTTGTGTAAATTATAGCAAGCGCGATGTTTTAAAAAGTCAAAGATAGTTTTAATAAAAATATCAACCAAAAATCATCTATTTTAATCATGTTAAGGCACATTTATGCTCCACTAATATTAATCACTATGCGTTCTCTGTAAACGATTCCACTTTTAAGGACATCTCACCAAGGTCCTTGCTTTTGCTTAGCTTCCGCTTTTTTCCGTATTTCAACTTGCATTATGCAACGAGCATGATTGCAAAGCTGAGTGTCACCAGCAACTAAAACTGGGTTTGATTATTTGCATAAAAATTAAACACAATAAACTTGAGTGCTGGTTCGCGGATGCAGTTTGTGGGACACTCATTTGCTTCTTGGCCACTACAACTTCCTTCGCAAGGAATAACGTCATTTGGTAGTGACGTGAACATTAAATGATTTTTTTTTTGCTTATGTTTTGGTAATGAATGTGTCAGCTGTCCTCTGGAAACCGACCACTGGAATTATTTTCAATGCATTTTAAATATGAAGTAGTTGCTGGTTGACGGATAATAAGTTGGGAAATTTTTGTGATTTCACGGAATTACTTCAATTTTTATTTGTATTTTATCTTGGCTAGATTTTGAAAATTCTTTTGTTAATGCAGAAAACATTTCAGGAAGACAAATGAAAATAGTTAGGCATAAGCCGCCAAAATAATTTCTATTGATAGTTGAAAAGTGAGAAATTTTTGTTTAAAATTTAAATAGGTCGAGTGACAAAATGAATACTGGTAGACATGTCTAAGACTCCAGTCAACTGTGTTCTCGAAATCAATTAAGTCATTTCAATAATTGAAACATAAAAAAAATTAACAAAGCATACTGAAAGTAAAAGAAATCAGGTATTCTGAAAATCATGATTAAAAATAATTTTGCCCTTTCCTTGGAAATAATGTAAAAACCGTCGCAAATTTGAATGGTTAAAAACCATATAAATTTCTAATAAGGTAAATGGGAAAAAAACCTTGCTAAAATTAAACGTTCTATTTTTATCTTCCATTTACCACATTTTGTACTTTTCCCGAAATTTTCGTTTTGTATCAGGTGTTTTTCTGTAGGTAGTTATTATGCGATTTTAGATAAGATTTAAAAATGTTCAAATCTTTTAGCAATACAGTCAATTTTGGTAAAAAATGCACTTCAAGAGGTGTGATTCTTGAGATTCACAAAGTCAACTTCCCAGTCATATCTACATAAATATTAAAAATATTAAACACAATAATAATCACGAAAATAATAATACTTTCAATAATAATAATGTACCTCTCATAACAGTAATAGGAATGACTTAAAATTAATCGTATCATCTACGGGCGCATCCATGGGTTAACTAAGGATTTCGGTGAATTGGGTGTTGATTGAATATTCAGGTGGATCAATCCGAGTAAGAGGCCGCAGGTTACGAAGCCTTTTCTACGTTATTTGTTAATTTCACATCGATACTTGAAGGACAAAAGAGCGCTAGCAAAAATGAAAGCAGTTTTTGTTATTACGCCCAGTGAAGAAATTTTGTCGCGTGATGGCCATTTTGAATAGTTGCGTTCAAAATTGCCATCATTCCGGCATAATCACTGAATTTATATTTTTTCACGATTTTGCGTAAATGAGATTGATAATTATTTTTTATTTTCTGTTGATCTTGAAAAATATATAATATGCAGTCAAAAATAGGTTCAATTGCATGTAAAAAGTAAAAAGGAAGTAATTGAAATCTTACAATTAAAGAATAAATCTACTAAAACCCTTCAATTTTTTATTTGATGAAAGCTTTTTAAAGCATATGATCTTGCAAAGTATTGACTACAAAACATTTCACCAGTCCAAGCGTTGATTAGCACAAATGCAAATTTAATTGAAATTTTTCTAATTTTAAAAACTTAAGCAGTTTTTGATTAAAATTAAAACACTCTTAAAACTATTAAAAATCTGCTCAAATTATGCGAATATTATAACACTTTGAGTGAATTTACAACAATGTTTTAAGAATAAAAGATATTGAGTAATATCATTCGTATGAACCCTCTTTAAATGGTAACTTTGAATGATTTTTTTTTTAATTTTTTTTTCATGATCATGGAAATAAGTTTTGCTGGTTTCTCTTCAAAAATTTATTAAAATGTATAAATTTCATAAACTGGTATTACTGTGCTGTGCAAATCAGGCAAAAAAAAATATTTTTTATGCAAAAAATTCTGATTTTTCGCATTTTCTATTATTAAATTAAAAAACGGCTGAATCAATTGTTTTATAATGTTAAACACATTACATACACGTCTACTGACCTTTTAATTATGGAAATATTATATCTGGTTCGTGAGATATAGTGAATGACAAAAATGATAGTCATAATGACTGTTAATGATTTTTTATTTTTTATTTAATATTTTTTGTTATCATGACAAAAAGTTTTGATGACATTTTTACAAACACTATTTGGAGTATATAAATTTCAGGTTAAAAATTTATTGTTTATGAAAAAAAACCTAATTTTTTCACTTTTTCCTTAAACGAAAAACGGCTCCAACATATTTTTTTTGAAAATTTGATAGATTCACAAAAATGCTATTACGAGTCGATTGACACCTACACGATGCAAATCGTATGTATGACAGAAATGACCTTCAAAGGGCCGAAACAGCAAACCCCCCCGATCGAAGTGTCCCAAAAGCTGATCAGCTCTTAAAATTCCAAAGACGCTTCGATTGACACCTTAACAAAGTCGATAGGACTTTGTTTACGTGAGTTATGCTCGTAGAAAAAAGTGTCCGCGAACGTACGTACACACACACATATACATCTCCCTTTCTAAAAACACTTTATTTATACTCTATAAACCTCAAAACGTAAAGAAATTTTGAAAATTTCAATTTCGATCTTCGAGGCGATTACAAGAACTTCCCATACACTGGGAATTTAAAAATATTTTGTTAATGCAGAAAACATTTCAAAAAACATATTTTCAAATGAAAATAGTTAGGCATAAGCCGCCAAAAAATTTTTTGTCAGATAGTTGAAAAGTGACAAATTTTTCATATTATCGAGAGTGCTTTAACTACAGACTATAATCACATGAAATGCCTGATTCTGTGTGGTGTAAGTTCTGTCATTCCCTCTGATACAAAAATTTGATTAAGACCACATGCAAAGTTTGTCAAAATCTTATATGTAAACGCTGTGTGCCAGAGGAAGTATCTCCATTGATTTTTTAACACTGCCTTAATGCTCATCACAATAAAATCTTTGTAAACATGGACAACAGATCGTATGAGATGGCATTTGACAGTTTTTTCGTGTTAGTAAATGTTAATTAAATCAATTGGAGGATTGTTATTTTAAAATTTTCGATAATCTGACGTTATAAATTATTTTAATAGATTCAAATCAACAATAAGCTTCTGTGAATTCTCTTCTGTTTAAAAAAATTAAGTTTCAAGCTTTTGACACTGGAAAATGTTTGGTTTGTAGCCAAATTAAATATTTTCAAAAATTGGGTTTTTACAAAATACAGTCTTACATTGTTTATTTTCACACCGCTTTTCACCCCACTTGTAGTTTTTTTTCCAACCCATTTTAAATCGCAAAAAATCACTATATGGATATATATATGGTTACATTATGTAGAAAAACATTTATATGACCCAAGTTTTGATTGATTGTTGGAAAACAAAGTTAAACTTTTTCGTCAGTATTTTCGGAAATTTTTTATTAAAATCATTAAGCCCATTTTTTTCAACGCCATATTTTCTGCAATTTTATTCGTCTTGAAAACAAACGACTCCATTAACTACAGATATTACAAATAGTGTCTTTGTCTTATCATTGTTGTTTTTTAGAAATCCAGAATTTATATTTGAAATAAAAAAGGTTTATTTTTGAATTGGAGGTGTGATCCACATTCAAACATTTATCATTTTCCGAAAAATTAAGTTTGAAAATCAGGTCTAGGCAAAAATTATTTATTCTTGTCCAATACTGGAAGGTGGGTTAGTGAGAAGTTCTTGTTCACTTCAATTTCAGATATAAAAAAGAAAAATTACAAAGGAGACTTCTGTGGACCAGTTTTTTAGCATTACGTTGTGGAAATTTCATACTCAATTTTTCATCTATCTACAACAAGATATTTTATAATTTTAGTAAAAATTTATTTGAAGCTGAAAAAAACTATTTCTTACCTTTCTTTTCGTGAATATTTTGGCCTTGAATAAAACTGAAATGTTCAAAATGCTCAAAAAAAAACAACAATGGTCATTTTAGATTTTTCAAAAGTGGCATTTTGGGTAGAGCCAGACAAGTACTAAAAAGATAAAAATGAAGAAATACAATATTTTGAATACAAATAAAAGAGTATGGGTTGATAAATGAGTATGATGTATGTTACACTGATTGAGAAAAGTAATAAATAAATCATTCCAAAATGCATGCTTCTTTCAATAAATTACTTTGATATGACAGTAATATTTACATGTTTGTATTTCAATGAATATGTTTAACGGATTGTTTCCATGATTACGAAGCTTTAAATAACACACGCGGGACTTATTTGAAAAATCAAAATAATACAATGCTCAAAAATAAGAATACTGCCTGCCTTTAGACCCCAAAAGAACTTAAAATGATCAAGAATATGTTTGAAAGCCAATTTTCTTCGAAAGAAAATATAAGTTTAAGTTTGGCTCAACCATACATACCCATCGAAAGTTTACTTTTCGGGTATGTTGGGCTGCTCCTTGCCATTATTGTCGGCTCGAAACTTTCCCTCCCCTTAAGATGCTTTAACTTTCGATGACAACATTCCTAGAGACGAAACTTTATCTTTAGGGCATTTCATTTTGGTATCCAGTGTAAAGAGAAAATGGTGCTTGTGCTATATTTGGTCAGCGCCCTTTCACCTCAAAACCTCGCCGGGGTGCCTAAGCAAAAAGTGTGGGTGTGTATGTGAAATATATAATGAAAATCGTGGGCTCCCTTGTTGTGCCTGATGCAAGGCGAACTCCTCCTGAAAGATAAATTGAAAATAAGTTTTATGAGAAGTTGCAGACGGAATATTAAACTGATTAGGAACCTGGCTAAGGGCTGGGGAACGTTCGGCTCAGAAATGGTTCCTCTCTGTGCTCATGGTCTCTGACTTTCCATGATAACGACCCCAACATTGAACAAGAGGCACTGCCACTCGACGTACTTCCTCATCCTTAAAATGAACAGGCGCGCGCAAGCATTGATATATAAATTTTATTGCATGTGCATGTCAGAAAGAAATTAAAAACGATTTCTTTTTCACAACAAGCAAAGATAAATTATGTGTGCAATGTCTGAACGGCTTGCAAACTTTATACTACATTGAAATGTAATAAAGATAGCACCATCAAAAAAACCCAATCCTCAAATGAAGACACAAATTATATTTCACAGACCGCTTCGCTAATGGAATAAAACTTTAGCACCAGATGATACTCCGTGGTCAAAGCGTAACTGAATTCACAAAAACTTCATTTTAATTTCGTTACACCACAAATGAACTAATTGTTGTCGATCTTGGTAGCTTCGTTTAAGACTCCAAGGATTACATGTCAGCTTTCTTAGTTCGTCAGCTTTTTGATCAGATATAAGTACATCGAAACTTTCCCGTGTGGTTTGTAGAACTTTATTTGCGGCAACTAAACTAGGACAGTTTAATGCCATGGTGATATTTTGTTTGAGTAGCAGTAGTAAAATGAAAAAGAAACATGTTGAATGCACTGTTCATTGAAACGCGTGCGGAAAAATATAAGAAAGAACTTTGAAACTTTGTAGCAAGACAGAAAAGTTTCTCTGGACAAAAATTGACATTTCAAACGATGTTGTGTTAGGTTTGCTCAAAAACAATAAAAACACAATACGATAAAATGTAAAGAGAAATTTTTCACAAACTTACTAGCGAGTTTTTTTGAGAGCATTTGATTCTTCCGACAGCAAGTAAACACATTAATTTTGTCGAAATTATATTGCAAAACTATCTTAAGATTTGCGTAGTTTATCCTATCTGAAATTAAAGTAAAAAGCTTAAGGGGTGTGTGGAAACGCAGACTTTTTTCCAGATTTTTTTTGAAAGCTGGATTGGAGCCCAAAAAATTGTCGAAGAAAGGGATTATGTTCCAAAAAATGGAAAAAAAATTTTACTCATTCAAATTTGGCTCAATTTTGAAAAAGGTGAGTGGAGTCTTTAAAAACATCAAAAGTAGGTTTTTTCAACACCGGAGTGTTTCAAATGAAACAGATTCGGCCGAGGGCAATGGAGAAGCTTCATGTGTTTTTGCAGATGAGGTTTCTTGATATATTTTACTAGTATATATTTTAGTTTTTCAATTGAAAGCAGTTTCGTGGAAATGCATCGTGAAAAAAGTAAACGGTTATCAAACGAAAGAAAAACATGCCCACAAGAAAAGTCGAGATTCGCAAAGAACGTTAACTAATGACTATCGGAAATTTTTCTGTCCAATAAACTAAAAGGGATGAGCAAATTGAGCTTTTTGCATTCTTACAATATAAGAAAAAATCAATTTACTTAATCGAGTGAAGGAAACTAGTACGAGCAGGAAATACATATCGAAGCGTATTTTTCCCTCCCAAAAAATACCTTTTCTCAAATTAAACAGCATTTTTCTTGAAACCCTACGAACAAATGGAAACAATTTTTCAATCAAATGTGTCAGATATATTTTTGTTAACTTAAACATTTACTGAGAAAAATTTTGAAGTTAAAAAAAACTGAAAAATGTTTCACTTTTGAAATTGCTGCTACATAAAAATACTGGGCTTTCACGTTGTTTGCTTTTAGAGGTTACATAGGTCTTGAAGTTGTTGAAGAAGTTGTAAAAAATCCTCAGCTAAAAACATTTAAAATAGTCAATTTTGCTGCAGTTTTCCTCGTCCAAATTTTTTTTTGCGGTAGGCAAAATATTTCGGTGCAGATTCATCTCAAATCAAAAATTCAAAAAATGTGCTAAAGTTTATATCCTTGGCTCGTGCTTGAACGAAGGAATTGAAAAACAAAATTAATTTAAAGTTTTGACATGGCTCGCGTTTTAACAATTTCAACAACCAGGTAGAGCCGTTACCTGAATCGGTGTTCAGCAGGTCTTCTCTTCTGCGTTTGAAAATTTCCACACTTTCGGCCATGTCGAGCTTCCTATTGTCCCCGGTCATTCTGACGATGTCCACATCCGCTGTCGTAATTTTATGGTCCTCTTGCACCATGTGCTCTGCTACTCTTGACCTGAAATGATTTGTTCCACCCTTTTTTCTCACGTTCATAGCTTCATTTATGTGCTCCCCGAAGCGAACTCCTAGAGATCTTTTCGTCTGTCCGATGTAGCTCTTATCGCATTCAGAGCATGATATTTCGTAGATTCCGCTTTTGCCCATCTTATCTAAAGGATCCTTCGTCGAACCTAAGAAGTTTTCCAGTTTAGTTGTTCTGCTCGTGTAAATCAGATCAATGTTGTGCCTCTTCATCACGTTTCTCATTTTCCCCGTTATTTGTGAGTCGTAGTTTACCACTAAACGTTTGTGGGGGGGTTGCTCCGTTACCAGGTTTGATAGATTTTGTCGTGTTTTTTCTCTAGCTCTCTTCTTTATTAGGCTATCGACTTGATTTCTTTGATAACCATTCACTTTTGCTAGCTCCTGTATATACTTTGTCTCTTTTTTGAGGCCTTCTTCGTTTAAGGGAAGTGTCAGCATCCTATGTATTAGGCAATTAAAAACTGCCCATTTGTGTTGATGGCAATGGTTGGACGTGTTTGGAATCGACCGTTTGGTGTCTGTTGGCTTGTGGTACACCTCAAATTCCAGCCTGCCTTCCTTCCTGCATACCAACAGGTCGAGGAACGGTAGTTGTCCCCTCGATTCTGTTTCGTAGGTGAAAGTGATGTTTTTATGCATCGCGTTGATGTTACTCAGCACCTTGTCGATACTGTCCTCGCTGATGATTGCAAAAACATCGTCCACGTACCTTACCCAGTAATTTGGTATTTTCTCCTCCCTGTCTAGCCTGTCTTCGTGGTGTGCCATGAAAATTTCACTCAAAAACGGTGATAAAGGGTTTCCCATCGGAGCGCCTCCTGTCTGCTTAAACCATTCTCCTCTGAATGTAAAAAAGTTCTCCACCATGCAAAGTCTCGCAAGTTTTACATACATTCGTACTTTCTGCTTCCATTCTGGTCCGTCATGTTGTGTCAGTAGCCATTCCTCCAGGATAGTTAAGGCCTGCTTCACGGGTATGCTCGGAAATAGGGCTTTAACGTCGAAGGAGACCATCCTTTCATTTTCTTTCAGTGGTCCCCATGATTGCACTTTCGTAGCGAATTCCTTCGTATTTTCCACTGAGTGTGTGGTGAATTGTTTGTCCATGCTTCGAAACTCTTTTACCAACCACTTGGCGATCCTCTGAGTAGGTGATTTCTCCGCCGACACAATCTCACGCATTTCCTTGCCCTGTTTGTGGATCTTTGGTAATCCCTTCATTCGGGGCAACGATGGGTTGGAAACCCGTAAGAAATTTTTGTGATCCTTTATCAAGATCTCACATTCCTTAAGGGTCTTTTCCACTTTTTTAACCAATTCAGGGAGTGGGTCAGTTCTCAAACTGTGATACGGTCCACTGCTGATTTTTTCCCTCATGCGACTGTCATAATCGGCCTTATCCAGGATCACCACCGCGTTGCCTTTGTCCGCTTTGATGTAAAACACCGGTTTCGCTTTAAGCTCCCTAGCTACTTCTCTTCATTTCTTGGCCCTACGATAGACTTCCTGATCGCAGTTGCTGTGCTCATTCTTACGTTTTCCATTTGTTCCGTTGTTAATCTGTTGCTATTATATCGACCACTGATTCCCGATTCGATATCTATTATGATGTCCGTGATTTTTGGGTTTGTTTTTAATGAATATTTCAAACCCTTGTTAAGAAGAGTCAGCTGGGGCTGGGTGAACTCTTCAGAAGACTGGTTGATGACTAGATTCTCGATGATCTGTACTGAACACGTTCCCCTTCGGGGAGCACATAAAGGAAGCTATGAACGTGAGAAAAAAGGGTGGAACAAATCATTTCAGGTCAAGAGTAGCAGAGCACATGGTGCAAGAGGACCATAAAATTACGACAGCGGATGTGGGCATCGTCAGAATGACCGGGGACAATAGGAAGCTCGACATGGCCGAAAGTGTGGAAATTTTCAAACGCAGAAGAGAAGACCTGCTGAACACCGATTCAGGTAACGGCTCTACCTGGTTGTTGAAATTGTTAAAACGCGAGCATAGTAATTAGGTTAATCCGTAAGCTGTCCGCAACCCTTAAAAGCATTAAGAGATATATTTTCATCCGGAGTTTTTGAAAAAGTCTGTATAAATATCTCAGGGTAGAATTAGGAAATGAACCCATTCATCACTGATGAAGTCCTCAAGTAGTGGACGAAACAATTTGTTTGAAGTTATTTAAATATAAAGTAGAATAAAAGGAAAATTCGTGGGTGTTTCAATTTTATTAATATAAATAAGTTCTACTAATAGCGGTTACACATCTATAATAAAGAAAGGAACTGATTCTACGCGGTAGAACCGCGCTACATGCGTATAATACGCTAGGTAAGGCAGAGCGCACGTACCGACCACGCGGTATTCAAATCTCATTACTCCAGTAATATTCCTCAAATTTACTTCAAATTTGATGTGAATACTTTTGAAGTACTATACTTTCATATAGAATAAAAAAATTCCATAGTTCCTTGAAAATACAAGACCTATGTAACCCCTCAAATAAAAAATCTACATTCTTCAAAAAATCATCAAAATGCTAGTCAATTTGAGGCAGGAGCTTGAGATACAGTTTCATTCGTAAATTTAAGGGGATTTGTTCTATGAGAAATGGCTTGGTACATATCTTTTTTAGATAAAAAGGCGAAATAGTGTAAATATTAAAATCAAAAAAGTTGACTTTCCATTTTTCCAGATTTTTTTTTATAAATATATATTTATTTCTTCTTTAAAGTAATTGTGCCAATGCTGTAACATTCTGATATGTGCTTTTCGGTATGGCCTTGAGCTCATCCAACGATGCGCTTTTTATCTCCTGAATCGTTGAAAAACGTCGCCTTTTCATGAATGTTTTTAATTTTGGGAACAAAGCAAGTTGCACTGTGCCAAATACAGCGACTGAAGCATGATAGGGGTTTTGTTTTTGACTAAAAAACTACGATCAAGAAATGACCTGTCAGCTGGCGCATTATTATGGTGTTCGACAATTTCGGGAGTTTTTTCTGTATTGCTTCACGCAAATGGCTCATTACTCCAGCGCAATACTCCTAATTTACTGTACACTCTTTTGGCGAAAACTCACGATGCACTACCTCATTGTAATCAAAAATAACAGTGAGCAAAACCTTTACATTTTACCGATCTTGGCGTGCTTTTTTCTATTTTGGCTCCTCTGGCCACTTCCATTGAAATGATTGAGCTTATGATCTTTTTAAATTAATCTAGATCTTTGTTCATGTAATTTAACATGTCCTGAGCGATGTTCAAGCGACGTTTCTCTTGGTCAACATTTAACAATTTAGAAGCGAACTCCGCTGCCACACGTTTCTTGCCCCAAATATCCACCAAAATTGCATGACTTGAGCCAACCGATATATCGACATCTACAACAGCATTTCTAGTAATGATTCAACGATTTTCCAAAGAATTTTTTCACTGTTATAACGTTTTCATCGGTTGTTGACGTTATGGGACGCCAAGAACGGGCATCGTCATTAACAATTTCTCGACCTTTTGTGGCGAGTTTGTCTCACTTATAAACTTTTTTTGGTCAAGATACACTCGTCAAAAGCCAAAATCAGTATTTAAAGTGCATTGGAGCACTTAATTTTATTTTTCACATAAAATTAAATACAGATTCTTTGATCCATTTTTTTCGTTAGCAAGAAATTGACAAGTACACCAAACACGTCTAACCTTTATATCTTTTTAAACCAAACTGAGAATGCAAACCGGTTAGTAATGTCAATATATCTGAGGACATGTGTACCATCATAACAAAAAAAAACGCAAACCAAATGTTCGTAGCCTGCGAAATTTGAAAAGTATCACTTTTTGTATATCTCTCATACAATTTCTATGCAGAATTTATGAAAATTTTGGACGTGACTACCATAATTTATCATTTCCAACAAACTCGATGGAGTAACATACATATATTACATTCAATAACTCTGAAATTTCAATTTTGACAAAATTTTCGCTTATGCGTTTCAAACGTCTTTGAGGAAATATCCACTTACGTAAAAAGGCTATGTGACCCGCCTCTCACTGATTGCTCAGTGTATAAGTTCAATGCTACGTTACACTCAACAAAAAAAATTTATTATCATTTTTATTATTCAGAGTATTAAATTTTTCATTATTATGATGTTTGATTTTTTGAATTTTTAAATAGATATTACGGTAAAAATTTTCCGTACAGATCTATATAGTTGCACCTCGCCGCTTTTTTGATTTTATGAAATCTTCTAGAAAAAATATTAACTATGCACAACAAGTTGCTTACGTCCCAAACCTCTATAAATCGTTAAAATTCGATGGTGTTGATTTTAAATTTTTTAGCTTCATCCAACATTTCCATAAGCTTAGTGCAAATGCAAAAAACTCGTTTTAATCCTGCTATATTGCTATTTCCAAAACAACGTCTCCTCTTCCATAGCAGAATTCATTACGCTGCTACATTTTATCTTGAAATCACATAACCATTATCTTCACACTCGAAACATAAAAAACTAGATTAATTACTTTTAAAGCTTAAGTAGTTTCATCCCCCATTCTGTTTCGTTCGTATTAATCTCCCTCTTTTCCCTTCTGACGGTGCTTATTAAGCGTTTTCGCTCACGAAGTTTTTCCATACAATTTTTTCCAGCTGAACATAGAACCGGGGAAAAAAAGCAATTTTGTAATGCATACATGTACCGTTTTTGCTATATGGTGACCATGTTAACTTACACGACCATTTATCACTTTTAATGTCAGCTGCTTTGAAGTAAAGCACAAAATGCCAGCGATAAGGCACATTGGCCCTTCTGTGAATGTATGAAGAAATATATGAATGAGTAAGCCCTTTCAGATTACGGAATCATAGTTTGAAGCATATTAAATTGAATTAGATGCTCTTTGAATTCAGTAAATTATCTTTGTAGGTCTGAAATTTGCAAGTTCTTTCTCGGACTGTAGGTTTGATGTGTTTATTAACTTGCTCTGCACACCTCGACGAGATTTTAGATTTTGGTAATAGACATTACAAAAAAACTACCGAAATTCACTTAAATGCCATTAATTCTTCCCCCAAAGTTGCATTTTATTTGCGTACATTTATCATAGGTGTGCAACGGCATTTTAACGTCTAGAATGCTGGCACTGAATTTGAACTTGAAAATAAACTGTAAATAACTCAAACTATGACTGAAACATATACTAAACCTACTCAAAATTACTTTATGAAAGTTATTCAAAACCCCAAAGGGTATGACAAAAATCTTCAAGCAGTAAAGTTGCTTTTAAGATTATTCCAGAAGCTAAGACCACCGAGTTATCGATTAATTGTTTAAATTCAAACTATTTCAATTGCAATTTTGTGTCATTGATTTTTTGAGGCAAAAATTGGTGCAACCGGTAGAATCAAAAGGAACCATGATCAATACTCATGGACAAACAGGACTTGTAAATATTGGTCAAAATTAAATCTCATAAAGAATTTTGAAATTTCAAACTTAGTTTTTATTACGACGTCAAAATATACAAAAGAGTTGAATTATAGAAAAGTAAATCTAAAGAAAATACGAGACAATTATTATTATTATAAATCGATTCCTAAGAGTATTTGAAGTGTAAATAATAACCAAAAAAAAATTATGTTTTTTAACTTCCACGCAATTATTACTCCTTGCTTGAAGAGTCTGCATCTCATTCAAAACTCAAAATGCACCTTCAATTTTCATTTGATTTTTTTGCAGCCAGATTCCACCTGTAAGCCTGTGAACTAAAGCACTGCCTTGCCAAAACAGGAATTTTGTGTTGATATTTTCTTTCTTTTTTAACTTCCCAGTATATGGGAAGTTCTTGTAATCGCCTCGAAAATCGAAATTGAAATTTTCAACATTTCTTTACGTTTTGAGGTGTATAGAGTATATATAAAGTGTTTTTAGAAAGGGAGATGTATGTGTGTGTGTGTATGTATGTACGTACGTACGTACGTACTCTCGTAAACAAAGTCGTATCAACTTCGTTGAGGTGTCAATCGAAGCGTCTTTGCAAGTTTAAGAGCTTATTAGTTTTTGGAAAACTTCGGTCGGGGGGGTTTGCTGTTTTGCCCGTTTGAAGGTAATTTTTTTCATGCGTTATATCTCGCGAACCAAACATACGATTTTCTTGAATAAGGTGTCAATCGACGCGTATTTGCATTTATGTGATTCTATTAAGTTTTTAAAAAAATTCTTGGAGCCGTTTTTTAATTTTTTAAAAAAAAGTGCAAAAAATAACGGTTTTTTTCAAAAACAATAAATTTTTAACTTTTTTTAGAAGTGCAAATAATCAATGTTTATATTATTTATATACTCCAAACAGTTCTATTGAAAATGTTTTCAAAGTTTCTTACTCGTGAATAAAAAAAAAAACAAATAAAAAATAAAAAATCATTAACAGTCATCATGTTTTTCAAGGCCATTTCTGTCATGCTTTATATCTATCTGGCGAACCAAACATACGATTTGCATTGTTAAGGTGTCAATCGACGCGTATCTACATTTGCGTGAATCTATCAAATTTTTATATAAACTGTTGAAGCCGTTTTTTAATTTAAGAGAATAAAGTGCAAAAAATTAGATTTTTTCTCATAAACAATAAATTTATAACCTGATTTGCGAAATATAGTAATCAGTGTTTATAAAATTTATATACTCCAAACAATGTTTGTAGAAACAATTTCAAAACTTTTCCTCATGATTACGTAAAAAATTAACTTACAAATAAAAAATAATTAAAAGTCATCATGATTTTCCAGGTCATTTTTATCATTCACTATATCTCACGAACCAGATATAATATTTGCATCATTAAGGTGTCAAAAGACGTGTATTAACATTGCTGCAATTTTTTTAACATTACATAAAAATTGTTTCAGCCGCTTTTTAATTTAATAAAAGAAAATGCCAAAAATTGGGCATTTAGGGTTTTGAAGGTTTTTTCATAAAAAATAATTTTTTAACTTGATTTGCACAGCACAGTAATAAATGTTTATAAAATTTATACAATCTTATCAATTTTTGAAGAGAAACCAGCAAAATCATAATCCATGATTATCAAAATAAAAAATAAAAAAAAAAAATCATTCAAAGTTATTATGTATAGAGGGTTCATACGAATGACATTAATTTATATCTTTTATTCTAAGGAAATTGTTGTAAATTCATTCGAAGTTTTATAATATTTGCATAATTTGAGCAGATTTTTAATAGTTTTTACAGTGTTTTAGTGTTAATAAAAAAACTGCTTAAATGATGGAAGTCCAAAAAAACCCTTGCGTAGATGATATGATTAATATCAACTCATTCCTGTTGCTGCTATGAATACCTCTCATTATTATTATTTAAAGTAGTAATATTTTTTAAAATTATTATTTTGTTTAATATTTTTAATGTTTATCTAGATATTACTGGGAAGTTGACCGTGTGGACCTCAAGGGTCGCACTTCGCGGCTTGTTTCCTTGACTTTTCCTCTTTTTTTTAAAATAACAGCATGTTACTTAGAATTTATTGTTGTTTTTTAAAAGGTAATGAATCAGCAATGCTCCTCGGGAGTGTCAAGAAAATGGAATTTTGAAGTCGACTTTTTTATGATATGCACATACACAAACTCATAGCAATGGTGTCTCATTTTAAGTGAGACTTTTCTTAACTTTGGGGAATCATCGTTACTACAGCTGTAACCTTGTTGTCGTGTGAAGTCTACATCATCGGGGAACGAACATCAGTTTCACATGCTAAAATTGGAAACGTTGTGCACTAATCTTTTCATCAATGTTGACCGTTTCATCGTTGAGTGGAATTTAATTGCTGATAAAAATAAAATTTAACATCTAAACATAAACAGAATAAATATTTTCAATCATAAAAAAAGAATAGATCTTATATTTTAATTGAACTTTCCAATGTGTTTTCAGAGAACTGGTTGCTCAATTCAGGCTTATTAATATGAGAGAATATGAGGGAAGTTCTGGTTTATTCTTTATTTTAATTTGAATCTTCTGTTTAAATTTATACAGATTGAAAGAATAATTTTGAACAAATGTTGCAAAAATTTTATAAAAGGGATCACATAGATGCGGAATATAAACTAAAATATACTTTTCAGAAAAATCTCCCTTAGGATGGCGCATCTCTATAAGATGTTTCTTTTATCAAGACGTAATATGTTATGTTCAAATTTCACAAAAGGGGCGACGTATCTTCAAAACAAGCCACGAGGTGCGACCCTTGAGGTCCACACGGGCAACTTCCCAGTTATATATACATAAATATTAAAAATATTAAACACAATTTTTTTTATGAAAATAATACTACTTTAAATAATAATAATGAGAGGTACTCATAACAGTAAATAAAATGAACTAATATCGATCATATCATCTACTGGAGCGTCCATGACTTCTGCATAATCAGTAAATTTGTTTTGTTTTACGATTTTACAGCAATGAGACTAACAATTATTTCTTATTTTCAATTAGTCTTGAAAAACATTGAATATGCAATCAATAATCGGTTTAATTGCATGTCAAAAGTAAAATGTATTACAAATGATGGTGGAGGAAGTAACTGAAATTGTACGAACACCAAAGAATAAATCAACTAAAAACTACAATTTTTTTATTTGATGAAAGCTTTTTAAAGCATACGATCTTGCAAAATATTGACTATAAAATATTTTACTTTTCAAAGCGTTTCACAAATGCGAATTTGATCGAAATTTTGTTAGTTTTCAAAATTTAAGCAATTTTTTTTATTAAAATTGGAACATTGTGAAAAGTTTTCAAAATCTGCTCAAATTACGCAAATATTATAAAACTTTGATTGACTTTACAACAAAGTCTTTAAAACCAAACACATAAAGCAATATCAATTTACATGCTAACTTTGAATGATTTTTTATTTTTCATTTAATTATTTTTTCGAGAATCATGACAAAAAGTTTTGCTGTTTTTTTTCCTAAACTGAAAGGAATGTATAAATTTTATAAACATTTATTACTGAGCTGTGCAAATCAGGTTAAACATTTATTTTTCATGAAAAAAACGCATTTTCTTTTATCAAATTATCAAAAACCGGTTGAACGAATTTTTTTTGAAGTTTGAAACATCACAAAAATGTTAATACGTGGATTGACACCTTAATGATGCAAATATGATATTCGGTTTATGGGATATAGTGTATGATAAAAATGACCTTGAAAATCATGATAAGTTTTAATGTTTTTTTTATTTTTAATCTAATTTTTCCCGTAATCTTGATAAAAAGTTTTCCTATTTTTTTTACCAAAGCTGTTTGCAGTATATAAATTTTATAAACATTGAATACTGTGTTAGTAAAATCAGGTTAAAAGTTTATTATTTATGGGGAAAAAAGCCTAATTTTTTGAATTTTTTTTTAATAAATTAAAAAACGGCTCGAACGATTTTCTTAAAAATTTGATATCATCACACAAATGTCAATACGCGTAATCATGCCAAGCGTATGTTTCGTTTGCGAGGTATGACGCTTGACAGAAATGACCTTTAAAGGGTCAAAACAACAAATCCCCCCGACCGAAGTTTCCCAAAAACTAATCAGCTCTTAAAATTGCGAAGCCGCTTCGATCGTGACCACAACGAAGTCGATACGATTTTGTGTGCGTGAGTTATGTTCGAAGAAAAACTGTCCACGAACGCACGTATACACACACACATACGATTCGATTGACACCTTAACGAAGTTGATACGACTTTGTTTACGTGAGTTATGGTCGTAGAAAAAAGTGTCCACGTACGTACGTACGTACACACACACACACACACATACATCTCCCTTTCTAAAAAAACTTTATATATACTCTATAGACCTTAAAACGCAATGAAATGTTAAAAATTTCAATTTCCATTTTCGAGGCGATTACAAGAACTTCCCATATACTGCGAAGTTAATAATCATCCATCTTATATCAAATAAAAATGTGAAATGTGGACCCTGAAGAAACTAGTGTTTTTAAGTGATTCTAACTTTTGAGATTCAATTTGGGTTGAAGCGTCATCGAGGATAATGAAATTACTGTTGTTATTATGTCAATCTTCTGTACACTTTCAGACATATTCTTTTCAGACGCCTAAAGTTTCGCAGTAATATAAGTTTTCTAAATTTATCCACAAAAAATGTTGCATATTTTCAACGCTTGGTTGCCATCTGACAACAAATAATTCATATTCTGGATTGAAAGGTTGCAGCTACACGAAAATATAATCATTTAAGAAACTGAAATGAAACTTATATTTTAAATAAGTTTTAACTAGAAATTTCATCGAAACAAAATCAAAATAAAATCGTTCCAACTGCTGAATGGTTGAGAAGATGCCAAGAAACATTTGAATGCTATATACACAAAAGAATACTTTCAACGCAAAGAATTCAACTGAAAGTTGCTTTCATTTCAATTTCAATTAAAATTTGAATGCCTTGGAAAGGTTTTCTTTCAAACTTTTCTTCAGTTGTAATAAACTAAAGTTAGTCATAAAATATTCAACGACTTGAATTGAAGCAAGCAAAGACTGCGCCAAATGGTTGCTGAATGTATAATCACTGCTAGCAAAAAGCTAAAGATTCAAACAGAAAATACTTGCTTCGAACAATCATTCTAGGATTTTATGAACATTTTTTTATGTACCTCATATGTTCAATTTATAAAATAGAAATAGTATACCATTATCAAGAGTGCCTTTTCAATACCTCAAACAATCGAATGTTGAATATTGGTCATTAATTGCCAATAAAGAAAATCAACACATGCACATAACAATTACAATAATGGCTGATGTATTTGTTCGGTGTTTATGTAATTTTCTTTAGTGGCAGCCGTTACCACAAAACACTGCGTTAATAGCCGTCGATAAACCAAATATTTTCCTCGTCCCGTAGAATCGCCGTGATTGCACATAATATTTATTGCGTCCATCCAAAGCAGTTTTCCTCTACGAGAAGGCTTTCATGTCAAGTCTCGACGTAATTAATAATAAGCAGAAATGACATGTTCAATGCGAAGGAAAATCGATTTTGAGAATGACATTGCCTAGAAATCAAGTCTTATCGACGACTTCAACGACGTTGGATTTTAGGGAGGTAAAAGAGCCAACGACCGACCCTATTGTAATGCCCTTCCTCTATTTCCTTGCCGATAAATTGCAAACGCCATTCAAGACGCTCCCGAATGAAAAGCCATCACTAGCACGGCGATAAGGACCAGTCAAAAGGAAGGATCCAACCAACCGACGGATATATATGATTTTGCTAATATTCTGGCCTAATGGTGTGTGCAAAAATTTCACAAGCGTGATAGATGTTGTTTTTGCTGTGGAGGGGGCGGACAAATACCGGGACTTGGCGGATTAAATTTTAAACCTTCAAGATTTGCCGTAGCCCCACTTATACGTCTAGTTTGCTTGCCTTCTTCAACCGAAAATCCCTCTGGTACATATTCATATCACCCGTTGGAAATAATTAGAGCTATTAATCGGCTTAGATAACTCTTGAAAATAGATCAGTCTGAGTATGAACGTCTGATGCACTGAACCACTTGAGGCGGATAAAGGATTCAGTGAAGTTTGAAACCATCCTGACACAAATGCTTACACGTTTCACATGGCAACATGAAATGCTTCAACTTCAGTTTGGCTCATTTAACAAAGACGGTACAAGATTTAGGAAATGGAAAGGGTGTTCTTATTTACAGTAGAGAGTGTGGCCAACTTGGTATGTTTCAACTAAAATATGGTATTCAAATGGATACAGAAATCAAAGCTGAGGAAATATATGCATGGATTAATACTAGCATAATATGACAAATCGATTGGCTCTCACCTTTGGCCTTTCGTTAAATGACCTTTTAATATACACATGGAAAAAGTGAACACAAAAGTATATGTACAGTCCCAAGTTCTCTTCTGTGAAGGACTAATTTCACGGCTTTGGTAGAATTTATTGATAAACTGGCGTGTATTTTTCTAAAGGTATAGATAAGTTTAGAAAATATGTGCCTACGTTCATAGTCATGTTGAACAAGACGCGAATCAACTTTGCTATTGTTTGTAAGTATTTTCAATCAAGTCAATTGCTTACATATTTGAATTATGTTCAAAAGTTAGAATTTTTTACAATTCTTAAGGGACCGCCTTTTAAATTAATCATAAATGCGACAAATATTTATGCGTAAAAATATATTTTCAAAATCTTGAAATTTTAATTAAATTGCAAATTTAACTGATTCTGTATTGATGGAATTGTGTAAAAAAAATTGATCAAAATGTCTTCTGCTGTTCACAACCAAAAGGGAAAAAAGCAATGTTTATACAATCACTGCCACAATTTTTTTCACTAGATGTATGACAATAAACTTTTTTGAAAACATGTTGAAAGCAAAGAATATGTCAGAACGAACCATTTGTGATTCCTTGGAACTAAGTAACAAACATATATTACATAATAAATTTGAATTTTAACGTACTTTTTAGCGGTTTAGTTTATATGAGTCTTTAGATAAAATAGAATAAGGATATATCTGGGAAATTTTCTTTGGGAAATTTAACGAATGGACTGTAAGATGTCAGGTGATACATATTTACCAAATACTGCTTTAGCTTGTAATTAATTAATTACCTAGGCAAACACAAATAAATGTACATCTGCTTTTTAACTGGCAAAAAATACAATATCGTCTATTTTAAAATACATATACAGGGTGGGCCATCTACATGTGACCCATGTGATTCTTAAATAAAATTTTTTAGGAAAAGACAATTTTTTTTTTGGCGCAGGCATTTATTTTAATCCAAGGAGATACATATCAATAACCTTTAAAATATTATTTGGCTCAAGTGCTCGCCCTTTTCCCTGATGACAAAATGTGCTCTTTTTTCGGCATTTTCCATCACTTTCTCGAACGTAGCTTTTGGTATCGCCGCTATTTCATGTTCGCTGTTTGCTTTAAGTTAAGCCAAAGTCCGTAGCTTGTTAATGTACACTTTGGATTTCAAAAATCCCCACAAATAGGAGTCGGGCGGCGTCAGATCGGGCGAACGCGGTGGTCAGTCAAAATCACCATTTTTGGATATCAAGTGACCAGGGAATAATGACCTCAATAAATGTATCGTGGTGACTGTAGTATGGCATGGCGCGCCATCCTGTTGGAACAAAAAGGTACGCATTCGCTTTCTACGCACAATTGACATAAAAAAATCAGTTATCATGGCTCGATAATGGTCGCCATTGACAGTAATTGGCTTCGATCGCTCGTCCTCGAAAAAGTACAGTCCAATCACACATTTCGCGGTAATACCACACCAAACAGTCACTCTTTGGTCATAGAGAGGCTTTTCGTGGATTATTTGTGGGTTTTCAGTAGCGTAGTAGCGGCAGTTATTTTTGTTTACCGTTCCATTCAGTGAGAAATGTGCCTCGTTGCTCGTGATGATTTGACGCCAAAAATCACCGTCATTCTCGGCCATGTTGACACAAAATTGTCCATATGCAACCCGACACGGTGTGTCTTGTGGCTCGATTTTGTTTCTCACTTGTATTTTATACGGTAATAAATTCAAATCATCATGGATTATGCGTCGGAGAGTGGATCTTGGGATGTTTAACTGCACAGATCTACGTCGACTCGATGTTTCCGAAAACCTTTCAACACTGGCCTGTACGGCAGCGACATTTTCATCGGAACGCCTTGGTATTGCTTTATTTGGACGACTGGCGTTACTTGGACCACCATTCAATATAAATTTTTCGTACACACGCTTTATGGTGTTTTTTTGCGGGAGCACTTTTGATTTTATTTTTTAAACGAATCGAACGTTGAGTAGCCACGATCGAGCAATTTTTTGGGATGTATAGCTGAACAACTTCAGCGCGTTCAGGCGGAATGTGGTTATTCATGGTAAATGACTTCTTGAAATGATGCATAAACTGTGATATGACGTTTGTCGATTTGACAACGTATGTCAAAGTTATTAAGAGTTTAGATGGGTCACATGTAGATGGCCCACCCTGTACATACATATGCTCACTTCAGACGGTGAAACTATATCTTAGTATACCTATGATAAAACTATTTGCAATTATATGAATATAACTTATTATTACTATTCAAACGGATATTTCATGTATCAAACTGCGCTTGGCGAAAATTTTATTTGGTTACCATATGTTTCCTTCATCGGATCAGATTTTTGAAAATATTCCTGCATAAATTTCCCAATTTGACAATTTCTTTAGCAGTGCAACTCTGACAATGCTAAAAATCAATCTATGCTGCGTGAAAAATGCGCAGCTACCATTTCCTTACTCAGGCAATATAAGATTGCTATCGGCTTATCCGGCAGCTTGTGTAGTGATTTTGGCGTGGTATTTTAAGCAAGGATGCGAAAATTAAAATGAGAAGGATACGATCATGAGCGACCAGAACGAAGGCAGTTGTGAACGTATGTGCACGCTAAACTTTAAATTGTTAAACTGAATTCGCTTTGAAGTGCGAAATCCTAAAATCTGCTCAGAGCTTACTGTATTAACGTTATCTTCTCTTCGTTACCACAGTTCTAATATAGGTCGTTAGCTGAGAGTCCAATTTTCTTTGCGTGTTTACCGAAAGCTAAATGTTCCGTCTACAGGCCCACAAGAGCTTTGTTAAAAGTTTGTCCATAGCTAACAAATCAACATTTCGTTCTAGCATCGTATACCCATATACTCCCATATACATAGCAGCGTGACAAGTGACCAAATTCCTCCGGCGCCTTATTGCCATCCCGTAGGAAGAAGCATATATATCGAACCTTAGAACCAGCATCGCGACTTTTATACTCGCAAGCTCGTGTAAATATTGACCACAGGATCCTTTTCTAACTAGTTGATCCGCTTTTATATTTCCTTCAGCCACACTATGCTCAGAAATCCAGCACAGGGTTAGTTTGGATAGATCGTGATCCACAAGTCTCAATTACTTAATTTTGAGGGTACTAAGATTGCACTTAGCGCCCTGATGACGGTTTGATCGTCCACAAAAAACTGGATATCAACCTTCCTCTCGCTGAATTCCTCAGCAACTTACAAGATGGCCACTACCCACTTACCTTTTTGAACGTTCTGCAGAGATTTTTAGTAAAATGAATTGCCAGTACGGTTTCCTCCATCAAAAAACTTTCTCGTGATATGTGCATAACTAGCAATTTCCGCATATTAGTTATACAGATCTAAAACTTCCGAGTGTTAACATCATTGTACGTTCAGAGACTTATTAGTATGAATCTGTGCTTAAAGGATCTTTCTCACCAAGGATTTCCCATGTGAGACGAGCAGTACTAGTGGCTGCCAGGACTATTTCCAGAAAAGCTGTAAGAGTGACGCGCATTGCACCCGTTATTACCAAGCGCGCCACCCCTCGGATCTTAGTCAGCTAAACCATGCTGCATTTCCTACTCAATTCCTCCCACCACACTATAGATTCAAAGATCATGATTGGTGTGACTATAGTTGTGCGCATTCAATGTACGACTTGTGAGTTAAGCACCCACTCTGGTCAAAAAAAACACATTGCAAGTAAGAAAGTCTAAAGTAGTTTTCTTCACTTTCTCCTCTAAGCTTATATTTCAGACGAGCTCATCATCTAGCACGTTATATATGGGTACCCTAAATTCCGAAATATATCGACGATTTGCAAAAAGTGCGAGCTGCACCTAAAAAAGATTATCACCGCTGTTTTAATTATAGCCGTGTTATTCCGGCGAACCAGTCCTGAACTTACTTGAAACGAAGAAGCGTGAAGCAAAGCAAAAATATCATATAGACCTGAAATAGTTACGATCCATCCAAAGATACCGATTATGGAACGTACAAGAATTGCAACCACAGCATTTTGGATTATAAAATCATATTTCTAATTTATTTCCGATTTAGGATTTGAATAGACATTCTAATGAGATGAAATGTGATAATAATTACGTTAATTGAAATAGATGAAAAATTGTTTCTGATTTTTATTGAGATTCAGAATTGATAATATGGAATGTTAATAGAGTGAATGTTCTTGATCTCTTCGGTTGTGTGGTAGCAACTTTTTTGTGGAAATTTCAGTGTACGTCAGATCTTTTTTATCTTTATTCCTACCAACAACTTGCGTGCAAATCATATATGAAGATGTTATTTGGGATTGTTACTATGTGGTCAAAATGCTGCCTTTCTTTGCCCGATGTAAAGTCCGACGGTGCTCAAATTAGTGAGGCATTGGGCTCATAGGCTGCAGATTGGGTTCCTCTGCTGGGAATGCAACGAAATTGATTTTTACAATTCAAAAACGGTTGCAAGAATAACATCAACTGATGTTAATATTTCTTGTTTGCTTCATAAATTCAGTTTGAAATGCACATTTATTCGTATTTACAAACCAAGCACATCATTTTCTTGTGAAACTTTTCGTTGCTCAAAAGAATTTAAGTAAATACCTGTCAATATTTTTGCTTTGCTTGAAAATTCTGAAAAAGCTTCAGATTAACGAAATCATATTCTGAAAAGAGGATTTTTCTTTGGAAATAGTTGTCGAAATAAACATTCATTGCTCATGGTAGAGTAGGGCATATTTAAAAGAATTGCAATAATTTCACTATAAAAATAAACACATCCCAAAGCAGCTGTACTTGAAGTACATCAATATTTACAAATTGAATTGATTTCAACCAAAGTAAATATCACTAAGAGCAACACTGCTCGCACTGTTCAACTTAAGAGCAAAACGAGGAATTCCGCTTGTATGCTTTCCATGACATTTCGCCCTGCAGTCATTCACTCTGATTTGAATGAAAGGACTTAAAAAGCAATAAACCGCAAAATTTGTTTATTTTCTTCCCAGAACTGAAAACAATTTGATCTTCCCAAATCATAAAATCCTGAGGCAACAGCA
The DNA here is from genome assembly GCA_963942545.1 of Oxycera nigricornis. Classification (NCBI taxonomy): domain Eukaryota; kingdom Metazoa; phylum Arthropoda; class Insecta; order Diptera; family Stratiomyidae; genus Oxycera; species Oxycera nigricornis. Next base: position 83,632,960 of record OZ012661.1, read on the forward strand.
AAGGTCAGGCCGTGAATGGTAAGAAATCAAGAACAAGAAAATACCATCCAAGGGCTCCAATAATGTTAGGCTCATTTCGGTGTAGGTTCACGATGGAATGAAAGACCATCCCTTCTCGGTCCGCTTGGGAACAGATTGCCTTGAAATAGCTCCTACTTAAGGCCCATATTGGCTGAATTCCAGCTAAAGTCATCGACCGAAAAATTCCAGTAAATTTGTTGAACAAACTGCTTTATTTTTATGCACGGCAGCTTTTCTTCCAATGTTGTCGTTTAAACCATTAAATTTTAAGACATATTCAATGTCTCTTTTTTGAATCAAAATTCATTTTTTTGAATTTTGTTGTTGCGTCAACTACAAAAGCTATTTTCCAGAATGAATCTTGATGAGAGTGTTATGTTTGAGTGGTGCTAGCATTTTCTCATATATGTAATGTAGGTGTCGTTTATCAATTGCTTTACTCGAAGAAAAGAAAGCCTTACCATTTTATAATTTAAGGGACGCAAAATTTATATTATATCAAATCAATATTCTTCTGTAAAGCATTGTCTGAAAAAGCCATTGGAAACTATAGTGATATCGATTAATTGTTGTGTGACTTCAAGTTAAAAATATTGTGTATATATTTGAAATTTAAATTAAAAACAAAAATATAAATTTAAAGATGATTTTATTTTATAAATTTAAACTTTTAGGAGACGAGGGTAGCTTTTTGATCATAGCTTATGTTTAGGTGTATGTGAAAAGCAGAAATATTTACTTTTTCTGCTTAAAATTCAGGCAAAACAGTACAATTTAATACACATAGATACATGTTTCAGCATCTGAATTTTAAACAACGCCAAAAGTTTTTTTAGGAGTAAATGACGGTGATTGAAATCAAACATAAGTGAAGTTATGTGATGGTTAAAAAACACTTTTAACGTAAAAATGTGAAATTGAATGTTTATCTTCGTCGATTTTATACATTACTAGAAATATACGCTTTCGCTTTTAAACACACTAAGGCCAGTTTTCGAAGCACGTATGATGACGTTGTATTTTGTTGCGTGCCCCGCATTCACTCACCTTCCTTCCAGCCAATCATCCTCCATGTGCCCCGCCACTTCGGACACAACATGAAAGTTGACCGCCGAGAGGAGGCCCCCGTGCGGAGCACCCACCAACTGTGGCCGCATAGTGGCGACCGTAGATTAACATTTTTTTTAAACCGGCTAGCTCACCGGGTCGTGGGCTAATCAAAATCACATAGAAAAAGAAACATCAAGTACCGAACTAACCGCATCACGCACACGCTGAGGAGGGGAGAAACCATGAAAACTCACTTCATATTATTTACACTTTATTTTCAATAAATTAGTTAGCATTTAATCGAAGACAATTGTTTACATCCAACTTCCTAATTATTGGTTTAGATAGTCTCGTATATAATACATACCGACAAAACAAGAGACTCGGAAAGGAGACTGTTATTGTAACAATGATCCACGTAAATTAACACTAAGCGTGGAATCCGGTTAAGCACGCTCGCCTCGAATATGACGAGCAAGCGGGATGTTTCTCGGCATGATGGTGACACGTTGGTAGGAATAGCACCCAATTCGTATCCTCGGACAATTCAACCAAATATGATTCACGGGCTTCTTGCAAAGCCATCACAGCAGAATTTTGAAGACGCCACTCGTTTTTTTTAAATCCTGCGCAATTTGCAAACAAGGCGCTGGAAAGACAACTTACGATTCAGCTGCTCAGTCGACTTTTTTTTATAGCGACGGACTTCTTGCACGGTGACGGTGCCAGGACGATCACGAGGTGGTTTCTTGACGCCTCCTGCCGATGATGCACTCAGTAGCGCAGCCTTCGCTGCTAACTGCTTACGCGGAGCCGTCCCTCCGGTTCATTTACGAGCGATGATTTTACGCCAAAACTATAACAATTATTTTTAAACTCAATTTTACAAAAAACCGATAGCTCTGTCGGTCGCATGGAGCCGATCCCCGTGACCGTCTTTAGTTAGCTCTCCTCTCCAACTCACTCAACTCAACACTCTTTCACACTCATTTCACCGCGGTCACGAGTCGAACCATTTTTGCTTCGTTTATTACCATATATGGTAATTCGCAAAATGTTTTCGGCCAATCAGAGGGCGACAGAGGGCAAAGAGAACCGATTCGCGCTCGATCAACTGAACTCACCTCTCGAGAGAGACAACGCGTGTGGTGGATTACCAATTTGGGATTTAGTACTGCCAATGCCGATTATTTGGCAGTGCACTGAGGGAAATTTAAAGAGGTTCCAAATTTGGAAGAATTGAAAAATGTAAACCAAAAAAGATATGAAAACTGATCCGCAACAATTTTGAACGTCGGATAATTTCTTATAACTAAGATAGGTATTTCTTGAGAATCAAATACATAACTAGAAACATGGCTGATCGGTTGAGATAGTAAAATATTAAATTCTTTAATTACGAAAATTTCAGTTTGGCTATATTCCATTGAGTACGGGTACATCAGTTTTAATTTATAAAACAGTTTTTTGAAGAATTGCCCAAATATGCCAGACCTTTCAGTAGTAGATGATGATGCTAGGTTCGTCTTTTCATTTTTCTTCAAGTAATATTACTTCAAAGTTGACGTGTCACAGTATTTTTGAACAATAAAAAAACTTCAATATCGTGCAGTAATAAAATTCTTTTTTTGAAAGATGTAGCACCCAAACAAAGACATGAAAAGTTTGTCCTTTTGCCTTCGAGTTAAATGTAATTTTGAACAGTAGAAAGATTACTACAATTAGAAGTGGTCATATGAGCCTTAAAGATGATCCACGTGAAGGGTGTCTAAAAAGTGCATCAACACCAAAAAATTGAGCAAATATACAGAATAAGATTATGTAAGAGGATGGATTAGCCCAGAAAAATTTGGTAGAATATTTTAACTGAAGATTTTAGTGATTTTAATGAGTGCCGCATTCGCTAGCTAATGGCACAAAAAACTCTCGTTTGTAATTTTCTGAACCTCATTTGAAGCCCTTTAGAAAGGATGAAAAGGATGTTGTGCGTTCTTTTATCAATTTCGATGAAACTTAGGTCTACCATCATAATTTTGAATCAAAACGAAAGGCTAAAGAGCGCTGAAAACCCAGTATTTTGGCTCGAAAGCGAATTAGGGTCCATATATCAGCCAAAATGATATCAGCAAACATGGCACTCATATTGCCGGGAAAAAATTCTGACTGAATTTATCATGCAAAATTGAAAATATTGTACCTTGTGGTATCACGGTAGCCTCAACTATTTCGCGGACTTTGATTCGTTCACTTAAAATTTTGGATTTTGCCAATAATTTGCGAGAATCACTTCCACTGAACGTCCTTAAAGATGGTATAATTTATGGCCGTACAGTCACGTTTGAACTTACCTACCAACAACAATTGCAAGCATAGGAGCAGATGTACCATGAACTTTACACAGCTTTGATCTCTTTTGGTGTTAAGTCTTTGAAATGTAAGTGTAAGAGCACTCCTCAAAACTTCATTTTTATAAATGAACAAAGGTTGTCCACTCCAATCGACAATAAAAATGAAACCACTTGATATGTATGGCAACGCTCTAGTAAAAAGTGATATTTACTGAAAGCAGAACATTTTTAATTATTGGTATTTGAGATATCTTAGAGGCTTATTGCATGACACTCGTATTTACATTTCGATGGGTTATAATCGATTCATATTTTTATCTTCAATTTTAGCTAATAGGCAAATATATAAAAGCTTCCAACTGCTTACAAAAATTAATTAGTTTGCAGTATGCCATGCAAAGTAATTGTAGAGTTGCTACAATAAGATTTTCATGCCAGCTTTCCGTCAAATGTAAGATCACATAACTTGACATTGCTTTTGCAATGGGCTCCATAGCCCTTGATTAGTCAACCATGAGCAATAAATAAATGTCCCGCATGACTTTTTGAATTGGGTATTTGAAAAAAAAAACAATTTTCGATATTTTTGTGCATTTTTTGTCATAACATTCTCTTCTGTTTGGCATCTGTACTTTAGTCGGTGAATTTAAAATAACATTCAAGTTTATATTGGTTATTTAGTATAGGTTAGAACCTCCTAGTCTAGTTGACAACTTCGCTTTCTAGTGTGCTTTTTGGTTAGCAAGTCACTAACACTATAATTGCACATGAGTTGAGGTTCTTAGGTTCCAGAGTTGGTTCATCAATAATTTAATGGGAACCAATATAGAATAGCAGGCAGATATACGAAAAACAAATTGACAGTCGGTATACTTAGAAATAATTATACAAACCAGTTGAAGTACAACGAGCTTAATCCATCAATAAGCCTAACCGTGGTCGCGCTGTCTGGTTGCGGATGGTAAATGACAGCACCTGAAGAGGATGCCATCCGTCACCCCGGAACCACGCTTCCCATTAAATTCAAGTTTACTTGAATTTTTATCTAAATTTCGATCATTTTATCCGTGCTACTTTTAGAATCAAATGAATTTTGGTAAATAGTTTTTATTTTGTGTTGCTTAATTATAAATTCAAGACTCGAATATCTCCAATTTCTTAACAAATTAAAATGCAAAAATATGCACATTTACTTCTCTAATTTTTTTGGAAATGCAAAATTTGCTAAATTATTTTACTTTTATGTCCTGGAACTTGTTAAGTACAACTCTTCAGCCTTTCCACAAATCTTCTTCGAAAAATAATCAGTTTGGTTTCTTTGAGGTGCTGGTTTCCTATGGTATGTTTTGAATGTAAGGCTGACTCTGCCTATTTTTTTTATTTTGTAGAAAGAGTGGAAAAATGCTAATAACATGAAAAAAGAATGAAACTATTGCATTTTAAAATTTGTTATTGAAACGTTGTTATCATATTTAAAAGACAACTTACATAATTAAGAATGATGTTAATATGATCCGCGATGGCTTAATAAATCTATTTTTTTATTTCAGGTAATGATGATGATTATTTGGTATAATTCCACAAAAAGTCAAAATTGGATTACGTCACTAGAAATAAGGTATGATGTTACGGGCCACTTTTTACATTTAAGTACAGTAAGTTATTATCCCTCTGATTTACAACGCATTCAATTCAATTCAATACAAAAATACTATATTTTCTATTGTTTAAAATAGCTTAAAGTGTTTACGAGTCAATCACCAACCGAAAATACTTATCGGACGAAAGGTAGTTCTCTTTTAAAAAAATAAATCGAAACTCTAGTCAATTTCCCGTAAAGCCTTTACTCATATAATAGTCTTTCGTTGTCGGTTTCAAGTGGTCGAGTTTGAGCACAACAAACCCTCATTTTTAGATTTTTACTCTCTGTCCGGAAATTAAACAGCTTTATAGCACCCTGTCACTTAGACCAGCCCTTCCGCAAATGCTTTCACCGTCTTCCCTTTTTCGTTCTTTATCGCCGGCACATCGCAGACTCAAGTGAATGAGGAAACTAACCGTAAGTTGAAGGATGACGAGAAAGAATGCAAACGGATAATGGAAAATTTCGAATAATAAATTATCAATTTAATGGAATTTTTATAGGATTAGGAAAATGATCTCTTTATGCAGATATTTGAAAATCTCAGTGACAAGGGGAGAAATCAGCTGTAAGTAAGGAGCAATGCTTAGGAAAATGAGCTTATATTTAATTAATTTCCAGCTTTGGTAAAATGCAATGCTTGTTAGAGTCGGTATTGAGATAATTAGTACTTGAAACAAATTCGCAGGTTGTATACATAAGCATGTCCAATGAACTTCTGATTTATGCCAATTAGGATTAATCTCAGGAATATTTACATCTATAATTCTTCGAATTAGCAGTCAGTTGTAACCATTCAGGTTCATTACTTCATATCAATTTTCAGTGGAAAATCGACTGATGATATGAATTTAATCGAATTATTGTAATTAAATTCGTGTTCGAAACGTGTTGTATAGTGAAAGCATTCAAATGAACAAATGATTTATTGTATGCTTGTCCTTCCCATCTTGCATTTTAGTTGACGCCAAGATTTCAACATCATTTTCAAATTTATCTTCCTAAATCATTTTTGGAATCTTTACTGTATTTTAATTTCAAAACTAGGAAATTTCAATTGATGAAATTTAGATCAGAGCCTTTCGCAAATGCTGATGTGAAGATGCTGGATCGTTGTCGGTGGAAAATTTTCTTTAATCTTGGGCTAAATGCCCCGCCAATATCATTGTTTTTAGCTTACAATCATATATATATATAAGTTTTAGTTATTAGTCCTAGAATCGGATTTGGAATTTACAACGTATCTCCACGTTTTAAGCTATTTGAAGTAATTTAAAAGTATGTTTTCAATGGAAGTATGTGTATGTGCACGTACTACGTACATTAGAATTAATTCTTTCTAGAACGATATCTCACGATAACAAAGTCGTATGGATTCGATTGAAGTACCTATCAAAGCGTTTTGGCAGTAACCTGAGCTGATTAGATTTTGAGAAGATTCGGTTTGGTATTTCGCGTGTTTTGACCTATGATCCTAGATATTTCTGTCACGCATGACAGCATACGTTTGAAATGTTTTATCAACGTTAATCAAGTATCAAGCGAAGTTCTTTGCCATTTTAAAGAGGTTATTGATTGTTCGATCAGTTTATTCCAGCCATTTATTTTAAATTAATAAAAGAACTGTCAAAAATTACAACAAAAATTAAATTTAGTCTTCTAAACGTCTGTTATCATTTCACCTACTATGCTCAGACACGCACTATCAGAGGCACTATACAAACTCCATTTTACCGAATCTCCCGCTTTCGAAACACTTTTAGTCTGTACCAAAATCTTACATTTCTTGGTGTTTTCAGCTTTGGTTACACGCGCGCCCAGTGAGAGCCAACTTAATCATTATACCACTTGTAGGAATTTGAGAACACGCAGCCATCCTCCCCAAAAGCCATGCTATGCTTTACATGGAATGTTGCATAGCGTATTATCCATTCGTATCCATAATATCAATGAGGATTCATAAGCAAAACGTTAAGGGTCACAACAGGCAACAAAATAATTCAAAAGAAACTGTTTTAATTTTTCTATAGTGTTTAAGCTTAGTGTGGACGGGTTTTCGATTTTACTAAATTGTAAAAGTTCAGTTACTAAGGCCAGGATCTCTGCACAAGTTTTGCTGAAAAAACTGCTCAAAATCATTAAAAATTTTACAACAAAAAACAGCGATGAAGGCACCACCAAAGTTAATTTTTTATCTTAGCCAAAATATCTCTAAATTTTTAATTTACTCATGCATCCTAAATTTTGCCAAAAACTCTTTTGTAGGGCATCACTGGTAAAACGTAAGAACTACATCATCATTAACATTAGTGTTGCTTGATTGTTTTCTGTAGACTCTTCATTAAAAAATTCGTATAAAACGGCATTGTTCTTCAATATTCAATGTTCATTTTGTTAATATCTGATGAAAAGCATGCATTTCCAATAAAACACCATAGATGGATTTTTATGAAGAAACACAGAGGTATATTTATGTTATCTAAAATACTTGAGTCTAGAAATGCAGAACAACAAGAGTCGTGCTAAAGAGGCTAAGAATTGACAGACAAAAGACTCAGGTCCAGTTGACATAAATTGGACACTCAATTTGACATTCATTGGAAGTCGTTGCCCGATTTTTTCTGTTAAGACTACAGCAGTTTCTGTGAAGATTGAATTTACGCTTCCTCATAAATATCACAATACCTGTTGAGACCATTACAAGTATTTGTCATTATATGTTAACCAACGACGGGTAATTTCCAGTGCAAGCGAACATAATTTGACTCCTTTTCAATACAAAATGTAATAAATTGTAATTGAAAAGCAATACCGCATGTTTTAGTTTAGTTGGTTACACTGTGAATACTCAGAGGTATTATCATAATACAATTAGAAGCCCGAATATTTGTATGATTCAATCGTAAATTTTCAAGTATTTATTTAGTTGTAATATACGAGGCATGTCCAGAAAGTAAGTGTACTCAATTTATGTAGGGTTCAAAAAAAATAATTTAAACAAATACATACTTGGTTACACTTGTACATATGTAAAATATTTTTCGACATAGTCATCATTCCTCTCGATGCAAGTGGTGAGCCGCGGGGTCAATTTTTTATTGCCTGCCTCGAAGAAGTCTTCCGCCAGCTCTTTCGCCCACTTCTCCATCTCCCCCTTCACCACCTCGTCCGTTGAAAACTTGTTCCCACCCATGTGCACCTTAAAGGAAGTGAAGAGATGGAAATCTGAAGGGGCCAACTCAGGGGAATACGGGGGATGGTTCAAAACGTCCCATCCAAAAAAAAGTCCAGGAGTTGCTTCGTGGCGTTGGCCGTGAGGTCTGGCATTGTCGTGCAGCGGCAGGTTCCTTTCGTCAGCATGCCCCTCCTTTTATTCTGAATCGCCTTTTTCAATTTTTTTAGCCTTTTACAGTATCTTGCCGCGTTGATGGTCTCACCGTGAGCCAGATATTCAATCAAAATTATGCTTTTATGGTCCCAAAACATGGATGCCATGATTTTTTTGGATGAAATTGTGGTTTTTAATTTCTCGGCGGAAAGTGACAAGGTCTGACGCCATTGTTGAGACTGTCTCTTAGTTTCAGGCGTGAAATGGGCAACCAGTGTTTCGTCTCTAGTAAAAATAGAGTAGATAAAATCATCGCCTTCGAGTTCGTAGCGTTCCAAAAACTCTTTGGAGCTCTGCACTCGATTCAACTTGTGCCTGTTGTGTCAGCTGTTTTGGGACCCACCTCGCAAAAAATTTTCGATATCCGAAAGTTTCTGTGATTGTTTCGTGTATCCGGGATTCGGAGATTTGCGGAAACATCACAAAAAGTTCATCTAACGTAAATCTGCGATCGTCACGGACGGCAATTCAAGGTCTTCCGCTCCTTTGATCGTCATGCACGGAAGTACGGCCATTTTTAAACTCGCGACACCACTTGTACACACTCATACGATTCATAGCTTCATCATTGTAAACAGTTTTCACCTCATTTCAACCAGAGCTTTTCCTTTCACAACGAAGTAGCGAATGACGGCACGAATTTCGCACTTGGCGGAAGATACGATTGACATTTTTCGCGAGAGATGCTACTGCGTCAAGAGTTTCCAACTACCTCGGATTGGTCTCGTTTTGAATTGGAGGGGTCAGGCTACGCGGCAGTGTTGCCAACATATCGAAAAAGTATTCCTTACAGTTGCGAGAGTACCAGTACACTTACTTTCTGGACGTGTCTTGTAGAAGCGATCAGGTGCATCAGTTCATCCGTATAAAAAAAATTATTTCAGCCAGCACAAGACTGTAAGTTGGGAAACGATTTGCAATAATTTCTGGAGATTATGCCCCATAGCCGCCCCTGCTGCGTTTGAAGGACCAAGTTGCAAGTCCAACTTGAATTAGGGTTGGGAATCCCCTTCATGTGAATCGGTTCAAAGTCTATAAGTGCAAGATCAAGACCGAATGTACAGAAACAAATATCACAACTAAGAGTATCATACTTTTTATGCTGGTATTGATTTGCTTATCTCTAGTAAATATTAAGTCGATTCTCAAATCCAGGAAGATACGAGTATATTAATTGCATTCTAAACAGCTCAAACAAGAATTCTACAATAGACGAGAGGATGAAAATAGTGTTACAGAATCAACATTCTATCAAGAAAATCGAAAGTAAGTTTTTAAAAACTAACGTGACTGAGTTTTTATGGCACAAAAAAGCACCTGAAAGAACTTAAAAACAATTGAAACACATAGTTGGTCACATTGAATTTTCAAGAGATTGTCACGAAATTTTCACAAAACAAGCTCTTATTAGAAACGTTTGAAATTGGTGCAATTTTTATTAAAGTAGTGAGGCATCTTGACGATTGGTATTTGGTAAAATGTGTTTTCTTTATATATCTATTTTTGTTGTTGCGTTTTTTGTTTATTTTATTGCTCATTGTCTTATAAATCCCTAGCTTCTAAAGCAACGCAACGATAGATGTTGCGATTGATAACTTTCTAACAATGTCTTCAATTTTGCATGAGAAATTCAAATCAGGTGTTACAGTTTTTGACATGCAAGGTATCTTTCATTATAAGTAGTTTTGATGTGATGTTGTGATGCTTGCACAGACAGATTGCTTGCACAATCATTGCGAATAGTATTTTGGCCTAAACAATTTTTTAACTTCCCAGTATATGGGAAGTTCTTGTAATCGCCTCGAAAATCGAAATTGAAATTTTCAACTTTTCTTTACGTTTTGAGGTCTATAGAGTATGTATAAAGTGTTTTTAGAAAGAAGTATGTATGTGTGTGTGTGTATGTACGTACGAACGTACGTACGTATGTGCGTTCGCGGACAGTTTTTCTACGAGCATAACTCACGTAAACAAAGTCGTATCGACTTCGTTAAGGTGTCAATCGAAGCGTCTTTGCAATCTTAAGAGCTGATTAGTTTTTGCGACACTTCGGTCGGGGGGGAGGGTTGCTGTTTTCACCCCTTGAAGGTCAACCATGTTATGCACTATATCTCACAAACCAAACATGAGATTTTTATCATTAAGGTAGCAGTCGACGCGTACTGACGTTTACGTGATTCTGTCAAATTTTTAAAAAAATCTTTGGAGCGGTATTTTAATTTTTTTAAAAAAAGTGCAAAAAATTGGAGTTTTGTTCAAAAACATCAAATTTTTAAGTTTATTCTCAAGTTGCAGTAATCAATATTTATAAAATTTATATACTCCAAACAGTTGTTGTAACAAAACTACCAAAATTTTTTTTCATGATTAAAAAACAAATTAAATTAAAAATAAAAAATCATTAAAAGTCATCATGACCTTCATGGTCATTTATGTCATTCATTATATCTCGAGCACCAAATATAATCTTTGCATCAATAAGGTGTCAATCGACGCCTATTAACATTTTAACGAGGTTTTTAAATTTTAAAAAAATCTTTAAAGCCATTTTTTTAATTTAATAAAAAAATTGTGTTATTTTTCATAAAAAAATTAATTAATAATAAATAAAACTAACATCGTAATAATAAATGTTTATAAATATTATAAACGTTTATCAATTTCTGTAGAGAGACCAGCAAAATATTTTGTCGTGATTTCAAAACAAATTCAAAGTCACCATGTAAAAAGGACTCATACGAATTTTTATACCTTGAATCTCTTATTCTAAAGACAATGTTGTAAAGTCAATCAAAGTTTATTATTATTTGCATAATTTGCTGAGATTTTCAATAGTCTTCAGAGAACCGTGTTTTAACTTTAATAAAAAAACTGCTTAAATTTTAAAAACCAATACAAATCAAATCAAATTTGCAATTGTGGTAATCAACGTTTTGAATGGTAAAATGTTTTGTAGTCAACACTTTTTGAGATCATATGCTTTGAAAAGCCTTCATCAAATAAAAAATTGTAGTTTTTAGGAGTTTTGTTCTTTAGTATTCGTAAATTTCAGTTACTTCCTTCATCATTTGAAATACATATATTTTACTTTTTACGTGCAATTGAACCTATTTTAGACTGCATAATCAATGTTTCTCAAAACGTTTCATTGATGTTAAAATCGTGCAATTTTGACCGCAACTATTCAAAATGGCCATTACGCGACAAAATCTCTTCAGTGGGCGTAGTAGCAAAAACTGCATTCATTTTTGCTAGCGCTGTTTTGTCCTTCAAGTATCGATATGAAAATAACCAAGCCGCGTAGTGCGACCCTCTAGGTCCACACGGTCAACTTCCCAGTAATATTTACAAAAATATAAACAAGGTTCTTTAAAGAGCATATTTGCGTCACAGCCGCAGATTTCGCTGGCTAGACATTAATAAACAAATATTATTTTCTAACCTCCAATTTTTCAAACTTGTTTAAAGTAGTATTATTTTAAAAATTATTATTGTGTTTAATATTTTGAATGTTTATCTAGATATTACTGGAAAGTTGACAGTGTGGACCTCAAGGGTCGCACTTCGCGGCTTGTTTCGTTTGTTTTCTTATCAAAATTCACAGACATCGAACCATCTTTAATTTTACTATAGTAAAGATCAATAAATATGTGAAAAGTATTTTGAATACTAAGCTCAATGGGAAAATCTATTCTGAACTGAAGAAAAATTATTTTTTTGCTCATATATTTAACCCTTTCTGTCCCAAATTATGAAAAATGCCTACAAATAATTACTCTGAAGTCTTTACTAACAATGGCTAATTCTACCTGGAGACAGAGGCTGCCTACAAACAAAGTGTGTTGTTTAAAAGATAAGGTCTAAAATGAACATTTTTCTTACAAGTTCTTGGAATATGCCATTTTAAAAGGACAAATTACTCAGACTTTACTTTGGTTGGCATATGGCTACCATGGGAAAGAAAGGGTTAAAAAATATTATTATTAATAAGATTAACATAATTAATTATGATGCATCTTAAATCTATACAAAGCACTAGGTACGAATGCTTAAGTTATATTCAAATTGAATGTTTAACATAGTCTGATTTCTAAAAAAACAACAACTTGATGTCTTAAATTTTGAATTTTACAATCATAATTAATTTAATCGATTCATTGAAAATTTTGTTTTGTAAGATTCAACATGCCATCAGTTTGAGCAGATATTTGATGTTGAAAATTCTATCTGAAATCTCTTCAGATATACAGGCTCTCTTCAATGGACACTATTTTCAATTTGTTGGAAATCCATAGTAACCACTCAATTATCAAACGTTCAAAAATGGTTTGCACACTTGAAAGAGATAAAAGTAACATAACTCTGCAATTCATACTAAAATTAACTTTGAATGTTTTAAATGAAGCATATCTTAAGTATTCCGTAGTGAAGCTTGATCAATTGTGCTCACTTAAGTATTTTTTTAAGGCTTTGATAAAATGTTCTTTGATATAACGCTACACTTACTTTTAAATAGTTTTATTTCAAATTCTGAGCTAAGGGGACTGTACAATTTTCTAAAAGGTGTAACTCATGAATGGGGAGCAGTTTGTAATACCTTGATAGTAACAGTCAATTTTGTCGATATGTGCTTGTACATTTCTAATTGGTCACAGATTATCTTCACATTTAAAAAAATAACTTAATTTTGGTTGCTTAGCAATGCGATAACTTGAATAGTAGAGCTCAGTTAAAAAAAAAACTAGTTTAAAAAATAAGCCTCGAAATTATTCGAACCAATTAATTTAGACTAGGTCAGCAACCAAACGATCAAACATGCTACGTTCAACCACACACGTTCAAACCATTTAACATCATACAGAACGAATCAAAAAGTTCTTATATCGAAAATTCGATTTCATGTATCCATCCACTACCCGTCGATAAGTTTGCACATAACGCATAACCTCTCATGAGGAATTCCGAGTGCATTAAGTCTATTTCCCAAAATATCGATCTGATGTTGAACACAAGGAAGAAACGCCAACAGAAAAAAGTCCTCAGGAGGAAATTCTCCCAAAAAGTTTTAGTCACTCCACTTGAGTCCTGGCATGTTTTCGACTATATACGAACAATGGAATAGGGTAGGAAGCAACCGTCGCAAGAACTCCCTTTCTTTTGCAATCGGAGTTTCCACAATGGGGCTGGAGTTGCCTATCACATCAAGATACGAAGAAAATGGGCTAAATCCGCCATCGACCAGAATATTTTCCGTCCGACCAACTTAAAGGAGTCTTGGGGCGAAACAATCATAAACAATTTAACACTTCAGTCTTTTTGGTCCCTGGGGCGTGAAAATTATTACAAAGTTGATAGTGTAGTTGATGGTGAGCTGTGTTATGTGAGCTCGATTCCTTGCAGAACGATTGCTTGCTGCACTTTTCTAACAATGTGCATTTTATGTAGGATCTAAGATAGAAATTGGATGAAAATAGGATATTCCATTTTCCACAGACTTTTTAATGGGTGATTTTGGGAAGAAACAGTTTGTGCCTTTAAATTTGTCCTATTATGTGTGTTAATTCATGAGATGATGTTTTTCTCACTTTACGAGCTACTTGTATGCAAAAAGTTGATGGCATCAGTCCAAATCATTTAAATTAAAATGGCGTATGCAATGAACAGATCTGCAAATGAATCCGAAAGTCAAATTTAATGTTTTGCTATAGGGTAAGCAATTCTTTGATGATATTCACCCAGTGCAGCTAAGACACATATATTGAAAACTATTTCAATACGCCCATGTGGTCCAAATTGAAGTGAACTTAATATCATTTTATAAATGTGTTTCCAAATTTAGATTGAAACAAGCCGTGAGGTGCGACCCATGAGGTCCACACGGTCAACTTCCCAGTAATATCTACATATGAAGATAATAAAAATATTCAACACAATAATAATTATGGAAATAATACTACTTTTAATAATAAATGTACTTCTCGTAAAAGTTATTGGAATGACTTAATATTAATCATAACATCTACGCGAGCGTCAATTGATTACGTAAAGATTTTCGTGGATTGGTTTGATTGATTATTCACACGGATCAATGGGAGAGGGGACAGGTTACAAAGCAGTTTTTTTAATTAAAGTTAAAACATGGTGCTGTGAAGACTATTGAAAATCTGCTGAAATTTTGCAAATATTAATAAACTTTGATTGACTATACAAAAATGTCTTTAGAATAAGAGATTTAAAGTATAATGATTCGAATGAACCCTTTTTATATGGTGACTTTGAATGATTTTATATTTTTAATTTAATTTTTTTTGTATTCATGAGAAAAATTTTTGCTGGTTTCTCTACAAAAATTGATAAAAGTTTACAAAATCTATAAACATTTATTAATACGATGTGCAAATCAGGTTAAAAATGATTTTTTTATGAAAAAAACACTACTTTTCCAATTTTTTTTATTAAATCAAAAAAAACGCTTTAACGATTTTTTTAAAATAAAACAAGCCGCGAGGTGCGACCCTTGAGGTCCACACGGTCAACTTTCCAGTAATATCTACATAAACATCAACAACATTACAACAATGAGAGGTATTCATAGCAGTAACAGGAATGAGTTAATAAGAATCATATCGTCTACGGGAGGGTCCATTGATTACGTAAGGTTTTTGGTCGATGAGGACAGATTGAAAATTCACGCGGATCAATCGGTGGGGGCCTTTTTGGTCTTGAAAATTTTTGTTGGTTTTAATAATTTAAGCATGTTTTTTTAAATAAAAGACTATAAAAACTATGTAAAATCTGCTCAAATTATGCAAATATTTTAAAACTTTGATTGAATTTACAACAATTTTTTAGAATAAAAAAAAAATAAAGTAAAAGCATTCGTATGAACCCTCTTTAAATGGTAACTTTGAATGATTTTTTATTTTTCATTTTTTTATAATCAAGGAAGAAAATTTTGCCGGTTTCTCTTCAAAACCTGATAATAATGTAAACATTTTATAAACATTTATTACTGTGCTGTGCAAATCAGGTTAAAAAAATATTTTTTATGAAAAAAACTATAATTTTTTGCATTTTCTTCTATTAAATTAAAAAAAAGCTGAAACGAGTTTTTATAAGGTATAAACTTCACAAAGATATTAATACACGTCAACTGACACCTTAATGATGCAAATATTATATCTGGTTCGTGAGATATGGTGAATGGAAGAAATGACCTTGAAGAGCATGATGACTGTTAATGATTTTTTTTTTTTAATGTTTCTTGCTATCATCAGTAAAAGTTTTGATTAAGTTTTTTCAAACATTGTTTGAAATATATAAATTTTATAAACATTGTCTACTTATTTACGCAAATCAGGTTAAAAATTTATTGTTTATGAAAAAAACCCTAATTTTTTGCACTTTTTTTTCTTAAATTAAAAAACGGCTCCAACGATTTTTTTAAAAACTTGACAGATTCACACGAATGCTAGTACGCGTCGATTGACACCTCTATGATGCAATCCGTATATTTGGTTGGCGAGATATAACGCATGACAGAAATGACCTTCAAAGGGTCAAAACAGCAAACCGCCCCGACCGAAGTATCTCAAAAACTAATCAGCTCTTGAGATTGCAAAGACGCTTCGATTGACACCTTAACGAATTCGATACGACTTTGTTTACGTGAGTTTTGCTCGTAGAAAAATTGCCTGCGAACGCACGTACGTACGTACGTACGTACGTACATACACACGCACACACACATACATACTTCTTTCTAAAAACACTTTATATATACTCTATAGACCTCAAAACGTAAAGAAAAGTTGAAAATTTCAATTTCGATTTTCGAGGCGATTACAAGAACTTCCCATATACTGGGAAGTTAACAATAAGTAAAGGTTGCTATCAAAGAGGTACACAATTTTTAATAACTATATGTGTCATCGTAGCTGTTAAATTTTGCTGTTATTGAGACATTAACCTCAATTTACTTTGGATAATTACCATGCAAAGACAAATACTCAAACTACGTTTGAAAATAGTGGAAACTTGTTTTTCAAATTTGCATTCTGAGCACTAAACTTAGAGAGCACTTCGTCCAATCTATGGAGCTCATAATCGTGCGTTTCAACAGCTCTTACGCAATACGATGAAAAGATTTATGTCAACGTATACTCTATTATACAACGGACGGCGTTGTACATTTAGTGAAAAAGCTAAAAACGACTTAAAAGTTGAACCGAATTTTTACCGTCAAATCATTTTCAGCGATTTGGCTAATTTCTGGCTTTATGGGTTCGTAAAAACAACCATTGTTGTAAAATAAACATCCTCAAGCGGTTTTCAAAGTGCCGTTTTATCCCCCAAAAGTCAATTATGGTGCAGTTTTCATTTCGGTGGTATTATTGGTCCTTTCTTACTACAATTTGATGACGGAACTATTTTTACTGTTGGTGGCGATCGTTACTGACAAATGACAAATGATTGGCAAATTTTTGATTTCCAACAATCATTACCAATCGTCTGAAGCACAAATGGTTCCAACAGGATGGCACAGTATGCCATAAAGCGCCATCCTTATTGGGTTAGACCTATGGTGAAAAGCAATCTCATGAAATGGACCTGCGAAATGCTTGCCCAGATCACATGATTTGACTCCAATAGAAATTTTCGCAAAACATTTATAAATACAGCCAATACTTCTTTTTATGACTTACAATCTTCTATATTCTCCAGGACGCACAGAACAAACAATATGCAGCAACTAGAAGCATTTACATACTTGCAAAAAGATCAAGAAATATTATTAAATCTCGGAATTTTCAGGTTTTCAGTTTTAAAGTTTCCTTTTGCGATCAAAAAGTTCGTCTTGGGAAATGAATCTAAACATTAAAAGCTTTTTACCATATTAAATCTTCAGCGAGAGAGAGAGAGAGAGAACCAAACCAAACTAAACATTCCTACTAAAAATTATTGCATAGTGTTTACACAATATTATTTTCATGTTTGTGAAAACTTCAACTCTCGTGCGTATACTTAGTCGTGCCATAAATTCTGTCACACAATTTCAAATGCGTGCTTTCCCAGAAATCACCCTGGAACTGTACCGTTATGTTACAATTTATAACAAATGAACTGTACGGAGTAATATTCCGATCAGTTTGGTAACAGTTTTTGACTAGTAATAATGGAATAGGGCGTGAAAGAAAATCGTTTCGCTATAAAACCACTCCATAAGTGTGGCAAAATAGCTTCTGAAATTATGAATTTGTTGAAACCCTTCAAAATAACAAAAAGATTTATTTATCGTGCAATAGAACGATTTAATGAGACCTCAGGCATAGATGATAGAGCAAGGAACGGTTATCCATGTACCGTTAGAACAGCCAGTGCCATCAAAGCTGTCCGAGAGCGCATCCGTAGAAATCCACTGCGCAAACAAAAATTTTGTCGAGGGAATCGGAAATCTCCACAAGATCGATAAGTAGACTCATTCGAGATGATATTCATATGAAGACTTATCGTCGGTTACCAGCCCACATGTTGACTCTACGGTTAAAGGAAATAAGATTGGAAAGATGCAAGCGTTTCTTGCTTTGGCACGCAGCTGATGGGCATGAGAACATCCTCTTTACCGATGAAAAAAAATTTTAATGTGGAGGAAGTTTTTAATAAACAAAATGATAAGGTTTATTCAACATCATCAGAAGAAGCTTAAAAACGGTTCGCAGAGTGCAACGAGGCCATCATTCAGCTTCTGTAATGGTTTGGTGGTGTGTATCCCATAAAAGTGTCACAACACTCCATTTTTGCGAAAAAGGGAGTCAAAATTGGTGCGGCGGTGTATCAAACCAATGTGCTAGAAGGTTTTGTGAAATCTTTATCGTTCACTCTCTTCGGTGAACAACATTGGGTCTTCCAGCAAGACTCTGCTCCTGCTCACAAAGCAAAGCGCACACAGGAGTGGCTACGCAACAACATTCCTGCCTTTATTGCACAAGAAGATTGGCCATCCGGGAGCCCAGATTTAAATCCGCTGGATTATGCTTTGTTGACAGAGTTAGAGAACAAGGCCTGTAGAACTCCCCATCGTAATTTCTTCTTCTGAAAAAATCCTTGGTGAGAGCAGCAAATGAAATGTCGTTGGATACCATGCGTGCCGCTATAGACCAGTGGCCAAAACGCTTAAAAGCTTGCATAAAAGCAAAAGGAGGTCATTCCGAATAAAGTTTATATTATTTAATAAACAATACCATACTAAAGTAAATTTCTTTGAAATAAACATATTATCTTTTATTTCTTAGATTTGATGCTACTTTAAAGTTGTGACAGAATTTATGGCACGACTAAGTAATATCTATGAGCTGGGATATATTCCGGAAACTTCATTAATTTTGCCATACAAACACAAAAAATTCTCCAGAACAGAATATAAACCATATTTGTCAGTAAAGGCTTACAACACACACAAGGTTCGAACAATGTTCTGCCCGTTTCCTTAAATAACATTCGTTTTTAATATTCCCGCAGTAAAAATTTAAGAAACCTTGAACAGTCATTATACACTCTCAGCGCCATTTGTACAAGGTGAAAATAGCCACCCAGGTATCAGCTACATCCTGGAACCAAGCCCTAGCAACAACCAATGACTCGCAGGGTGTGATAGAATACCGAAATTTAACCCGCTGCCACTGCCTTATCACACGTACAGATATGTAAAACATGATTGCAGCAACGAAACGGAAACAAGGATAAAGTTTATTTCTAATAATGCAATTCTTGCGGTATTCCGGGTTACGCTCATCTTCTTTTATTGCGTCGTTTCGAAAGTTTTTTTTTGCCTTTTGATGAGAATTTTTAATTAAAATTCCATTTTATGTAAAGTGGGAAAGAATTGCAAGTATCTTTTATGCAAATTGAATGACTCCTTCCGCACTATCTGCTCGTCTGCTCGTGTTCGATATAGAGAATAAACGGATGTATAGGGATGATGTATAAACATTTGTTCAAGTTCAATTTCAAGCTGCTCAAAGTTTTCCAGAGCAGTTATTGGTGGATAGTATTGGTAAATAAACTGGAAGAGGAAACTAATACTCATTTAAAAGTTACTTTTCCTTTTTCCACGAAATACATTTTTCGATATCCATGCTCCATAGCTTGAAGGCAGTGATGAGGTACCAAAATAAACTTCAGTTAATCGGAAACGGTAACCACTTCGAATTAATAGATCCAGTTTTTCACAGAAATCTGAAAATAGACTAGCTTATTGAAAAAAGGAAATTGATGTTGAATAAAAATTAAACTATGTGAGAAAAGAAATTTTCGAAAGTCATTAACACGAGCATATTTGATTGGATTTAGAATCAATAAATAAAATTTGAGCCACTTCTGCCATTTTTTCCCATTATCTGGCTTTTCATCCCGCCAGAGCTTTTATGGTTAATGGATGTTGAATTAACATCACGTTTTGATACAAATAGGATGGCATTTCTGTGTTATTAAGAAACAATCATCAAATATAAGAAACTTAATTCTCTAGTTTCATTGTCGAAGGACTTTCTAGGGCGAGAATACTTTATTGTTTGCTATTGTTTTAATACATTCCAATGTTCAAATAATCAAATCAAAGATAAGGCAAAGATTGGCAACAGATAAAAAGGAAACATTACCCTTGTCTGAGATTTCTCTTGGATGAATTCAAAACGAATGTCAGCATCACAGTGTCATCACCATCAAAAAACTCAATGCTTTCTAACAGATAAGGGTAATTAATAGTATCATTTACAAAAAGGGAATTCTATAAGAATGGAAAAACGAAACAATATCCTACACTTTGCCTTTATCCTCCCACTTTCGAGGCAGGCGTTAAAGACTTTGACCCTAACGTGGCAATGGTGATGTCATCAACGATATTACGTGATTAATGGTAATAACTTGTCTCTTCTGCATAATTCTCGCTCAAGTTCTTGGACAACTTTCAAGAAGGAAGTCACAGACTAAATAAACAAAACAAACGAATCTGAGAATTTCCTTCTAATTACGCCCCGGGCTTTCAGGCTGGCTTTTGTATTTTGTTCGTTTTCGTTTTCAGATTTGTGATGTCAAGCACAAAAATATTCATTTGTTCTGTCAATGTCATGAAGAGGATATCCATGATGCCAGCGAAACATAACCTTTTGCATTTTGTTATTCAAAAAAAGTTTTTTTCCATCATGCAAAACTTGAAATAAGATTTGTGCCAACCCAATAAAAAGAAAACGAGACAGCATTATTCTTATCCGAAATCGAAATGTTAACCTCTGTTTACATATGTTTCTGCTTTATTTTAAATCATATTAGATCACATACTAACAAAGAGGGTCATATTAAGAGATTAAGAATATCAGATGGCACCATCTTCAGAGCTTGAAAATGCATAATTCGAGTGAAATTTCATACGCAGTTAATTTTTTGCTACCGAAAAAGCATTTACACATTGAGCATTTATTTTTCCATTCAATGTAAATGTCTTGTTTAGTTTTTGTATTATTTAAAATTTACAATACATGAAAAAACAAGCCGCGAGGTGCGATCCTTGAGGTCCACACGGTCAACTTCCCAGTAATATATATCTATATAAACATCAACAACATTAAACACAATAATAATTTTGAAAATAATAATACCTTAAATAACAACAATGAGAGGTATTCATAGCAGTAACAGGAATGAGTTAATATTAATCATATCGTCTACGGGAGGGTCCATTGATTACGTAAGGTTTTTGATCGATGAGGACAGATTGAATATTCACGCGGATCAATCGGTGGGGGCCTTTTTGGTCTTGAAAAATTTTGTATATGCAGTCAAAAATAGGTTTAATTGCATGTAAAAAGTAAAATGTATTACAAATGATGATGGTTATTGAAATCTTACGATTACTAAAGAATGAATCTACTAAAAACTACAATTTTTTATTCGATTAAAGCTTTTTAAAGCATACGATCTTGCTAAGTATTGACTACAAAATATTTTGCCATTCAAAGCGTTGATTACCACAAATGCAAATTCGATTGAAATTTTGATGGTTTTCAAAATTTAAGCAATTTTTTTTAATCAAAAGAGTGTAAAATCTATTGAAAATCTGCTCAAATTATGCAAATATTATAAAACTGTGATTGAATTTACAACATTTTTTTAAGAATAAAAGATATTAAGTAACATCATCGTATAAACCCTCTTCAAATCATAACTTTGGATGATTTTTTAACTTCCCAGTATATGGGAAGTTCTTGTAATCGCCTCGAAAATCGAAATTGAAATTTTCGACATTTCTTTACGTTTTGAGGTCTATAGAGTATATATAAAGCGTTTTTAGAAAAGGAGATGTATGTGTGTGTGTGTGTGTACGTACGTACGTTCGTGGACACTTTTTTCTACGAGCATAGCTCACGTAAACAAAGTCGTATCGATTTTGCTGAGGTGTCAATCGAAGCGTCTTTGCAATTTTAAGAGCTGATTAGTTTTCGGATACTTCGGTCGGGGGGGGGGGGGCTTTTGCTGTTTTGTCCGTTTGAAGGTCATTTCTGTCATGAGTTATATCTCGCGAACCAAACATACGATTTCTTCGAATAAGTTGTCAATCGACGCGTATTAATATCTTCCTGATTTTATCAAGTTTTTTCAAAATTTAGTGGAGCCGTTTTCTAATTTTTTTTAAAAATAAGTGCAAAAGTAAGGTTTTTTTCAAAAACAATAAATTTTTAAATTGATTTTCGGAACAGAGCAATCAATTTTTATAAAATTTATATACTCCAAACATTGCTTGTAAAAACATCATCAAAACTTTTTCTCATGATTAAAAAAACGTTAAATAAAAAATTAAAACTCAAAACAGTCATCATGATCGTCAAGGACGTTTCTGTCATTCACTATATTTCACGAACGAGATATAATATTTGCATCTTTAAGGTGTCAATTGACGTGTATAAACATCTTTGTGATTTTTTGAACATCATAAAAATTCGTTTCAGCCGTTTTTTTTTTCAATTTAATAGAAGAAAATGCGAAATATTAGGGTTTTTTCATAAAAAATATTCTTTTAACCTGATTTGCACAACACAGTAATAAATGTTTATAAGATTTATACATTCTTATCAGTTTTTGAAGCGAAACCGGCAAAGACCTGTTTCCATGATTATAAAAAAAAACTAAATTAATAATAAAAAATCTTTCAAAGTTACCATGTAAAGAGAGTTCATACGGATGATATTACCTTATATCTTTTATTCTAAATAAATTGTTGTAAATTCAATCAAAGTTCAATCTACCCGCATCCACCAAAAACCTTACGTTATCAATGGATACTCCCGTAGATGATTTGATTAATATTAACTCATTCCTGTTACTGCTATGAATACCTATCATTAATATTATTGTTTAAAGTAGTATTATTTTCGAAATTATTATTGTGTTTAATATTTTTAATGCTTATCTAGATATTACTAGGAAGTTGACCGTGTGGACCTCAAGGGTCGCACCTCGCGGCTTTTTTATTTTTAATTTAGTTTTTTTTCATAACCGTATAACAAAATTTTGCTGGTTTCTCTTCAAAAACTTATAAGAATGTATAAATTTGTATGAATTTTTATAATGTTGGAAACTTCACAAAGATGTTAGTAAACGTCAAGTGACACCTTCATGATGCAAATCTTATATCTAGTTCGTGAAATATAGTGAATGATAAAAATGACCGTGAAAATCATGATGACTTTTAATGATTTTTTATTTTTAATTGATTTTTTTACGTAATCATGAGAAAAACTTTTATTGATGTTTTTACACACATTGTTTAGAATATATAAATTTTATAAACATTGATTACTATATTTCGCAAATCAGGTTAAAAATTTATTGTTTATGGAAAAAACCTAATTTTTTGCACTTTTTTTTTCTTAAATTAAAAAACGGCTTCAACGATTTTTTTGAAAATTTTACAGATTCACAAAAAAGTTAACAAGCGTAGATTGACACCTAAACTATTCAAATGGTGTGCTTGGTTCGCGAGATATAATGCATGACAGAAATGACCTTGGAGATCATGATGACTGTAAATGATTTTTATTTTTTATTTGATTTTTTTTGGAATCATGAGAAAATATTTCGTTGGAATTTTTGAATAAATTGTTTGGAGTATATAAATTATGTAAACATTAATTACTTAGACTTGAAAATAGGGTTGAAAATTTATTGTTTTTGAAAAACTTTAATTTTTTGCACTTGTTTATTAAAAATTAAATAACGGCTTCAAGGATTTTTTTAAAAACCTGATGAAATCACAAAAATGTTAATACGCGTCGATAAACACCTTGATCAACGAAATCGTATATTTGGTTCGCGAAATATAACGCATGACAGAAATGACCTTCAAACGGGCAAAACAGCAAACCCCCCGCTCGAAGGGATAAATGTAATATGGGATAAATGTAACATTTAATAAGGTATTGCAAATGACATCCTTCATGACTTTCTTGCTTCGCTTATTCACCAAATAATAACTAAACCTATGACGAAGGATCTCGGTGAATAGTTTACAATGTATTGGTTCTCAGAATAGTCCGAAAATCTCATCTAGGACAAAACATTTCAGACGCCCAAGGTAACATTCTCAATTTCACACGCCACTGGAACTCGCCTTCCTGAAAACTCCATTCTTTGCTTCGTCCACTAATTAGTGAGTTAAATCAATTATTGGTTGGCTATTAGACTGATTGATTGACTTAAAGCACAAGACACTAAACAAACTAATTAAGTGAATACCGGCATGCTGAAAAAATTGAAAAAGATATTGCCTCTAGAATGAGTTCATGGAACGAAGGGTGATTTGTCAGACAATTAACGTGTTTCAATTGAAGGACATGGCTTTGGGTTGTTTCACTTCCAGTGAAGGCTACTTTCGACAAGTTTAACTATGTAGTCAATGCGAGATTGGATTGAAATATTATCAATTTGATTTAAAGGAATCGCTCGTTCACAACGAGTGTTGAATTTTTATACTTCTTTTCCTGTCACCAGAAGAAATCCATAGTTCAATTAGAGAAATACCACCCCTCGATATTTCCTTGCAAATGTGTTCTTTGGCTTAAAATTCGATTATTCAGGCCTGGCAAACTTGCTTAAAAGCGGCATATGTCTATGACTAATTGATTGAACATGTTGTTTGTAGGATGACAACTAGTTGAATATGTTTTTTCTAGGCCAGTAATTTATTCTGTGTATATTTGTTTATTTCTTTATTTGTTGGGAAACTATCAATTTTGCGATATAAGCACATTTTACAAACAACCTTCAAGCAAATTTTTCAAAATATTTAAAGATTTAATATGAAAACACTGGAGGACAAAGCATAATGTAGAAATATGATTCAAATAAATTTTCAAATACACCATGAAGGCTATCAGCTATCGACAAATAATTACCTTTCCTTGAAAATAATCCCAGCTACACCAAAAACCGCTAGTCAAACTTACTACTTAAGGGGTTATACCTATGTGAAGGCTAAAATAACAAGCCTTTTTTCAAGATTTTGTTTTCAAGGATTTTGGAAAACAGCTTTTATAAATAATATATCAATATAAAGGGCAACTTTTTGGGAGTGCAAAAAAAATATTTATTTTAAATTCATTACAAAATGGCGGCTGTAGTGCACGTCAAAGCCACTAGTATTTACAAAAGACGTTCCGCGGCCGGACAAGTTTCCCAGCCCCATCTGCATCTGGAACAATGAAATTTTTTTTAATAAACTCCATGAGTCTTGCCAGTGAAGTACACACGATAATAGTTTAATATCGATTTTTCGCAAAATGGCGACCATTTAACCAAACAATTGCATTTTCGACCCAAAAAAATGACTTCAATTGTTTATAACTTTTTTTGAACAGAACCAATCGCTAAAACCGTGAGTACTTCACTAGATAATCATATCAAGAAGCTACAGTTATAACGACAAGTCAATCGGATGAAAAATAAAAGAGTTTCGTTTCCGGCAAATTTCAAAAATAAAATTTCGAGATAAACGCGTTTGAAGTTTCAAAACCTTATAAAGTTGTGAATTTTCAAAATTTTACTATATACAAATTTTTTAACCTTTACTCTGCTATCCCAGCACCATAAAGTTGGCCTTCCAAGACCGTAGATTTCTCATCCTCGTCCTTTCTTCATGCTAAAAGGCCGCGTCTCGCCTCTTTTACAACGTCGGAAATTGAGCGCTCAGCAGCCTTTATTCGCTCGGCGTCTGTTTCTAAACAGAAATTGTAAAAATTAGGTCCTGTAGTCAATCCTAATGAGTCTCAAACGAATGGCGATTAGGCGGACGCCTGTTGCTGATCTTGCTGCGCTTCTGCGATGAACAATTTGCTTTACTGCCTTTACGGCCACTGTACAGTTTACTACTCATTTCTAAAACGTATTTATACAAAACAACAGTAAAAATATCAATCAAAACATAGTACTTTAACCTCAAATGCAGCGTGTAGTCGATCGAGTAGACAGAAGCTCTCCTAGCGTCGTTTACGAAGGAACGTGCCCTATACAGTGTATATTAATTACTATATAGTATAAAGCGAGCAAATTTTACGTGTTTCAAGCATTGGAGTTGCTTCAGAAAATTGATTCTCAAAAATTTTCTGAAGTATATTAGTATTTGGACCTTTTTGATTTCAATTCTAGGGATGTGTTAGCATACTTTTAGCCAATAAAAAAAAAATTGGAAAAAAACTTAAGTCACATAGGTATAACCCCTTAAGTATACAAAACTACTTTCTATAGTTTAGCTCTTCGACCGTCTTTGTGTGTCTTGAAAAAATCAGAAGGTGTAAAACTAAACTTTACGGATGGAATTTTTTTGTGGCTTCAGATACAGATCAAACATGGGGTTGATAATCGGGGTAGATAATGAGACATCAATAATTTTCGATTTACAATTTCCTTCCAACGCTAAATATAGACGATTATATGTAGAGTTTTTTTAAGGTACCAGTCCACTTTAAAGGCGAAAAAAGACCATTTTCAAGCATTTTTTTCTAAGAAACTTTATTATATATTGGCATAAATCGTTTTTTAGATTACTACTTTATATTTGAGGGCGCTGAAATTAAGCTCGGAAAAAATCGTTACTCCACGGCGGATAGATAATCTATGGATTGGTAGATCTGAAACAAAAAATTTAGAAGTTTCTTCAAAGAGCAAAATTACACCGTAATCCACCACCGTTTTTCAAAAAATCAGTTCCAAAAAATGGCGGATTTGTGAAAAAAATGTCAAAATTCGACAATTTTTTGGCGTAGATTTTAACGCCAAAATACTTTTTTCCGAGTTTTTGCTAATATTCTGGTGGATTACGGTGTTATAATCTTTGATAAATAAAACACTTCAAAGTTTTTGAAAATCGGCTCGATAGATCCGGAGATTATCTGTCTGCCATGTTTAAAAACATTGTTTTGCGTAAAATGTGTTTAAAGTTTTTGCTCCTTTTCGTTTAAAGTTGCCATTTGTATATTAAACTTTCTAATTTCGAAAAGATTTTTCTGGAGGTCAATTTTAAAGTGCTAAGAAGTCGAAAAACGCAAAAAAAATCATTTTTCAAAATTGGTACAGTGGACTAGTACCTTAATATAACTTTTGACGACATTGATAAACATATTCCTAAAACACCATAAAAACAAACACTCAGAGCCACGGCCAAACAATTTGCTTAGGTGGTTAATAAATTATAGAAATTAGTTATGTTAGACATTCGAAAACAATGAGGACATTATGTTATCAAAAGTAAATAGAATTTCAACTTAAATCCTCTAAAACCTCCATACTTTACCCTAAAAACAATTGTCGTTTCGTAACAATCGGTGTAAAATAAACAAGATATCCAAAATTTATGCGAAAAAATGGCCACAGTTCGTTTTGTCTTGATGTATAGGACGATTTTTCAACTGATCATTATAATGACATTTTTTTCATAGCAACATCTTTACAATTACAATTTTACTTATTACAAATACACTCATAGCATTATTTGGTGTAGAATCGATTCTAATTAAGAACGAAATCACTACAACTACCAAGATAAACGATCCTAGTAAAGAACCCATGTTGAAATTTGTTCCTCATTTTTTTTTTTTGGCTCACTGCTCAAAGCAGTTTACACAAGCTCTTAACTTAATCTTTACTAAATCCTTACCAAAAGACTTTTTCCAAGCCCATTCAAAAATTTCCTACATAACGCCAGTTTTCGAAAATTACGATAAATTACACTGACATAAGTTTCTTGCGTCCGACAAAAAACTATGTCTTAAACCTTGGTTTTCTCAGCAGCAATATAGTTTTCATAAAGACCATTTTACCAATTTAACCTCTAATGTTCTCTGTGAAACGTAAAATGAGCACCAACTTGTTATAGTATATTCAGAAATATTTTTTTATATTTGCATGTATCATTTCAATCTAATACAAATATCTATACAATGTTGTATACGTATTAACCACCGTAGTTCAAACATTTCATACATATCCAAATCCACTTTCATAAACAAATTGTCGAATGCTCTTAAATAGTTATTTGAACTATTGGTTATGTAATTTATAGGTAAATAAATAAATATATAAATCTTTCAATCCTATTTCAAACCGAGACATTAATTTTCCAGTATATAGGGAAATTATTGTTTTTTGGATGATACTTGCAATGTTCGAATATTAATTAAAAATAAATCCATGAACTCGTTGCAATTTCAATCCAAGGACGCCACGCCGTTGAGTAGAAAAGAAAAACACAAATTCTCAAAAACACATGTAATTCAAAATGAACTCTATCAGATATGTGCCTTTCCTATGAAGGGCTTAAATGCATTTTAAGTGGCAAAAAAATTAAATAAAGAAAGGCTTTTCCCCCTGTTTTTTATATGTATTTCAATTTGCGACAAGGGTTAAATATTTTAAAGATTTTTAACCAATCCTTTTTTATAGAGAATTTTATTCCGCAACTTTTATTGTTACGCAACTTTTATTGTCACGCAACTTTGACGTAAAATGAACCGTTTTAAAGTTAGGAGTGAGAAAAGTAGGAAAAAAACGATTTTCTTTCAATTTTTTTAAACATTTCGATTTTTTTAATGTTGCCGACTTCTTTGAGAGAGAGCATAAGTCAATTATTGTTATACGAGTTATTCCTCAACTTTTTCCACAAAAATCAGTGTGCCCCCTCTCAACGGCCAAATGTAGTCGTTTTTTTTTACAGATCCGCCCTGGTCTAGTAGCCAATGACATTTTTTTCAAACAAGCGTAATGAATTTATTTATTCTAATAATGTACAAAAGTTGGGCGTTTTATTGAAATTTCATGGTATACATGACACTTTTTCATTAAAACAACCTTCAGTTTTCAATAAACCAAGAAAAAGCCCATCATAAAATAAATTTATATAGTCATTAATTTATTCAAAGTAAAAAGTATAGTCATTAATTTATTCAAAGTAAATCATAGAAAATTTATTTTATTTATAAGCTAATTTATAGTAGGCTCTCAGCAATGGCATATCTAACTTTTTTTCATTGTACTTATCTCAGTTTTAATTGAATGAATAAGAAATACTTAGCTCTATAAACTCAAACAGCGTGTGACCTGCTTGTTTCTTTGCCTAAATGGGAACAATATTTAAAACTTTTTTTCGTCATAGCTTTAAAAAGAATCTAGAGCTAATTGTTAGTTTGATAAGTGGTGAAATAAAGTTTCACTGAAATTCTACATCGATATTTTTTAGTACAGTTTTGTTATGTTTCTTGAATAGTTATGCGTCCTTATAGTTTTATTTAATTCTTTGACTTTGGCAAACGAAATGGATATATATTAATTTTTGATTCTGATGAATATTTTCTGTAAAACAAATTATTATCGGCCAACAAGCGTTTTTCTTGAAGCTGTATAGATATTTGTTATACTTCTTTATAAAATTTTCTGCAATTTTGATAAAACTTCGGTTGGATATTGAAACAGAACAAACTTTATAATTCTATTTCATTAACGTGAACTCAAATTTAACGTTTAAAACTTGTCAGTGACGTTATATATCCTCAATATTGTCTTTCCACATCCAAAAAAACGTGGTGGCTGTGAAATTATCCAGAAATTATTTACTCATGTTTCGAAATTGAGGCTCAACATATATTGCTCAATTTAAAAAAAAAATCTTCTTTCTGACGATAAAGTTATTTTGCTAGAATGCATTTGAAATAGGTTTACGACTACATGTTTTAGTTTTTTTGAAGTTCTTCACAAGTCGTTGAACTTTTTTTTAAACTTTCATTTGAAACAAAATGAAAATAAAGTTGTGGAATCTAGTGAATAACCTCCTCAAAAAATGTACATAACATATTAGATCGTTCAAATATCATTTATTTATTTGAAAACTTATAAACGTATCCACAGTTTTAAAACTCATAATCAATGTTGAAAATTGATGGATACCATCATTATTTCAATCAAAATCTACCGAAATTTGATTAGAGCATGTTTCAATGAAATGGTATCCTTATATTTTCGCATATTTATTTCTCGATAAATAAAACGAAACGCAATGTGTTAAAGCTCACTGGATGAACATTAACTGATTATTTCTTTAATACTTCTCATCTTCACTTCATACTTACTTTTAATTGCATCATGCAACCGCCATTACATTCTGAGCAACTTCTAATTAAACCGCTCCCTCCACATACAATAAACACACAATTCTAAAGCACTAACTCTATACCGGAATGTTTTGCTGCCAGTAATGTTAATAAGCTGCCTTCAGGCAAACTAATCCTGCTCACACTGCGACCTAGGAGTTTTACTTTGTGAAATGTCATAATGCAGATGAGATACCATTTGTCACGTTTCCTTGCTATTATTCGCACCCTTAATACCTGAGGATTCTATTTACTGCAGATACGAAACGCGGCAAACAATGCCGATTGTGTACCACCGACACCCCTTCTCGTTAAGTCTGGGGCACCGCCCGAAAAGAATAATATTTTTAAATTAAACTGATTAGTTAATGCAGAGATCATGTCACGTTTTGTGGTCAGCCAACATTAGCTAATTAGAAAAGGAGTAAGACCAAACTAAAGTCCTGTTTCCTCCATACCTCTGTCTCATGTCTTTCGGGATATAGCAGCTCGCCGGAACAATAACGTAGCTCAAAGCAGTGTTACTGCTTTGTTTCGGATTCACATGGTGCCTTGTAATAGAGCTAGGATTTTGGTTAAAAACATTGTCATTATTTTTTTATATTAAATTATTAAATTTTTAAACATAATCAACTATTCTATGGAAGCTAGTTAACCGAATTGTCTTACCAAAAAGTGCTATATTTCCTTCGAATTTAAACTAGATACTTCAATTTCAACTTTCATTTTTCTGTATTGGAAAAAATTGGCATAAAAACAATCCATTATGAAAAGTGAGACGTTAAGGATGCAGTTGATTGCATGTTTTCCTATTTTCAATATTAGCAAGTAAAAGTATTTTTTTAAAAAAATAAGTGAAATGCTCACTCATTCCAAATCAATAACTTGAACGACAGCCCTTGCTTCTAAATTTTCATTAGCTTGCGCGAAAAACAAAGGAACGTTGACTAAATAAAGGACCAACAAAAACACAAAAGCATCTATTCACCAAAAGATAACCTTTTGTATCCTTGCGCGTCAGACTCCACCCTCTTTGGCACCTGGTCGTCCGTCCAGAATTTTCATTTAACCCAAGTCATGCCTAATTTTTTCCTTGTCAACTAAGTGGACTAGGATGACAGTGTCGCCGAATTAATTAGCTCGAGTAGTTTTTCTCCATTGGTGACTATTAATTTCGTTACTCCCAGTGCTAGGCCACCTGATCAACTTGCCTCCACAAGTTGCGAAAGCTTGACTAACGTTAAAGTCCACACCTTGATTGCATGTGTCCGTGAAAGGAATTCGCACATGTGGCGACACTATACACGCACTATATTTGTGGCCAGTCCTTGGGAGCCTGTTTGGTGTAATTAATCAGAAAATTGTTCAGCAATTAGATTGCCTATGGTGACAATATTGATATGGTCAAATGAATAAATTCTGTTTTATCGAGAGAAGAATTCAGTCTCTATGAAAAAATTTACATTTTATAAAATAATACACACAAAACCCTTCACAATGTTAAATTGCTGTATCAATAAGAAGTTTGAAATTAATTAGTTAAACTCTGTAGTAGGCACATAATATCTAAACCAAACAAGCCGCGAGGTGCGACCCTTGAGGTCCACACGGTCAACTTCCCAGTAATACCTACACAAACATCAACAACATTACAACAATGAGAGGTATTCATAGCAGCTACAGGAATGAGTTGATATGAATCATATCGTCTACGGGAGGGTCCATTGATTATGTAAGATTTTTGGTCGATGAAGACAGATTGAATATTCAAGCGGATCAATCGGTGGGGGCTTTTTGATCTTAAGCAGTTTTTTTTAATTGCAAGACTATAAAAACTATTAAAAATCTGCTCAAATTATGCAAATATTTTGAAACTTTGATTGAATTTACTACAATATTTTTTTTAGAATAAAAGATATAAAGTAAAAGCATTCGTATGAACCCTCTTTACATGGCAAATTTGAATGATTTTTTTTATTTTTTATTTAGTTTTTTTTCATACTCGTGGAAGCAAATTTTGCCGGTGTCTCTTCAAGAACTGATAAGAATGTATAAATTTTATAAACTGGTATCACTGTGCTGTGCAAATCAGGTTAAAAAATATTTTTTATGAAAAAAACAATATTTTTTTCAATTTCTTCTATTAAATTAAAAAAAAAACGGCTGAAACGAATTTTTATAATGTTGAAAACTTCACAAAGATGTTAATACACGTCAACTGACACCGTAATGATGCAAATAATATATCTGGTTCGTGAGATATAGTGAATGATATAATTGACCTTGCAAATCATGATGAGTTTTAATTATTTTTTATTTTTAATTTTTTTTTTATTTTATCATGAGATAAAGTTTTGATGGTGGTTTTACAACCATTGTTTGGAGTATATAAATTTTACAAACATTGATTACTATATTTCATAAATCAGGTTAAAAATTTATTGTTTATGAAAAAAACCTAATTTTTTGCACTATTTTTCTTAAATTAAAAAACCCCATCAACGATTTTTAAAAAATGCAACAGATTTACAAATATATTAATACGCGTCGATTGACATCCAAACGATGCAAATTCTATGTTTGCTTCGCGAGATATAACGCATGGCAGAAATGACCTTCCAACCGGCAGAACAGCAAACTTCCCCGACCGAAGTTTTCCAAAAAGTAATCAGCTCTTAAGATTGCAAAGACGCTTCGATTGACACCTCAACGTGAGTTATGCTTATAAAAAAAGTGTCCACGAACGTACGTATACACACACATACATAAATCTCCCTTTCTAAAAACACTTTGTATATACTCTATAGACCTCAAAACGTAAAGAAAAGTTGAAAATTTCAATTTCGATTTTCGAGGCAATTACAAGAACTTCCCATATACTGGGAAGTTAATAAAAATCAGTTTTATTTTGTTGGAGGTACTTCAGCAGTTCAGCACAAAACTTTACTCATATTCAAGTTCTAGTGATTTTTAAAACAATAGAATTTCTTTCATATGATTTTAGGTGAACAATTTTTTAAATTTGAACCTGAAAGTGATATATGTAGAACACGAAATGATTTTCTTTAATTGAATTCACGCGTGCCATTCAAGTTTCGTCGTATTTTTGTAAGATCTAGAATATTTTTTTGAATATCTATAGAAATTGTTGGAGAGAGTGATTTGCAGAAGACGGAGGTGGTTTTAGTCAGTAAAAATTCAGCATGCCGAGGGGCGGGAGCTGCTTTCAACGTTGAAAAAATGACATCAAGGGACCAAGATATAACATAGGCTCCATATTGTGTTTGTAAAATTTGTATCGAACATTTGCGTTACTGGCCGAATGGTGAGAGAAAACGCCTTAAGTTCAGGGTGTCAATGATTCAGAGAGAATCATTAAACAATACCAAAAATTGCATACCATTGTTGTTATCAATCGAAAAGCCAGTCACCTCAAATGAACCTATCCAATTCTGCCTTCTCATTTAAAAGATGTACCTTAGTCAACTTTTTACGACATCCAGCAGTCCTCTGAAAAATATGATGCAGTTGTTACGAATCAAACAGAAGATGCAAATACTGCTTATGTTGGCTTGTCTTCAGGTCCTCAACAATTTGAGCAAAATGAACCAGATATTCTCATAACGGACCTGAACCTCTCATAAGAATCCACAGAATCATATGGTTCTCGATTGGATGAAAAAAATCGTCTAATCTCTGAAACAAAAAATTCATTTTATAGTAACCGTGAAAAGGATGTTCTTCCGTTTTTTCCAAGACAACATTATTGTGTATTGATGTTAAGAGGCCACTACTGAAAATAGGTGTTCTAGAGTATTCACCAACTTATTGACGTCTCTTGCTTGAATACTCCAAATCTTCAAGTGTTTAATGTCAATGAGTATCGGTTAACTTTATTTGTCCATACATCAAGGATGAAAAAAGTGTATGAGTATGAAATTGTTTTCTTCACAGAAAAGATCATGTTCAACGAACATCAAAGGACAGTTTGGGTTGATCTCAATATGGTAAATTTTTTCTGTCTTGTGAGCCATTTGCATTGTGATTACTTGAGGTACACATGTTTTTTTGAATCTTTGATAAAGCAGAGCTAAATATGACCACTCTATAAGAAGAGATGATGTCTGTTGCGAAATATAACATGATTCATACACTTCTTATTTTTAAGAAAAAATCAATTTGCATCTATTAAATATTAAAGTTGATAAAAAACTTGTCCCGGCAATTAAACATGATGGTGTTTGTTTTGAATACACAGGGCATAAAATGTTTGATCTCAGCGACAATTCCGGTGATCTCTTGATACGGCGTCTCATAAATGTCCCTTATTTTGTCAACTTGACGAAAGAACTTGAATCCAGTGTCTGAAGATTCCAATTCTTAGTTGTTAAAAACTTCTTATGGTAACTATATATAGAACGCGAGCTTCGGAAACAAATTTCCATTATTTCAGGACGTTGTTCGTATGTAAATCTTTGCATGGTGATTTGCCAAAATCAAGTAAAAATGAGAACAAAGTTCGACAGCTACAATGACTGATATCTTTATTGAAAATTGTTTATCTCATAAAAATCACACTCAACAAAGCTCAGACCTATCAAAAGCTAGTGAACAACATGCTTACGAATTTAAAACATCCAGGAGTCAATATAAGAATATAAGTGCATTACTTGCATAGCCATTTGAATCGTTTTCTTTAAGGTACTAGTACACTAATAATTTTTCAAAAAATCAATAATTTTTCTATATAGATTTTGATTTCTCATAGACTCAATAATTACCTCCTAAAATTTTGTAAAGAAATTCGAAAAAATAAGAAAGTTGTAGCACTTTGTACGCGCGCATATTTTCGACTCTTACTACGCTACGGCGCGCTCTTGCAGCTGTCGGCGGGAGTTCATCTCCCCTCTTCAAAATACCGTTATTATATATTTATACTAATATATTTGGCTGTTGGCCCGGCTTTGTTTTTCATTTTTAGTATATAAGTTGACGTTTACAATATCGATTCATATTAAAATGGGCAAAAATTCCTTTGGAAAAGGTGCGAAAAAATCTTAAGTTACGTGTGTGGTTCCGAACGAGGGAATATTATTGTATTAACGAAAAAAAAGAAAACAGTGACTTTCAATATGCGATGCTAATGCTTGCTTTATTCTTATTCAACTCGCCTGCTCTTCTCAAGTACAATTCTTTTATACTTAATATCTAATCACTATACAAATATATTATTTGGTTGGTTTGCCCTTTCGTACTGTTCCGCAAACATGTACTTTAAAACCTTATCGGCTTGCTTAGCTTCTTATCGTTTTGTCTTCGTTTCTGTTGGCGATCTGTTGTGGTGTCAAAGGTCGACATAGCTGTTGCGGTGTCAAAGGTCGACATAACTCTTATCCGAAACAGAGAAAAACTCAGCGAAGATCTCACGAATTACATGGAAATCAGTATACTTCCGAGCAAAGTACGGAATACACAAGTGCTTTAGCAAAAAAATTTAGTATACAACTTGAAGATGGTTTTTTCTACTGTATTTTGTCGTTTTCCCTCGTTTTTTCGGCATTGGCGATCCGGACTGGTGTGCATTTTTGAAGGCAAAAAAGAAGGCATTCCATACAACCATAAACCAGCTCTAAGTGAAGAGGTTCAAGAGCTCGTGACAGCCGTACTTACAAAATTGACTGACGAAAATCTTTTAAAACGATGTTTCGGAAAAAACACGCAAAATAATAACGAGTGTTTAAATAAAACGCTTTGGGCTATAATTCCCAAACATACGTTCGTCAGGAAGGATGTGACGAAATTAGCAACAAATATTGCATTAGCAATTTTCAATGAGGGTCGTATGACACTTTGGAAGATATTAGAGCTTATGGGGTGCACTATTGGACGATCAGCCTTCACTTTTGTCCAAATGAAAGACGACGAGCGGATTGCAATGGCTGAAAAGGTCAGTACAGCAGCGTCAAAGGAAGCCCGTTTGGCTAAAAAAATCGGCTAAGCAAAATGAAGGAGGCTTTTTTGAATCGGGACTTCTTTTATATGAACCACGGATAGCAGATTGATCTCTTGTAATTGATCAAACTTGATTTTTTAAAAAGATATATAAGAAATAAACCGGAAAAAATTATTTTTCGCGTTTTGCTCGGAACTACATTTTTCAAATCGGCACGGACTTATTCTCTGCAACTACGAATCCGATTGTTCTCATTTTTTGTACGTAGGTTTGTTTATCTATCCGACAGCGTAATTCACCAGAAAATTGCAAAAATATGCTAAAATTTTTTTTTGGCTTGATAATAAAGTCGAAAAAAAACATTAAAAAAATATTTTCTTTCATATTGCCACCAATTTTTTTTAAAAATAATTTTTTTATAATATTGTGGTGGATAACGGTGTAATCAACCTTTCTTTTTAACATCCCATTTTTAGTTTGTGTTTCAGAGAACCCGTTTTCAAGAATAACTCAGTGCCATGGAACAATACAATTTTGAAGAAGAGAGCTTTGGCGCCCTCTGTAAAATTATCATCATAAAAATAAATTTGAAAAATAAATTTTTTTTGTTCTTCGCCTATATATGTATATGTATAAAATAAAATCTATAAAATAAAATGACAAAATAAGCGGAAAAAAATTATTGGAATAAGTGTTAAAGTTAGCTATTTATTAGTGTACTAGTACCTTAAAATCTGAGACATATGTGTGCGAAACAGAGTAAACAGTTCCACCAAGGCAATAAAACTATAAAAAACATTTACTAGAGAAAGTGAAACACTTAGATCTTCGTAGATTACTGATTCACAGAGACAGTGAAGTAAAAACTCATGCTCGAAAATTTTATTAACGAAGCTTTTAGTGCTATTGTTGACCTGACTTTCTTCAATACTTTGTATCTGCAAATAGAAATAAATTATTCGGAATTCAACACAAGTTCACATTTAGGTCCTACAATAAAACTTGTGCAAATAACTCAGTTTTTACTATACACCATTACCATTTATTTTAAGGGACTCATTAATGCTAGATAGTGACAATATCTTTGGATCTATTGCTGATAGAACACTTCATCAATGTAATTATTGTTAAGTTCTAATTAGTTACTTGAAAATTGTTGAATCGTTCCAATTATAAAATGTTTTCGACCATATGTGAGTCACATTTCATCCGTCTTCACGAGAACTAAATGGCAGACCATGTAGCACTCCTAAATATGAAGATGGCCACGACGTAACGCTGTTCCACAAACTTTAGCTTATTTTTTACAAGACTATATAATTCAGTTTTCTATATCTTTGTGTATAATCATACTTCAAGCTCATTTTATCGATTTGAAAATAAGCCCATTGAGGGTTGTAACTTTCAAAAGAGATCCTAACTATAATCTATTGATGCCTGGAAGGACATTCCATCAACACTTAACTCATTTTTATTTATCAGCCTGATAAAATCGAGTAGACTATTTAAATTTCAAAGGCTTGGCCGCCTTTTCAAATCCATAACTTCTCTTTGCATGAGTATGGAAGGGTTTCTGTGGTCGAAATTTCCACAGATAAGCTATGTTCCATCCACCATCCAGAAAGACATATTGCTTAAGGCAAAATTCAACCACATAAGCTTCGGACAGCAACATAAGTTCGGTTTCTATCAACATGCTCAAGCATATATGCATGCTACACATGTGACTACTGTCGAAATGTGCCACTGGTATCCTTCATCCTGGGTAAGATTATATTCTTGAGGATTTACGATGTACTGAAAACCTTGTACGATTACCATCAGAGAAATGCGATTACAGCATCCATTAGTCCGTTCATGTGAGGATAATTCACTCAAATTCGAGGAATGAGCGTTACATGACAAGAAAGTTGCACAAATTAAGGTATTGGTGCCACCATGGAAACTTATCGTTCCTATAATGATTTGGTCGGATGTTGCTTTCTAAGTATGGATACGAAATGTGATTAAAAATGCACTTTTAACTTTAAGCTTAATGCTGTAAGCACAGGTTTTTACGGTATGTTCATATATATAATTTTATTGAAATTTTTTTTTAATCTTATAAAAATCTTATTGGTATTGTGGTTTCTATACAAAAGCTTTTGCTTTCAAAACTATGGGGCGAAAAATAATTATACTATTATATACAATATTAATTATATACGATTTGTTTGATAGAATAAACAAACACTGTCAAGTTTTTTTATTGCAACAAAAAGACAAGATACACGCACGAACTAACGTGTAAGCATGATTAAAAAAACTACTTTATAGGATTCATTAAAAATGGAGAACCAGATGTGTGTAATTCATTTTCTTTTTAATGAATTTTAACGACTTTATTGAGGGCCCTTCTTTACTAAGAGGTAGGATGAAAACATAACATATGTAGTATTTGTTTGTCAAGTTTAAGAATTATTTATCTTATCTTTAAGTTGGCGTTTTTCGGAATAAAAAAACGATCACTTTATCTATACTATCTATCTATTTCAAGATGATTTCAATTAAAAGCCAATACGATTTTTAGTCTTTAAATAGATTAGTATCTTGAACCAAACTACAACTCACAACAAATGAGTTCAATTATTTTTGAGCAGCTTCCTTTAAATGTAGGTATGTTGTGAATTCCTTGTCATGCAAATCTTTTAGAACATCAATTGTGTCAGTTGAGTAAACGAGGGGGAAAGTGAAACATAACAAACAAGTTGGTTCATTAAAGGAAAATATATTTAAGGATTAAGAAAAATATCTAGCGAAGCTGAAATAAATTGTAACAACCGATGTTTAGGATATTCTAGGAGTATTTAAGAGAAATAAGGCACTAAAACTTATGCAGGACTCGTTTGCAGAATTTTTGAATCAATCATGTGTCTTTTTATTTCTTAGGATGGTGAAAATCTTCAAAAGACACAAATTTGTACCTATTTCTCTACTTTAAGACGAAATATTTCGGTGTTAGGGATAATACTAGTGTCTCAATAATTTTTATTTAGTAGTGTTTAAATTTCCAATTTTGTTTTTTCTTCACATAATTGAACTTAGCGTTTTTAATTAATAATTTTAGCAA
The DNA here is from genome assembly GCA_963942545.1 of Oxycera nigricornis. Lineage (NCBI taxonomy): Eukaryota > Metazoa > Arthropoda > Insecta > Diptera > Stratiomyidae > Oxycera > Oxycera nigricornis. The sequence goes on from OZ012661.1 coordinate 83,672,157, forward strand.
GTAACGCATACACAAAAGGGACATCGGTTGAAACAGCTCTTCACTCGCTCACCAGCTACATCGAAAAATCGCTAAGCATCAAAAAATACACGCAAGCAGTTTTTATAGACATCGAAGGGGCTTTCAACAATATCAGCCATAAGGCTATTGGCAAAGCACTCGGGGAAAGCAATGCCGATGACAACCTGATAGGGTTCATCGGTCAACTGCTTAGCAGCAGGAAAATCAACTCCACGCTAGAAAACATTACCTTAAAAAGGAGTGTTTGCAGAAGCACACCACAAGGTGGGGTGTTATCACCCCTTCTATGGAGCCTAGTGGTGAATGAAATCCTGTCAAAAATAGAAGCGACTGGCTGCAAAGTCGTAGCTTATGCCGACGATGTTGCAATAGCAATATCGGAAAAATTTATTAACACCTTATCGGAAAGACTAGACTTTGCCCTGGGTATTCTTACCAAATGGAGCAAAGAATGTGGTCTGAAGATTAATCCGCAAAAGATGGAATTTATGCTCTTCACAAAAAGGTACCAAATTCCACGATTTGTCCCACCTAAACTTGATGAGATAATTCTCAACGCATCTCATCAGGTCAAATATTTAGGTATAATTGGAATCTAAACTCGTATGGAAAGCGAACATAGCAGAAAGAGCACGCAAAGCTGCATGGGCAATCTACTTCTGCAAAAGGCTATTGGGAACGGTGGGGATTGAAACCCAAAAATTGTATCATGGCTCTATACGGTGATAGTGGAACCAACCCTTCTGTATGGCGCAGTTATTTGGTGGCCTGCTATGGCGAAATCAACAAATGTAAACCTGCTAAACAAGGACAAAAGGATTGGGGCTATTGCAATCACAGAACCTCTACGGACTACCACGACAAAGGCATTATTTATGCTATTAAATTGGCTTCTAACAGAGCTACTTACGAGACAGCAGGCCAAGTGCACTGCTGTTCGATTGAAAGCTCTGCAACTCTGGTATGAGGAAAACGTTGGCCACTCCGCAATACTACGGAGAGATGGGCCAACGTCAGGGAAAGTGGACCTTGCATCTCCGATTCCCTGTTTTCACCATGGTTTCAGGTCAGTCATCCCGAGTAGGGATGACTGGACCACAGAAAGAGGTGGGATATAGGAATCGGTCGACATCTACACTTATGGATCAAAAATGGAGAAAAAAGTTGGCTGTGGCGTGTTCTCAGAACAGCTAGGCCTGAAACTATCCTTCCGATTACCAGACTACTGCAACATCTTTCAGGCAGAGGTCATTGCGATTTATAAGGCAGTTGACTGGCTGAGAAGTCAGAAAATTTCCATAAGAAATTTAAACATCTTTTCTGACTGTCATGCTGCCATCCAATCATTATCCAGCGTGCATACCTCATCTAAAATTGCTATGGAATGCCGCTCACAACTGAACGTGATGTCGCTTCACTGTGAAGTGATTCTTTGCTGGGTACCAAGGCATAGTGATATACCTGGAAACTGCGAAGCAGATGCCCTAGCGAGAGCTGGCAGCGAGCTTCAGGAATATACACTTACCCCGAAGTCGGCCAACCTCTAGGTTCCATAAAGCTAGGATTTAGGCAACATTACGTGGAGGCTGCGAATACCTGGCTGCTCGAAGTAACCTGTAACATATCCAGGCAAACTTGGCACGCATTGTGCTCCAAACGCACCAAGCGGCTTCTCAATATAAGCCGTGAAACCCTGAATTCCGTCGTTTCTGTACTGAAGGGACATTGTCTGATCGGCAGACATGCAGAAAGATTGGGGTTCCTTTCAGTAATTTCTGCCGAAGTTGCAGATCAGAGGAAGAAAAAGAAAGCATCAAACACTTTCTGTGGGAATGTCCGGCGCTGTCCAGGAAGCGCATGCAAACCTTGGGCACGCCCTTCCTAGACATCCTCACGGAAGTAGCTGATCTGGACATTGGCTACATAGCCGGCTTTATTCGAGAATCTGGATGGTTCTCGTGATCCCGCAGGTTCTAGTGTCGCCCTTATATTCTGTGGTATCAAATTGGGCCTCTCGTGGCCTAAAAAACCTTTGGATAAAAAGGAGCTGCCATTACAACTAACCAATCATGTTACACGCACTTTTATTGTGCATTGTAAAAATTAACTGCCACGTTTCATCTGCTAAATCGGAATTTCCCAACTAAATATGAGCCTATAAACATAAATTATGAAAATAATGTGAATTATTTTTTTCCGCCATACACATGTTTCAAACTTGGCATAGATAATAAGTAGCACTAAAATTATAACAAATCTATCAAACAGCTGCCATATAGCTTAACTATGAACGGGAACGAAAAAGATCTGAGCCTAGAGTATTTAACGTGTGGAAAACTCTTCAGTTTAAACGCAGCTTTCATATCTTTTTTAAAAAGACTGTACTGAACCTAAAAATTGTCTTCATCTTTTCACTAAAAATATTCCTGCAGTCTTCATTTACTCATCATTTTCAAATGTTTGTCCTAGCAAAATCTTGAATATTAAAGAAAAAATTAATCACTTCCAGCGGAATTCCGGCTGTAAGGTGGGTTGTTAAGATATTTGAAGCCAGTCCTCCTCGATCCTCGCCACAAAAAGAGTTGTGTGAACTAACACATTGTCTAGCCAAAATAGGATTTGCTGAAATTTGTTTATTGAATCATAGAGGCAATTAAAATTGATAAACAACTGTATTTTCAAATGACTAAAAACTACAAGTGTGGGAATACAGCCACACATAAATGGAAAATACTGCTAAGAAACGAAATATTTCTATGATTAAGCTCGTCTAACGCTTTTAAATTTCTCTTTCTCTACTTAGAAATCTTTCAAATGAGCTCTTATTAATAATTTAAATTTTATAAAAATTTCTCCAAAAAACGTTGGAAATGATTCATTGAAATTGAGACACAGCATAATGTCTCACACGAAAATCATATAAATCGATACATTGCAGTATCATCCTCAATCCAGAAATTTCAAACTCTAACTAAGTAGGAAGCCTAAAAAAGGAAAGTCTGTAGAATCCATAAGTTTCTTGAAGCAAGCTGAAAATCTGCATGGTTTGTGAAAAACATTTTATGAAAATTGAATAAAAGATGGTGTAAAACATGTAATAAATTGTGCTGCAATATCTAGATCTTCTACAGTTAAATCAGTTTTTCAATGTTTAAAAAAGTTTGGTAAGAGTTTGCTGCAGTGCATAAATTGACAATATATTTTGACAATGGAATTCTGCAATAACACACCATCAAATGTTTTTACTAAGCAATAAAAAAATCGAGTAATGTGAGACTTGACTTGGCCAACAAAAGGTTTCAAGGTGCAGCGATTGCTATGTTCACGCAAAAAAATCATAGATTACAAATTTGTCGTTCAGATTTGTGACACCAAACTTAAAAAATGCTAAGTAGTTAGGGCTGATTTAACTTTACAGTACATTCCATTTCCTTCCACAAAAAAAATTAAGGTTTCGGGTTCTGGTTGAACCTATGACAGTATTTCTATATGTATTAACAAATGTATATTTTTTAAAATTTGGGCTTCAAATTGATAACTTGCTTTGAAGACAATCTATTCGATATTCAAGCATGCTTAGTTTATCTGAAATTTTAAATAAAGGGTCAGGTAGTTAATTTTGAAGGTCTCCTATGCAGATGAACTTTAAGATATTTTGGTTTTCCTTTGCATCATACAAACTTAGATTTTTCTATGCTTTACATATTATAGCTATTTTGACAAAGCTATTGGCTGCAAATCTGACTATTTATCTTTGTGTTGCATCAAACGTTACCATAGGTATATAAACTCTCACTAGCTGTTAATAACCTTCTTTTATGACTACATCCCCGTCTCCCTAAAACGTACAGCAAAGCATCCGAACAAAAACACATTGCACAATAGAAAATCCTAAAGCATTTTGTCTTTGCCTGCGAAATGAATTTCAGCTTTAATAGAAGCCTAAAATGAGTCGGAAACGTACATTCCTTTGCAGAAGGGTGGATAATCGGGACGAGAAAATCTTCTTGATGTTCATGCAGCTTAGTGGAACAAATCGATATGGATACCGATATCCTGAAATGAGAGATAGCCGGATAATACATTACAGCTTCGTGCCAGTGGAATTATATCGAAAATTGAACCAATTTGGATGTCGAATAGCGAGGATTTATTGCCTGATGAAAATCCTTAGAAGTATGATTATGCCATAATTAGTGGATATTAGCGTACGACAGGCGAGCAAGGTGCAGGTAAAAGAATGTCTACATTATTAAAAGGAATGAATTCACGTTATTGAACTGCTTTGCTGATAAGTATCTTCTTGTATTATCTCCAGTGGAAAAGCAATTTGGGGCAATGGTGTTGATAAGTATTGTGAGCAACCCTCTAATTTAGGTCTTCAGAAATCAGTAATAGAAGTTGTGCCTGCATATGTTCTCACGATGTACCTGCTGACAGTTTTAAGCTTTTAACAATGGCCCGTTCCACACGCATTATGGTAAATAGCTTACAATGAAAGTATGCCTTTCCTTTTTGATGACTATCCTACCGCTGATATTAAGACTTTCATCGCATGACCCCTTTATTAGTAATAGTATTGAATATCCTAGATATTATTTTCAGATTGGCTGCAATTGATGGTTCGAAGTATAAGCAATATGTATTATACGGTCACGTTAGCTTTTCTATATGCTAATAATTAACTTGAAGCAATTTTGGATTTTCCAATAATAATACCTTAATAGCAGCGCAGTTTTTAAGTACATACACAGCCATATTTTTACTTCTCAGTTATTTAATTTTGTGAATTATTATAAAAAGGTTTGTCAGAAATTTTTACTGATGTATATTTTGAGCAACTACTAACTGCCCTCGATCTTTGTTTCATTTGGAGAAGCAACTGAATCAAAACCAAACAATTTTTTATGGAAACAATAAGAAGTATGATAAGAATCTATTTTAAAATATATACGTGTGCATTTCCAAAGTCTGCAAATCTGCAGAAAAGATTCAAATTTCAAATTTGTTGAGGGGGACTCGCCAATTTTCCTTTCAATCCTCCCTCTTCTAGTGAAAACACTCATCATGCAATTAGAGTGAAAATACGCCTTCACTAGTACGATTCGTTTTTATGCTAGCTGCGGCAACTCGTTGATGGTATCATCTACTTCAAGGATTTGTTTTTCAGAAACGACGCTCACGTTGGCATTTGATATCATCTATGACCTAATTATGCCGGGAAGACGACCTCACCAGAAGAACTCATCTCAACGTACCGCGTTCGGATATCTGATCGCATACGTATTCCCGACCTTTAAGATATATTTCGTATCGTAAATCGAACGGAAGACACATGACCTCTGAATAAATTATCTGGTTCGCAGTCTTGGCCTGGGGCCGCACCATCCTTCTGGGACCAGGAGAGGTTACACGAGTGAAATTGCAAATCAAACCAATCGACCCGTAAAACTCACCGGGGCACAATGGATGGAAATAAAATCAACCGAGGGCGACTTCTGCTTTTGATATCGCAATTCACCGAGTGTGCCAGGGGTTGAAGTGTGGTTCTGTCTGTTTCTGCTGTTTCTAAAAGTAGATTCAATTGTGGAGACAGCATGAATAAGTACGGACACGTTAGTGTAGTAAGCAGCCGTTTTTATTTTCAAGATGCAGCTATTTCTAAGCTTTCTCATAGAATTAAAGTTTAGAAGCAGCTGTGACGTTAGTAGGCTTGGTCAAAAAATCCGAAAAAACTCCTTTCGAAAGTCTTTACAATCGAAACTAGCTTATTCATTGTTTTTGCTAACATTCATTCTAAAAAAATCATTGAAAAATAAATCGTTTCACAATCTGAACTGTTCCCTTACTCAGCACTAATCAGCAAAAACAAATCTGAATTTCCTTTTCCTTATATTTCTGCCACATACACGATGTCCCTTTTTTGTTTGAATGTATACAAAACCATGTCCGGGAATTAAAACGACACCAGAATCGGGATGGCAAGGTATGCTAAAAACAGTTTAATTTGCTGACATCTAGCCGTACATAAATTCGACCTAAATTAAATTGTGTGCGTTGCAATGTCGACACAATGTGGCTGTCCTAGACGAGTAGCAGGATTCTAGCTGGTTTTCCTAATTGCTTCAGCTAATTAGTTCAATTTCGTTTTCCTTTGATCGCTGTTGTCGATTCTCATAACAGTCACGTTCAAGTGAGCTTCTGTTGAATTTTGAAAGAATGGTAAAGCAGAAGTGGTGGTAGCTCTTGACAAATAAATGGAAGCCCACAAAAAGATGGTATCTAGTAACGCCATACGTTGAAAAGTGGCGTCCTAGAAATAATGATGCGCTGATGCTCGGGTGGTTGGTTTCTAGTCAAGGACCTGCTACGAAGTGCTTTTCACTCAAGTATTGAGTTTTTTTATTACAGTAAGTGTTTGTTCTTCCGTAATTACCATTCGCTCCTAAACACGATTGATTGTAATCTACATTTCGACGTTTTGGAATATGGAGAAATATTAACTAATCCTTCGGTTCACATTTACTTCAAAAGTGAGTGTTTAGTTTAACAGCTCTTATGAATTTTCAAACCACAACTTCAACAAAATTATATTCAAACATCGATCTTCAACAAGTAGTATATGTTTGTGAAGTGCCAGTGCAATGAAGTGTCATATGTGAAAATCAATTAAACAGCATTAAATAATATATATTTTTTATCTTCTTCTTCTATAAATAACAAAATTATCGTATATTTTACAAAGAAATTACCAATTAACCTTACCTATTTGAAAGTTAAGCTACAAGATAAGCTACGAAGAAACACTCATGGAAGTACGCGATTGTGCAACATTAACAAAAATGAAACACAAACAATTTTTTGATGCTTCTTCGTATAACGTTGCCTTTACCATTCACTGGGATATATAACTTAACGCTAAACGGAATCAAACACTTGATCAACCTCTATGAAAAATCCAAGGATCAACGTAAGCATTTTTTACAAGTGCATCTTTTTAGGACATGTTAGGTGTTGTCCGCTATTTGTAGTGCCTTTTTTTAAATGAAGACGCAGCTTTCACAAACTACAAATGTTTTTTGTTAATTGTAAATATATATTTTGGGGGCCACTTACTCCTTTCTTTAGTACACAAGCTATTTTTCTTAGGAACACTCTTCTTAGGAATTACGCTAACCACGGATGGACTCGCCAGACGCTGCATCAGCATTATTTTCTAATATAAGACGCGAAGATCTAAAATGTAAGCTCTTTTTGTAATTTGAAAAGTAAAGACCATTGTCTTGTTAATAAATGTAAGTTTAAAAAGAGAAAAAAGGTGTTATCAATTAAGTTATACTTATAAGTTCTTTATGGTGTCGTTTGCAATGTCAAAGTTGGGGATCATGGTTAACCCTGGAATAAGATCAAATCTATAAATTGATTTATGCTTCAAAATCAGTACTTATTTTGTATTTAATAAAATGCTGTAAGGTTGCTTAAACACTCTGAATTAAAAGAAGAATAAGCAGCGTCATGTAGATGAACTTGAATCGTGATACCAAAACAGCAGAAACCCACTGAAGATTAGACAGCCAGTGATTAGTAATAACCATGTGAAATTCAGGAACGTGAGATGACGATTTTAAGAATGAAGAAGCAGAGTCAAGTCACATACAGAAACCTTAAAAGTAGTATGAAAACAACTGTCTTAGCAAGAAAGTTTAAAAGAAATCACAAAAGTGAAATTTTAAATGACTAACTCAAAGAAAAGACGTTACAGAAACGTGTGTGCAGTCTCTGAGAAATGCTTTCTTTGAGACGTCCAGAAATCAATTCGTTGTTCAAAATAAATGATGTTCTTTGGAACCGTCACAAAACTTTCCATGTCTCCACCGGAGACCAATACTTAGTAAATCAGAAAAAGCCAACAATTCTATCAAATCAAAGGTGATGAATATCACTAGACTCATATATAAGTTAAGCAAGTTCACTATCAAGCAGAAAACAGCAAAAGCTACTTCAATATCAAGAAAAGATTTCCACTGATCAGAACTCAGAAGAAGACTGAATTACTGTCAAACAAGCCGCAAGGTGCGACCCTTGAGGTTCACACGGTCAACTTCCCAGTAATATCTACATAAACATCAAAAACATCAAACAAAATAATAATTTTGATAATAATACTACTTTAAATAATAATAATGAGAAGTATTCATAGCAGTACCAGGAATGAGTTAATATTAATCATATCATCTACGGGAGGTTTTTTTGGATTTCCAACATTTAAGCATAAAAAACATAAAAACTAAAACACTGTAGAAACTATTAAAAATTTGCTCAAATTATGCAAATATTATAAAACTTGGATTGAATTTAAAACAATTTCCTTAGAATAAAAGACATAAAGTAATATCATTCGTATGAACCCTCTACACATGATAACTTTGAATGATTTTATATTTTTAATTCAGTTTTTTTATAATCATGGAATATGGGTTTGCTGGTTCTTCTTCAAAAACTAATAAGAATTTATAAATTTTATAAACATTTATTACTGTGCTGTGCAAATCAGGTTAGAAAATTATTTTTTATGAAAAAACCCTAAAACCCTAAAAGACTAATTTTTTGCATTTTCTTTTATTAACTTCCCAGTATATGGGAAGTTCTTGTAATCGCCTCGAAAATCGAAATTGAAATTTTCAACTTTTCTTTACGTTTTGAGGTCTATAAAGTATATATAAAGTGTTTTTAAAAAGAAGTATGTATGTGTATGTGTGTGTATGTACGTACGTACGTACGTGCGTTCGCGGGCAGTTTTTCTACGAGCATAACTCACGTAAACAAAGTCGTATCGACTTTGTTGAGGTGTGAATCGAAGCGTCTTTGCATATTTAATGCCTGATTAGTTTTTTGGACACTTCGGTTCGGGGGTTTGCTGTTTTCACCCCTTGAAAGTCAACCATGTTATGCGCTATATCTCACGAACCAAACATGCGATTTTCATTGGTAAGGTGTCAATCAACGGGTATTAACATTTTTATGAATCTTCCAAATTTTTAAAAAAATCGTTGGATCCGTTTTTTAATTTTTTTAAAAAAAGTGCAAAAACTTAGGAATTTTTTCAAAAACACAAAACTTTTAACCTTATTTTCAAACCTAAGTAATCAATGTTTATATTATTTATATACTCCACATAGTTCTTGTAAAAAAATCAGCAAATTTTTTTTTCATGTATACAAAAAAAATTAAATAAAAAAATAAAAAATCATTAAACGTTCAAGGTCATTTACGTCATTCATTATATCTCGAGAACCAAATATAATCTTTCCATCAATAAGGTGTCAATCGACGCGTATCAACATCTTTATGATGTTTTTATATTTTAAAAAAATTGTTAAAACGTTTTTTACGATTTATTAAACTTTTTTTTAGAAAAGTAGTGTTTTTTTCATAAAAAATTCCATTTTAACCTGATTTGCACATCGGTATAATAAATGTTTATAGAATTTATAAACTTTTATGAATTTTTGTAGAGAAACCAGCAAAAACTTTTCTCATGATTACAACCAAATTAAATTAAAAATAAAAAATCATTCAAAGTCACCATGTAAAAATGGTTTATTCGAATCATTATACCTTAAATCTCTTATTCTAAAGACATTGTTGTATAGTCAATCAAAGTTTATTAATATTTGCAAAATTTGAGCAGATTTTCAATAGTCTTCACAGCACCATGCTTAACTTTAATGAAAAAACTGCTTTGTAACCTGTCCCCCCTCCGATTGATCCGCGTGAATAATCAATCAAACCAATGCCCCAAATCCTTACGTAATCAATTGACGCTCCCGTAGATGTTACGATTAATATTAAATCATTCCAATAATTTTTATGAGAGGTACATTTTTATTATTTGAAGTAGTATTATTTCCATAACTTTTATTGTGTTTAATATTTTTAATATCTATGTAGATATTACTGGGAAGTTGACCGTGTGGACCTCATTGGTCGCACTTCACGGCTTGTTAAATTAAAAACCGGCTGAAACAATTTTCATATAATGTTTAAAAAATCGCAGAAATTTTAATACACGTCTATTGACACGTCAATGATGCAAATATTATATCTGGTTCGTGAGATATAGTTAATGATAAAAATGATCTTGAAAATCATGATGACTTTTAATGATTTTTTATTATTAATTTAATTTTTTACGTAATCATGAGAAAAAGTTTTGATGATTTTTTCACAAACATTGTTTGGAGTGTATAAATTTTATAAACATTGATTACTATATTTCGCAAATCAGGTTAAAATTTTATTGTTTAAGAAAAAAGCCCAGTTTTCTGCACTTTTTTTTCTTAAATTAAAAAACGCCTCCAAGAATTTTTTAAAAACTTGACAGAATCCCATAAATGTCAAAACGCGTCGATTGACACCTTGATCGAAGAAATCGTATGTCTTTTCGAGATATAACGCATGACAGAAATGACCTTCAAACGGGCAAAACAGCAAACTCCCCCGACCGAAGTATTCCGAAAACTAATCAGCTCTTGAGATTGCAAAAACGCTTCGATTGACACCTTAACGAAGTTGATCGGACTTTGTTTACGTGAGTTATGCTCGTAGAAAAAAGTGTCCACGAACGCACATACGTACGTACGTACACACACATACATCTTCCTTTCAAAAACATTTTATATATACTCTATAAACCTTAAAAAGTAAAGAAATGTCGAAAATTTCAATTTCGAGGCGATTAAAAGAACTTCCCATATACTGGGAAGTTTAAAAAGACTGGCATCAGAGTCCTGAAAGAATGATGGTTTGAAGGATAATATGGGAGGGAGGATAAACCCGGAAAGAACAAAGCATAAAAGGAATTTTTTCACAATTGTAAGCATTAAAATTGGGGATGGTTTAATATTGCATTCACAAGATCAACTTTATGTCATGCTTTGCAGCTTTAGGTCTTGTTTTTTCGATAGGTGTTTTTAATCACAATGATTACTTTTGACTTAAAAAACTGATTTTTCATGAGATGTACTTTTGCGTTGCAGAAGACAAGACTTCAATGAAGTTTTGACTTTAAAAGATACTTAAGCTGAAAACGGGGAAAGTGTTGATAATCTAGAATGAAAGCTTGTCATTTCAAACATATTGTGATCATCTTCACTGATAGATTCTTCCTTCTTATGAATGATTGGTGTTTATTGATTTGTAGTTTGATTTTCAAAAACGGTATCCTTTGAATTCCGTGATTTTTTGAATTTGCTAGCTGCTAAACGTTTGTTGGCAGGAGAGAAAAATAGTCTTTGAATATTTGCAAATGGTTGATTCCGTGGAGAGGTTTTTTAAAAACAAAACAAAAATTCGAACGTAAACCATCTACATTTTTAAAAATTAAATGATAATATCTACATTTTGACGAGGACTTGATCAAAAATCAAATTTTCAAATTATTTTCATTCCGAGCATGACCCTTTATAGCTACTAGAATTTTTATATCAAATATTTATCAAGAAATTTTGTAGTGTACTATGCCAAAAATTGATAAAGTTTGAAGGTATTGACCCACTCGGTAGCAAATTCTTGAAATTGACTTTTCATGGTATGAAGAAATCAGCCTTAGGGAATAAATTCATCTGCAGAGTTTTTTCTTAATGTCAGCTATGTTGAAATGTGAAAATCATGCATACACAGTAGTCTCCTAGTATTCGCAAAGCTTATGCGCGACAAAATTCAACTTCATGCCAAACTTGCGAGTGTTCAGTATCATTTACTTTTCTTTAAGGTGGATTACTTTCATACAGAAACCGATGTGATTAACCAAATTTTTTTGAAAATTTTACGTAACATAACTAATTTCATTTACAAATCTAGTCAGTGCCAGCTAATGGTATACAAACACGAATTAGTTGGCTTTGTTTTGCCGAATTCGACTGTTTTTACGAGCTTTTGTTATCTGACTTTGCTTTTTTAACTACGTGGCTCTGAATACGTGATGAGTGTTATTCTATATGTTTGTTAAAATTATTGTACAGTGGTTAAAATTTCACCGATGGTCTTCAAAGAATAATTTTACACTTTTAAACATGACCAGTTCAGCCTGTTCCTAAATGCTTAGCAAAATTCATCAAATTTTTGAGGAAATTTTTGTCCCATTCTTTTCTTCGACTTTTTTTCTTTTCGATCACTTTTTCTTAAGTTTCTTCAAACAGCTTGATTTCATTAAAATCTAAAAGGATTCCAATTTTATTTTCTTTCGTCGTTCATTTCTAAAATTTTCACTTTCAATTTCAAGAGCTAACATATTTTTAACTTCCCAGTATATGGGAAGTTCTTGTAATCGCCTCGAAAATCGAAATTGAAATTTTCAACATTTCTTTACGTTTTGAGGTCTATAGAGTATACATAAAGTGTTTTTAGAAAGGAAGATGTATGTGTGAGTGTGTGTGTGTACGTATGTACGTACGTACGTACGTTCGTGGACACTTTTTTCTACGAGCATAACTCACGTAAACAAAGTCGTATTGACTTTGTTAAGGTGTCAATCGAAGCGTCTTTGCAATCTTAAGAGCTGATTAGTTTTTGGATACTTCGGTCGGGGGGTTTGTTGTTTTGCCCCATTGAAGGTCATTTCTGTCATGCGTTATATCTCGCGAACGAAACATACGATTTCCATGATCAAGGTATCAATCGACGCGTATTGACATTTATGTGATCTCTTTAAGTTTTTAAAAAATTTCTTGAAGCCGTTTTTTAATTTTTTAAAAAAAAGTGCAAAAAATTAGGTTTTTTTTAATAAACATTAAGTTTTTAACCTGATTTACGGAAGATAGTATTCAATTTTTATAAAATTTATTTACTTCAAGCAATGTTTGTAGAAACAACATCAAAACTTTTTCTCATTACCATGTAAAAATTAAATAAAAAATAAAAAATCATTAACATGCATCATGATCTTTATGGTCATTTCTGTAATGCGTTATATCTCGCGAACCAAACATACGATTTACATTGTCAAGGTGTCAATCAACGCGTATTAAAATTTTCGTGAATTGCTCGAATTTTGAAAAAAAAGGTCGTTGGAGTCGTTTTTTAATTTAAGAAAAAAAGTGCAAAAAATTAGGTTTTTTTTAATAAACAATAATTTTTTAACCTGATTTACGGAAGACAGTATTCAATTTTTATAAAATTTATATACTTCAAGCAATGTTTGAAAAAACGTCATCAAACCTTTTTCTCATGAGAACAAAAAACATTAAACAAAAATTAAAAATTCATTAACAGTCATCATGATCTTCAAGGTCATTTATTCCATTCACTATATCTCGAACCAGATATAATATTTGCTTCATTAAGGGGTCAATCGACGTGTTTTAACATCTTGTTGATTATTTCAACATTATAAAAATCCGTTTCAGCGTTTTTTTTAATTTAATAGAAGAAAATGCGAAAACTCAGGGTTTGTTTCATAAGAAATATTTTTTTAACCTGATTTGCACAACACAGTAATAAATGTTTATAAAATTTATACATTCCTATCAGTTTTTGAAGGGAGATGATATGATTAATATTAACTCATCCCTGTTACTGCTATGAATGCCTCTCATTGTTATTATTTAAAGTAGTACTATTTTCAAAATTATTATTGTGTTTAATATTTTTAATGTTTATCTAGATATTACTGGGAAGTTGACCGTGTGGACCTCAAGGGTCGCACTTCGCGGCTTGTTTTTTATTTAATGTTTCTTGCTTTCATGAGAAAAAGTTTTGATGACGTTTTTTCAAACATTGCTTGAAGTATATAAATTTTATAAAAATTGAATACTGTCTTCCGTAAATCAGGTTAAAAAATTATTGTTTATTAAAAAAAACCTAATTTTTTGCACTTTTTTTTCTTAAATTAAAAAACGACTCCAACGATCTTTTTTTCAAAATTCGAGGAATTCACGAAAATTTCAATACGCGTTGATTGACACCTTGACAATGTAAATCGTATGTTTGGTTCGCGAGATATAACGCATGACAGAAATGACCTTGAAGATCATGATGCCTGTTAATGATTTTTTTATTTTTTATTTAATTTTTTACATGATAATGAGAAAAAGTTTTGATGTTGTTTTTACAAGCATTGCTTGAAGTAAATAAATTTTATAAGAATTGAATACTATCTTCCGTAAATCAGGTTAAAAATTTATTGTTTATTTAAAAAAACCTAACTTTTTGCACTATTTTTTAAAAAATTAAAAAACGACTTCAAGAATTTTTTTAAAAACTTGATAGAATCACATAAATGTCAATACGCGTCGATTGATACCTTGATCAAGGAAATCGTATGTTTTGTTCGCGAGATATAACGCATGACAGAAATGACCTTCAAAGGGGCAAAACAACAAACCCCCCCGACCGAAGTATCCAAAAACTAATCAGCTCTTAAGATTGCAAAGACGCTTCGATTGACACCTCAACGAAGTCGATACGATTTTGTTTACGTGAGTTATGCTCGTAGAGAAAAGTTTCCACGAACGTACGTACGTATACACACACACACACATCTCCCTTTCTAAAAACACTTTATATATACTCTAAAGACCCCAAAACGTAAAGAAATGTTGAAAATTTCAATTTCGATTTTCGAGGCGATTACAAGAACTTCCCATATACTGGGAAGTTAAAAATGGTTGGATAATTTGAGCAGATTTTTAATAGTTTTTGCAGTCTTTTAATTAAAGAAAGCGGCTTAAATTTTGAAAACCATCAAAATGTCAATCAAATTTGCATTTCAGGTAATGAATCATCATCACCCTTCCACCAAAAACCTTACTTAATCAATGGATGCTCCCGTAAATGACATGATTAATATTAACTCATTCCTGTTACTGCTATGAATACCTCTCATTATTATTATTTAAAGTAGTAGTATTTTCAAAATTATTATTGTGTTTAATATTTTTAATGTTTATCTAGATATTACTGGGAGGTTGACCGTGTGGACCTCAAGGGTCGCACTTCGCGGCTTGTTTTTTTCTTTTTGACTCACAATTGCTTTGCTTATTGTAATTTTTTATTACTTGCGGCTCGAAGATTTTATTAATAAGCTTTGATCGAGCTTTATCCCACTTTTTCCAAAGATTTCTCGACATCCACAATAAAATGTGGTGCGCATAATGAAAAATATAATTACATTTGATCGGATATTACATTCGTTTAAAACTTTGTGTGGTGTAGTAATTTTTCAACCCACCATTTATTCTGCAATCAAGAGGCAGCAACGATATCTTAGCAACTATACTTTTGAATGAACTTTTTTCAAAACTAAAAGATGGTAGGGTGCATCATATCAAAAATAGAATTTTTTTAAGTCGTAATTTTACGAAAACCAAAATTTTCATTGTATATTAATTTGCATTTTCCCAGACTAATTTCTTTCTGACGTACTCCCCGTCAAATTCACGAATAACGTTTCCATTGCTTTTATAGATCGTACGATGCATCATGTTGGAACAAATGCAATAGCAAAGATACGAATAGTATACATGCAGGATCACAAAAACCACGGCACTAATTATTTTCTCATACCTCACTTACTTTCATTTTTCAAGACTTGTTTTATTCAAATTTTGACAAATTAAATAATAACAGATAAATTGAATTTTTATCAATTATATGATAATAACTCACACGCAATTTATATGTACTGATAAAAATAATTCAAATTGATCAAAAAGTTTTTTCAAGTGTGATGATTTCCTGCTCCTATTTTGTTTTAACGTTGCTTTTACTCTAGTGAGCATCTAGAAATAAAGATTGTCCCTTCGTTGCGCTTTTTCAGCGATTGAAACCATTATATCAATTGGTTCAATTGGTTTTTAGGCTGTTCTGTTAATGCCGTTCCTAAAACAGTCTGAAAGTGATTTTCACGAAAACTATTCAAGCAATTTCAATTTGAAAAACAGCCTTTATTCGATTCATTATATTAACTACAACTGTATTTTCAAATTTTGTAGGATACCGTACTCCTCTCCTCGACAGACTGGGATATTTTGGGACTTCCTCATTTCATTTGCTATAAAGATTTTCATATACCTTTTATGTTCAACCAATGCGGTTGGTTGCTAGTCCTTGGGATTATGGTCAACATTTCCAACGATGGTTGTGGTTTACTTGTGACAAAAACAATAAATGCAAAAGTCAAAGACTGTGATGGTTTTCTTTATTAGTTTTTGGCCTTTTGTTTCAAAAGAAGCCTGCCGAACCCCTTTAAGCGAAAAGCTTACAAGTTGATACCGTTTATTGACACTTTGTAACGTTTAGCCTTAGAAAGTATTTAGAAGATAATTTGATGTTTTCGGGATTGATAATATTCTTTCTTTCTTTTCAGCGTGGATTACACAAGCTTGGGTTGCTGCGCGTTAGCCTTTATTCTTTATTTAAATACCCTGGATGCTGGATTTGTCTACGATGACAGGTAATAACTTATTGACTTCCAGATGTTCTCATTGGGTATCAAAATTATTTGCAGATAGAATAAATACATTTTTTAGTCTCATTTTTCTAATATAAATAAGAGATATAAATGATGTTGTTTCATCCATAACTGCTTCGAAGAATTGAGGGTCTATCGAAATATTATGAAACAATGGAATTTTCAACTCGATATGCTTGCACAGTTCAACATGAATTCATAAACTGGGATTAGAGTACGTAATCTGTACCAGTTTAGTGACATTCAACCAAAAAACATTAATATTCAATGGAAAAGTTGATTTTTGTAGTCAATATAACTTCATTTTCAAATTTGAAATAAAGGGTTAGTCTGTTATGAAAACCAAATCAAATATTTTTATTTATTCTGTTTATTTACTTTTATTGATGAAGTACAAAACCAATTATTTAAAAATGGTTTGTAAGAAACCCTTTCTAATATATTCATATAAACTTTCCCCGACAGAAAGACAAATATTGTTCATCAATATGTTCGTTGATTTCCTCTTAAAAATTGCATTTAACGCTTATAACATCTTCATGAAAAAGTTCTCCTTAATTTTTTGAGCATGCATGCATAGTATCTTTAAATTTTTTATAACAGAGATAATTTTTGACCTTGAAAATATTTATTATATTAAAGTGTTATATTGAAGCGTGGTTTCGGGGGGACGGACGGTATTCTCTACAGGTGCTGTCATTAATCATCTGCCACCAAACAGCACGACCACGGTTAGGCCTAACCGTTCCCATTTAATAATATGCCTGGAAACAAGAACCTCCATTAATGTGCAATAATAGTGTTAGCAGAGTTGCGAACCAAAAAATTACACTAGTGGGCAGGAGTTTGTCAACTAGACACGGAGATTCGAAAACCCAAATATGTATTTATCATATTATCAACTTAGTTTTGATAGTTTTTGCCAATGTAGCTAAGTAAAATATGGTGTGCCATTGCGTGTGTAGTGTTCGTTATTCTTACGCACGAAAACATCTATGGTGACGTCAAAAATTGATGTTTTTTGGGCAGATGTAGTATTTGTTCAGTAATGTGAAATGACTCTGGAGAAGATGCGCCCCAAAAAATAATTTCAACATTATGACGGGAAAATTATGTCGTGTATATTTGAAAAGATGGTGCACTACTGTTAGCAGGACGAAAGAAATGGCAGCTCTAAAACTATGCCAAAAATTTTTTGAATATTTCTGCCTAATTATGAAAACTCTTCGTCATCAATAATGTCTTTAATCCGTGAAGCTAGGCTTTTAAAAACTTTGGAAAACGTTCTTTCATATATCTTATCATCATATTTCAGTCCAATGCTTCCATAAATTGTTTAATTGGTCAGAGATTGATAAGTAGAGGTAGCACATGCACATTTTGAAGTCAAGGACAGCCAAATTATGATTCACAAAGCTTTGCATTTTGTTTCAACACTATGTTTTATAGGTCGTCCTGTAATAGATTTCCAGCATATATAAAAAAATCATCAGTATTATATTTACACTTTATGAAAGAGGTACCTCGTTATGCTCCGTTATGGAAATTGTGCTAGTTTGATTTTCAAAACTTTCTCTTAAACTAGATTGATCCTTATCTCACACGCCGTCGATATTGTCTGGTTTTCAATAGATGTACTTCATTTCTGTTTTCTTCGGATTCTGGTGTTTGTCACTGTTTCACTTTAGGGCTTTATTTATTGATTTTTTCATTGAGAACCTATTTTTTCATCCTTCTTGTGGGCATCTTCTACATGATCTAAAAAAATACTTGCAAAAAAAGTCTTTATCATTGTTTCTACCTTAAAACTAACAGCAGTATTGCTGATGTCTCGGCAAAAGTTTACAAATAAATGTTAAAACATGTTTCATGTTATACTACTATTTAAAGAAAGTTTCTTGGAACTTCACCTATTATATGAAAAACAAATTATTGTAAAGCACGAACATCTTAAAAATTCTTGGAGTTACTTTGATAAAATTTTAAGCTACAATTGACGTTTGTTCTTCAAACTTTGCTATCTTAAGATATTATTACTATTAAGATTTATATAATGAATTATGAAAAATATTGTATCTATACAAAGCACTAGCAGCAAAGGCCTTAGGCTTACCTCTTAAGATAAATTAGAAATATTCTTGAATTCGCATCAATTGATTTATCTCCCTATAATGCTTGTGACCGCAGATCGCTTGAGTCTGTCAAACATTACATTATACTATTCCTTTTTTTTTGAATACAATCGTACGTATTCAGAATATTTTGATCATATGAAATTTTTAAACAACCTGGCTTATTCTATCGCCGAATCTTTGTTGATCAATATTTCCGGTTCAATCTACTTGCCAGCTTTCTCAATGTCTCGCTTTCAAAGCCATGACCCGTTAGCGAGTTCTTCCACCATTACATTCCCATTTGGTGTCTTCAACTCCAGTGTCTTCTCTTTCGCTTTTATTCATCAATTCCATTTTTTTGGCTTTGTGAATACTTCGTCATGTGCGCAAGTGGCAACCCCGTACTGAAACATCAGCACTCATAAATCAGAAATTTATCGGTGCTATGCTAGAATTAGATAGCGACAAGCGATCTTTTACCTAGAGCGGGAAATGATCGTGACCAAAAATTGATCTTGGACAAGATACCATTAGAAAATTTATAAATGAAGAGTAAATATATCCAAATAAAA
Organism: Oxycera nigricornis; assembly: GCA_963942545.1. NCBI lineage: Eukaryota > Metazoa > Arthropoda > Insecta > Diptera > Stratiomyidae > Oxycera > Oxycera nigricornis. The sequence continues at coordinate 83,691,335 of OZ012661.1, forward strand.
TGAATTTTCTTTATGAAAAACGCATGTGCATCCTGCACATGAATATGTAGATTTAAGTATCACTGTTGTTTTATGACTGGCAGTTGAATTGAAAAGATGCGAGGCTGCTGTTTTCAAGCAATTAAAAACCATCAACAATAATTGTGGCAACAAAATGAATTACGTTCGCAATGCTGCATAACGATCAGCTAAATATATCCTGGTTAGGAAATTCGTTATGTGAACTTGGAATTCGATTACGTCCATTTGAAATTTCAAAGAATACCTTCATAATGACATTCCAATAATAGTGACATCATGCTTTCATGTGGTGCACATCACTCTTGAGCATCCTAAAACACATATTTCACTTATCGATTTTTCTATTCTTAGACCAATCGCCACGTATTTTTACAGTCTCTTTTTATCTCTTGAAATCTTGAATATGATGGTGTTAAACTGCGGCACATGTCTTTTTTGAATACATTTTCATTTTTTTCAATCGCATGAAAAGCGTCTATCACTATTTGCGGAGGATTCGTTCAAAATCTTTTTCCTCACTCCCTAGTCTTCTGCGATGTCCCAGATTGTTACAACTCCTAACCACAGCGCATTCATCGTCAACTGTAGACATTTTCGAGCGGATGATGTCTTGACTCAAATTTTGCGTGCTTCTAGAATTTTAATCACAATGAAACCCCTGTTATCGAGGTTTCCCGAAATTTCCACGTATGTATGAAACATCAAAAAGCTTCAACGTGAACTTGACTGTGGTGCCAGTTTGTTCGTTGGAAAACTTTGCTTTGGAACAAACTGTAATATTCCTCATATTGGATTGGGTTTGTCAATTGTAAAACGTTAATGACTTTGAAATAAAAAAAAATGAAGACTTGGTATTTCATTACTTTCCAAACAAGTCCTTGCAGAGCAAAAATGGAGTAACCACATGAAAAGTCAACTACAGTTTCGTAGTTGCAGAAAAAGACTCACGGCAATCATGTAGGTAACCCTTGGTAGAAAAGCGAAAACAATCATCAGAATATATGGCAAGAACGAGTGGGAGACTTTCAATCGGAAAGATGAGCTCGCTGGTGTCGATTTTAAGGCACTCGTGGGAAGGCGAAAATGTAAAATCAATACGTTCGACTCGTCAGGACTTTAATGTCTGCGGAAGGAAAGCAGAATAAATCCTCGCCTAACACACATGGGAACATGAGTGTGAGGCCGACCACGCATTGTTATGCCATCGAAGAGACTTGAACATCAGTTGTATTCTTTCAGATCGTTGCGAATGTTAAATCGGGACTCCGATTTTCACCAGGTCATATTTTTACCATCTACTGCTTTTGCTAAAACCAATGTCAACCTGTTGTAAACTTGAAGTGAAGGAGAAGAAATTGAAAAAATGTTTCAACTGTAAGTTTTAACAAGCGGAAAAACGAACGAACGAATGAGTGATAGCTGCTGCGGTGACAAAGGTGAAAGAGCAACAAAATACGTAACCACACAAGAAAACATAGACATATATGAAGAAAAGAAAATCTGCTCCCGTGCTAGCAGCTAAGACGGTTTAAGTCACTTGGCTGCAAGGTGAACGCAATGAAGCACAAAAAGGCATTGAAAACTTTTACAAAACCTCATATTAATGGAAGGATTAGATACTGCTTCTTCTGCTTGGCTTAAGCGGTATAAAAGGTTTCGCTATTAGGAAGTACTTGAGTGGATTAGGTTGGCAAACAGGGAGAAATGGCTTTTAAGGGCTTTGTGCTGCGTATTTACACTGGGTCAGTATTAAACTGTGGGTTCGAAAATGGTTGCTTAATTACGAGGCCTTAGGAATGGATTGTAGAAACGAGTATTGCAAACCGACATGAATCCTTTTGAAGTGATATGCGACCAAGGGAAGTGTTTTTGGTTTCATTACTGTATATTCGTTTTGTTCGTATTCACGCTTGTTTAAAACTTTGTTTACGATTTCATTTAGTGAATTATGAGAAAACAATTCTCGATACTCAAGATATACAAGGAAGTGTGTACTGTTTCTCCTAAAATATGGCAATATTTAACTAAATATCCGGTTAATAAATTCATTTTTTATCCATGATCTGTTCAAAATCTCAATTAAAAATTAAACCTTAAACGTTAGCCAAAATTAGAAGTGGAAATAATGTTTCTTAATTATAACAAAAATTTGAAAGTTAAAATATATAGAAGGAGACAAAAGTCATCCGCATACAAACAATAAAGGTGTTGTGTTCATTAGTTTTACACTCGCAAGTGAAGTTCAAACTCAAAAACAAAATTAAGCTTTGGTAACACTTCAAGTTTCCGCCTTTTGACGACTTTGTCCTGTAACTGCCGGCGATGGCAAATTATAAAACAAAATTATGATTCACACAAAAGGGTAGATGAGTTTTAAATTAAATAAAACAAAGTCACAAACCAGGCATGAATGCCTAATGAATGAATGAAAAATATATGAAAAATTGTAGAATATGAGCTATAGAGTTTTTGCATGATTGCGCTATTTTATAGAATGGGACGAGATGTTTCTATGAGCTTTTTGTTTTTCAAAACGGAGATTTTATGGCAATTTTTTTTCATTTTTTATTTACCCATTTAGAATAAATTGTGCCATATGATCTGCAAGGAATTATACTCAATGTGTTTGCAAACTACCTTCGCCCTATAATATTTTTATTTCTTGGCAAAATGGGGTGTTAACTATGTAGTAGATGAAAAAAAATTCGAGTGGATTAAGTATGATAATTTTTTCTTACTTTTAGGTATTAGTTATTCAGTGAGTTGACTGTACTCGTTTGAGGACGACGAAATCTTCTTATGTTTCATAATCTGCCATGCTATAACTGCCATCAAAGAAACAGCTTCCATTCAAATGAGGTTTACAGAGTTTTCAAGTCACGGCTATATCACATGTTGCTACCAACATACTCCAAAAACTGATAATGCTGCCCTCTTTACGCAATAAGGCGCAAATTCTATCTAGGATAGGTGATTTTTAACTTCCCAGTACAGTGAAGCCCATATATATGCAACCCTATTAAAAGCAATACCCTTTTAAATAACACATACTGTCGTATCCCGAACCAGTACCATATACAATACATAAAATTTCAACCGTATAAATGCAACCCTCTTAAGTGCAATGCCCGCCTAATTTCAACGGAAATCCGAACAAGTATTGGCCATCTTTATCTGTTTTGACCGCTTAATTGCAATCATATAAAACACATGGTAAACACGTATGCATTCGATTTCAGGCCCACAGAAATGCTTGGCCCTTTTAAGCAGAATTCGCATGCGTTGATTTGGTTAGCTCACATCGATTGGCACGGCACGTTCTGGTATCCATTGTATTGTTCAACGTTTGAGTTTTTAATAAAAAGTGTAAAAGTGTGATTTTAATAAAAGTGGAAAGTAGTAGGAGATTCATCGAATTTTTCATATAGGTAAATATATATTCTTTCAGTTTGAACCTGAGGCATTCCTGCCCCTCCCAAATTAATTTAATGTCTCCCAAAGTCTGTTGTCTGTTATTCACCTCATCCCTGGAAGCTCTTAGTTTCGAATTGGCTGGGATTGAAATTAATAAGGTAAACATTAGTCTTTGGCTTAGCGACAGCTTTTTATATTTTACATGGTTGTTTAAGGTACATTATGGCTCCGACAAAGAGGCTTTCAAAATTAACAATTAAAAAAAGGGGAAATTTTAGAGAAGTTATAGGCTGGAATGAATCGAAAGGAATTGTGTAGTATGTATGGGTGTGATAACTCTACACTTGGCAGGATAATTAAAAACCAGGAGGAATACAGGGAAGTGAGCATGCAAACTGGAAACGTGAATCGAATGCGATTAAGGAAAGGCATGCATGAGCCCGTGAATGAAGCCGTATCCGAATGGTTTCGACAAATGCGATTGAAAAATGCGATAGTTTCCGGTCCTATGATAATGGAACAAGCAACGCGCAAATAATGCAAAACGATGATTTCCGACCAAGCAATGGTTGGCTTGATAGATGGAAGAAGAAAAAGAATATTTCTTTTCATAAAATTCAGATTTTTCGGAGAAAAAGCTTCAGCTGATGAATTTTCTGCAAATGAGTGGATAAAAACTGAGATGCCACAGCTTTTCAAAGAATTCGAGCCAAAAAAACGTGTTTAATGAGGACGAAACAGGCCTATTTTATAAAGCCCTTCCCAGAGGAAAATTGGCTTCAAGCAGTGATAATGTTACAGGTGTTAAAACCCATAAAGAAAGATTGACAGTCAGTAATAATTCGAATTTCAAATATTTGAAGCTAAGATTCTTACCAGCGAATACTACTTCAATCATCCAGCCTTTAGATCAAGTGATTATTCGCTGCTTTTAAGCCTATTATAGGCAAAATATCATTCGGCGACAGTTATTATCGATGGAATGTTGAAAAACGATTCAAGACTTCGTAAAATCGTTTAATATTTTGGAAGCGATGAACTTAATCAGAAGATCATGGTGCCTTGTCACACCAGTTACAATAAATAACTGCTTTCGAAAAGCGGGGTTCCTGACAGATAAAGAAAATGAAGGTTCAAATGAAGAAGAATTTATTAAATTAGCCATATCCGAAAACGAATTTAAAAACTTTGTCGATTGCGATTTGAATTTGGATACTTGTGGCGAAACTATCGACTTAGAGATAGTTGAAAGAGCTATGGGAAACACTTTTTCTACAATAGAGGAAGTACCCGAAGAAGCTGACGATGACATTGATAACATGTATTCCCAATCAACGAGCCGCAAGTAGGTATTTGAATCCCTTCAAACTTTGATGTCGTTTGTTGGATCCCAATCACTAAATTGTGACAGAGAATTTTCGATAGTTCACAAATCATTTTGTTCATAATAAAACCCAAAAAAAATCGTGATTTTTATAAAAATACAAAATTTGGAATGTAATTTTTTCCAACGATTGAATTATTTGTTGGCTTTTGTTTCATTATATCATCATCAATTATGCTAATTACATTGGAATCTGTATTTTGTTATTGCGTATTAAATTCAATATACCATGTGTGTACCTATAATAGTTTGTACATATTAAATTTTCTTTATTAATAAATACTCTATAAAATTATTGAAACACAGGGTTTTATTGACTCACAAATTTTTTTAATTTTTATTTCAACGCGTTTTGATCCTTAGATCATCTTAAGGTTTAATACAAATTTTCAAATATTTCCTGTTTTTATTCCTAAATAGTTAATGGTTGAAGGAGTGGTGAATGGAAAGGAAGGGTGATTTCATTCAGCAGGTTTTCCTTATTCTTTGTGGCCCACCTAATCTCAAGGCATTACAAGTAGTCCAACTTTTTCCCCTTGCTTATTTTATGGAGAATATTCAAATTGCTAATGCTAAACTTATGCTTTGTATCTAAAATGTGGTGGGCTATTCAAGTATTTGGATTTACCTCCCTGGTTCTTGATGTGTTCATTGTACCTAGTTTTAAAGCTCCTACCTGTTTGCCCTATATAAGCTGCATTGCAATTATCACAGGATGAACGGTACACTCCTGAATTAGAAAGGGGATCGTTTTTACTTTTGTTGTTGAAAAGTATTTTTTTTAATTAATTCCAGTCGAATAAATGAAGGATATATCAGAGTTGTATTTTAAATATTTGGACAATTTATTATTGATGGGGCCTACGTAATTTATCTCTCTCCATGATTTATTACTATCAAATTAAGGAATTAATAGTTTAAAATAAATGACAGTAACGTTAAAGGTGGTAAGGCATTACATACTAAAAACACCGCTTAAAAACAACCGAGTTGCAATTAAACAGACCCCGCTTAAATGAAAAACCAGCATAATTGCAATGTGAGCCCTGTCAAAACGCTGTTGCAATTAAACGGGTTTCACTGTGTATGGGAAGTTCTTGTAATCGCCTCGAAAATCGAAATTGAAATTTTCAACATTTCTTCACGTTTTGAGGTCAATTGAGTATATATAAAGTGTTTTTAGAAACGGAGATGTGTGTGTACGTACGTCTGTACGTACGTCTGTACGTTCTTGGACACTTTTTTCTACGAGTATAACTCACGTAAAGTAAGTTATATCGACTTCGTTGACGTGTCAATCGAAACGTCTTTGCAATTTTAAGAGCTGATTAGTTTTTGGGAAACTTCGGTCATGGGAGTTTGCTGTTTTGCCCGTTTGAAGGTCATTTCTGTCATGCGTTATATTTCGCGAACCCAATGTACGATTTCCTTGAACAAGTAATTAATCGACGCGTATTGATATTTATGTGATTTTGTCAAGTTTTTAAAAAAATTCTTAGATCCGTTTTTTAATTTTTTAAAAATAAAGTTCAAAAAATTAGTTTTTTTCATCAACAATAAACTTTTAACCTGATTTGCATAATATAGTAATCAATGTTTATAAAATTTATATACTTCAAACAGTGTTTGTAAAAACGCCATCAAAATTTTCTCTAATGATCACAAAAAAAATCACATAAAAAATAAAAAATCATTAAAAGTCATCATGATCTTCAAGGTCACGAACCAGATATAATATTTGTATCATTATGGTGTCAGTTGACGTTTATTAACATCTTTGTGAAGTTTTTAACATTATAAAAGCCGTTTTTTTAATTTAGTAGAAGAAAATGCGAAAAATTATGCTTTTTTTTCATTAAAAAAATATTTTTTAACCTGATTTGCACAGCACAGTGATACGAGTTTATAAAATTTAGACATTCTTATCAGTTTGAAGAGAAACCAGCAAAATTTTCCTCCATGATTACGAAAAAACTAAATTAAAAATAAAAAATCATTCAAAGTTACCATGTAAAGAGGGTTCATACGAATGATATTACTTTATATCTTTTATTCTAAAAAAATTGTTGTGAATTCAATCAAAGTTCTAAAATATTTGCATAATTTTAGCAGATTTTTAATAGTTTTTCTAGTCTTTTAATTAAAAAAACTGCTTAAATTTTGAAAACCAACAAAATTTCAATCAAATTTGCATTTGCGGTAATCAACGCTTTGAATAGTAAAATGTTTTGTAGTACTTTTACTTTGCAAGATCATATGCTTTGAAAAGCTTTCATCGAATAAAAAATTGTAGTTTGTAGTAAACTCATTTTTTAGTAATCGTAAGATTTCAATAACCATCATCATGTGTAATACATTTTACTTTTTACATGCAATTGAACCTATTTTCGACTGCATATACAAAATGTTTCAAGACCAAAAAAGCCTTCAACGATTGACCCGCGTGAATATTCAATCTGTCCTCATCGACCAAAAACCTTACGTGATCAATAGACCCTCCCGTAGACGATATGATTCATATTAACTCATTCCTGTTACTGGTATGAATACCTCTCATTGTTATTACTTATAGTAGTAGTATTTTCAAAATTATTATTGTGTTTAATGTTGTTGATGTTTATGTAGATATTTCTGGGAAGTTGACCCTGTGGACATCAAGGGTCGCACCTCGCGGCTTGTTTGACAGCTTACTGGTCAAACCGATCCTTATCTAAGACCTCTATTGTTTTTTGTTCCGTGGTACCCCAATGAAACGTTATTTCTGGCCAAGAAATTACGAAGCAGATGGTATTTCAGTAGATAGAAAACATTGAACCATATGACAGGAATCCTTACCTGCAATTTGAGTATGAAACCATAACCACTAGAGTACCGAACCCAGAGGAAGCTATCCTCCAAGACCACGCTCCCAAGGGAGCAGCTTTTATTTCTTGTTGTAAAACTCTACTAATTAAAAAATCAACAATACAAACTGAATTTCCTAAAACTATAGTTGTTTTTTTCATTTGTAAATGTGGTTTACAAAAAAAAGCATCAGTACTCTTAGCTTACTAAAAATACTATGATTTTCATCAAAATGAATTTACAAATATATTTTTTCATAAAGCCTTTTAACGCTTTAAAAGCAATTTTAAATCTCACGATCTCGGCACTTTCATCAAATAGAACTAAATTCAGGAGATTTGACAGTAAATATGACTGACCAAAAATAAGTTCATAATAACAAAGCAAAGAAATTCAAAATTATCACTTGTTTAAAAATATTCGATTAAGAGAAATACTGGACTTTGGACGATTTATTGCAGGTTTTGATTTACATATGAAGCTTCAAAAATTGCAATGACACCTCAATACACTATCACTACATGGTATATTCTTTATTGAGCGAATCTCACGATTGAATAGCTAGATAGATAGATGAAAACTTTATTATTGTCGAGATCCAATTTTGTGTTGGTACTGAAGCTCATGCTTACAGAAAGATACAGAATACAGTCTTTACCAGACGTGAAATTCTTCTCAGTTAGACTTTGCAGATGAGTGTTTACTTGAGTATAAAGTTTGTGAAATTTACAAGGAAAAACGTAAAAAAGCTAGGTTGCGACTGCTTGCAGCTAAGAACTTGCCTAGCTTAAAGCCACCTTTGGATAAGCTTAACCATCTAGATATTTATAAAATATTGAAAGTCATGAGCTAGTAGGCATAAATAGAGGATTGTTGATCATAGCTGTTCTGCCAAGAAATGCATGACATAACTTCCTTGCGACGTTTTTTTATAATCAAGACGTGATCCAACTGATGCAGCTGTATTGTCAAGAAGGGTTTTTCAAGGAAAATCTTACAGCATTTGGAAAATTTGAAACCTACTTTAATGGTGACTGGCACATTGTCACCAAGCGAGTGCTCTGTATTAAATACTTGATTAAAATGCTTGAACGATGTGGAATGGTTGAATTTTCATTAATGAGCGAATTAAGGTTCTTGCGCATTTGAATTTTGTAGAAAATTTTTCAGTGTGATTTTTAAATGTAGTAGACTAACAGAGAAAATAAATATGGTTTAAATATGATTCACTGTGTTTTGTTTATACACGGCACTTTTACAAGTTTAAAATAAAACTGTTTTATTTTAAACTTGTAAATATGGTTTATTTCAGTTCTATCTACCAAAAACTATTCAATAGGCTTCTATTAAAGACGCAACATGTGAAAAAATGGAGTTTGGTCACTGCTTTAATTATTTTTAGACTATCCAATGTATTGATGCAATAATTTTCAATTCGGAAAAAATTTACTGGCCTATAAACAATTCATTTGGGCTGAAAGTCGCGGCTTCAAAACATTTAAACATTTAAAATTAATAAACGTACGTAAATTTTCGGACATGCAACGTTTTGAATGTAAATTGCTCATTTATGTTTAGTGTCTGGGAAAAAAAGCAAGCAAAATGTTATGTACATTTTTGTTTAGTTACCAATGTATACTCAATATTTAATCACTTCACCAGTGAAAAAATACATTTAGTCATCATAACGCGAATCTACCATTAAATCTTCAAAAGTCTTTTTGAAAGATTAACAAATTCATGTGTTTTCCTGGTGAATGATTTAGATTCTATCAATGCCGCTCAGTCAGCAAGCAAAACTCACCAACATATACAACATTCGCCTTTTTCAGGACTAAAACTCGAATAGAAATCTGATTTTACAAGTATTTGTAAATTATTAATTTCACTCCATTCTTTATTCAAATTTCATTTTAGTACACACTGACGAGCAACTGGTTAGGTACACCCAAATATTTTGAGTTTCCTAGAAGTCGGGGAGGTATAGCCGAAAAAACCGATAATGGTTTTATTGGCTATGGAAATCTCAATGATAAAATGCAATTTCTCGAATAATCGTATATACCAGCATTAACCTGGATGCATTTATCTAAGATTGTGCATATAAAAACAGAGCAACTGAGGTACATTGCTGAAAAACGTAAAATTTCATGGAATTTTGCACAGTAAGCTAAGCAAATTAAACACAAGTGTATTGCGACAATTTGTTTTATTAATCAATAATGGGTAGCTTTACCATTATTCCTAATGACTTCAAATAATCTATTTTTTATAGATTCATACAAATTTTTATACATACGTGGAGGAATATTAACCCAAGCTTATTCTATTGCTTCTTCAAGCATTGCAACGTTTTGTTCAAAAATGTTGCAGTTGTTTGAACATAGTGACAACCAGTGACGAGAGCTGGATTTTTGAGTACGATCCATAAACCACACGGCCGAACGCCGATTGGCATACAACATATTCTCCCCGCCCCAAAAAGCTCGCATTAGGTAGTCTCGAACAAAAGCAATACACATTGTCTTTTTTAACATTCGCGGTATTGTTCATCATGAATTCGAAATTTTCAAAAGGTAAAAAAGGGTCTTGCGGGTTCATCAGTGCCATCAACGGCACCTGAAGGCTTCACTACGGAAACGCGCCAAGTCGTACCGACTTCTTCGTCTGATAATACCTAAAGCCTAGTACACAGTTCGATTCGGAGCAGAAAATTCTGCATATCTCCAAATTTGGTAAATAATTTGCTGCTGGAAATTTGACAATGGAGACTAGTGGAAATTATTCATGAAAATCTTATCTTTTCGCAAATGCCGGCTGCTGCTGATCTTGGCAACAATTTCAATGACAGTTATAATGACAGCTATTGCCAAACGTCAGCTTTTTGCATCAAAAGAAATGTCGAAACAATTAAAATTCAAGTCTGAAAAGTGTGGAGAGTACTTGGTGCTGCGGTGCTGCCATCTACCGAGTTCATCGATTCTGTGCAGAAAACTTTGTACTGCTTCTGCAGAATTGAATCTGAAAATCTGTGCGGAATTTCTGCAACTGCAGAATTTTCATACAAATTTCTGCGCAGAACCGAACTTTGTAATAGGCTTAACCAAGATAACTCAGCTTCTATATAGTCCCGATTGGGCATCACCAGATTTTTTTCTATTTTCCTATCTCAAAGGAGCTCTGAAAGGTGGTCACTCCATAGATAATATCAAAGTTATACTCTGAACGACAACCGGAAGCAGATTTTCTTTGTTTCACTGTTTCATGGTCCACTTTCTTCCTTGCATACGAATCTTCAAGTACTTTCTTCGCTTTTGTTACTTCCCGCATGACGAGGTTTGAAATTTCGGTGTGTACTTTTTCTGTTTTGTGGATTTTGTCCATGTTGCTTCTTTTTAGAGCACCAAAACATATCTTCCCTGTTTCTATACCTAAATGATTTAGAAATGCCCATCGGGTTATGTTTTTGTCGTTGAAAGTAGAAAAAGCGTCAAAATTGCTAAACTCCAACGTTTTCCTCGTGACAAAAATGGTTTTTCGAATGCCAAATCCACTTCTTTAAAATTTTCGTTTGTATTTTGCGTTCGATCACGGACACTATTTTGTAATAAGTCAGGAAAGGCCTACCAGTAGAGTTATATATAGTATATATATATATATATATATATATATATATATATATATATATATAAATATATAAATAAATATATAAACAAAACAGGAGTCGAAATAATAGAGTCAAAAAAATTCCCCGTTTTAATAAACAAATAATATAGGAAAACCCACTTCCATCTTTTTATTGGGATAACAGAAGGAAGATTTACAAAATGAAGTGAGGAAAATTGGTTCAAAACGCCAATACGAGCGGAAACTTTGTATCACCATGTTTTTGCCGTTCCTGAAAACCCCTTTCCCCCACCCCAAATTTCTCGCAATCGGATTTATCCAGCAAAACAGTTCACTGCCAATTTTTGAATATATTTAACACTTCCTGAAAAAAAAATTGTTACAGTATTAAAATCACCAATTTTAAGGAAGTTCTCCGTGCCTAAAATGCCAAAACAACATTTTTAAAGACACTGTAAAAATTTTATGTTATTTCGCCAAGCGGTTTCAGAGAAAACAGCATAAACATAGGGAGCGATTCTCCATAAAAATAAGGTTTAGAGGAGTTTGGTGTCCACTAGAATGCTGATAACATCAGTCCCAGTAAAAGTATTTAATTAAGTAAATGAATTTATTAACAGACTAGTTGTTGCACCAATGTTTGTGTGTGAAACTATCAAACATAAATTTGAATTTAAGAAATATATTTGTTCAAAGGCTGCTATGATCGTGAACAAAACTATTTCATACATGCATGTTATAGATTTCCGATTCACAAAGCTCAGTTATCGATTATTTTCAATAAAATCAATTTTAAACTCAATTTGAATTTTTTAAGAAAATACCTTTTATTGTGACCCCGACACTGTTAATTAATATTTTGCAGCCAGCTAAATTTGTTTTCAATCTTTTTCAAATGCATACAACTCTTTGTCAAATGTTATTTAAATTTCTACAATTTTCTGCAGACGAGCTATCCTGGGCAACTACGATGTGTCGAGCACAGCATCCTGGACGCAAGCATTCCGGAACGACTACTGGGGAACACCACTGGCGGACTCAGGATCGCACGGCTCCTATCGACCGCTTTGCATCCTAACTTTTAAAGTTAACTACATTTTTGGCGGATACACACCATGGGGCTACCATTTAATTAACAATCTTTTGCATTGTCTTGCAACTGGACTGGTGGTAAAGCTGGCCCGGCACCTGTTGTCCTCTGTTTGGGGTATCCTGGCCACAGGCGCTCTGTTCGCAGCACATCCCATCCACACGGAAGCCGTGGCGGGCATTGTGGGACGAGCTGATCTAGCCGCTTGCATTTTCTATCTGCTGACGTATCTAACGTTCATTAAGCATATTGCATGGAGAGAAAGGAACGACAGTAGACAATGGCTGGGCCTAAGCCTGAGCATCGCACTATCGCTGTGTGCTGTCCTTTTTAAGGAGACTGCGGTTACAGCGCTCGTTGTTTGTGCCATATTTGATATAGTAAGAGGATTATGCGGCTTCTCTGATAAGGTTTGTATCGGATACCCATAGAAGGCTTTTGTGCGATTCGGTTAATTAGTGTTACCAGGGGACATGTGACTGCCTAGAAAGTAAGGCGATTTTCGGTCGAAATAAACTGTATCGAAAACATAAGCTGATATTTAGATGACCACAGCAGGCTAATTAAATTGCGGGCAACGCGGAGAAATGTGCATCATTAAGACAACGCTTTGTAGAGATTTGATTTGGATTGTTCAGTGAGAAGTACGTATACTCTTACTACGAAGCACACATATTCTCCTGGCAACACCGATTATCAGTTATTCTTAAGACTTTCGCCAACAACTGGCCACTGGACGAAAACTTTTAATCCTCCTTATTGGTTCCAAGAGTGGTTTCAATATTAAGCTGCTTTCCTTTATTCTTGTCTATTTGCAGAATCGATATCGGACGCTGGGCATTATTGGAGCGGCTCTTATAACCATTGTTTACGCTCGCTTATCGGTACCTGGACCTATGAAGACCTTCTCGATAGCTGATAATCCTGTGGCCAAATCGAACTCGATGTGGACACGGTTTCTTACGTTTCTCTATTTACCTGCCTTTAACTTTAAGCTTCTTGTGTATCCTTCCGTGCTGAGCTTTGATTGGGGGATGGATGCTATTCCTCGGATTACCTCCATTTATGATTCAAGGAATTTTTATACGCTAGTTTTCTACTTTGGCCTCTCATGGACTTTGTGGAGATGTGTGAAAGTGTTGTTATATGATCAGGAGGAATTCCCAAGAGCGGCGCAGCAGAGAAAATCTCGCACTAAGAGGAAATTATTTATGGAGAACGAAAACGCGTCACAACCATACACAGTTGCAACGACATGTAAAATGCTGCCAGGACTTGGAAGTATGATATCTTCAGCTCCAGCCATAATGAATCCGCATTCCACACCAACAATCAAGGGTGACTGCCTCTGCAGAATATGTAAACATGAAATGACAATAAGACATACGAGCACATGTCGAGCGATTAACAACAACAATGTGCCGCGCTCAATTACGGAATGTGGGTGTCACCTTGAGAGTTGGCGGTGGTCCCGTTCGAATTCTCCCGAATTCATTCGCCACCCCGCACAAGTCAAGTTTTCAACATTCCTGCCTAGGGTATGTGTATCCATGTCGAAACTTCATCGATTTGTGGACGACCTGAACGTTGAAGCCAGCGGGAGATCCGAAGCAAGCCCTTGTAATTATAATGTAAATAAAATAGACACGGGTTCAAGCAATCCTCCAAGTAATCTTCCAAGAGGGGCGACAAATAGCGTTGTCCTGATAATGTCAATAGCTTTCCTTACGCTTCCATTTCTACCAGCAACGAACTTATTTTTCCATGTTGGTTTTGTCGTGGCCGAGCGCCTTCTTTACCTGCCCAGCGTGGGATATTGCCTGTTGGTAGGATTCGGGGTGGCGAAAATGATGGAGCCACTCAGGTGTCGCAGGAAGCGGCTAGTTGCTGTGTTATGTATGAGCCTAATATTAAGTATGTTAAGTGCAAAGACGGTGAAAAGGAACTATGACTGGCGGGACGAGGAGAGCCTGTTCAGAAGTGCAATCAATGTAAATCCCCCAAAAGGTATGTAAAGTAAGCTATAATTATTCATTTCATAAATTTTCTTCCTTTTCAATCGCACAATTAAATATCACTTGATTTTCCTTTCGTTACTGCATAGAGGATATATTAGCAAGGAAGCATTCTCGATAATTTGTGTGTTTAGAAATATGGCTCTTATATTGTAAATGTCAGTTATTATATTTGTTTCATTCTTTGCTGTGGAGAATAGATTATTAGCTGGATTATAGCTTCCAATTGATAGGCTGAATAAGTTAAATTATCATTGATGAAAGGAAAATATAGATTTATTTACTCACTTCTATTCAAATAAATATCGGTAGCCAAGGGAAAACAATCTAGAATCTGAACAATGCACTTCAGAACTGAGGCATGGACAGTTACAGCAACAAATTAAATTAATGTTTACTTGCATACAAGCTCAATTTTCATTAACGTTCATAAATTTTCGACGAAAAATTAGAGTTTCGGAAGTTAAAGCCATATTATGAGTAAGGGTTTCCATTTTTCACTATAACGATCTTCTAGCTCAGCTGAAACATTAAATGCGGTAGTTTTTTTGAAAAAAAAAACAATATTGGAAACAGTTGCAGTTGAATTCGAATTTTTTCACGTAAATTTCACGAAATTGGAATCGAAATTGCTCAATGAAATATCGATTTTGAACGGTCTCCGCAGAATAAATCTGAAATGACTGAACTAGAATACATATCTAAAATTGGAAATTTCGTATCTAATGTGTTACAAGAAATATTTGTTTTTGTTTAAAACATTTATGTTTCTTGTAAAAAGGATTGAGCGAAAACTAGAAGCTCGTTGAAGAAAACTCATTCAAAAATCGTTGCAAAAACGTCAAATGTGAAATGGAGCTATGTCTTGGAATAAAGGCAAAGGTGATGAATTTGTTTCAAAACATTTCTGCTGTTCAAAAAAAACGGTAACAAATATCAACACAAAATTCATATTCCAGCTTTGCAAATGAATATACATTTTTAAAACTCAGACTTAAGAGACTTTAACAATATTCTATAACTTTACGTTGGTAAAAGGCGCTGCAAAGAACCCTCATCCGAAGCAAACATCACATGTAGCCGCCAGAAATTTTAGCTATATAAGCTGAGAACTAGGTTGACTACGAAAAACTTGATTTTGTAATAAAATTTATATATTTTTTCGATAACACTGGAAAACAGCATGTCTGTTGCATGAGATTTTTTACATGAATCAGAATATTTTTTCCACGCTGATTTCAAAAATATATGCCGTTTTTATGTAGCAGCTCTAGTTTTGGAGCTACGAAGTGACAGGGTTTTTCATTAAAAATGCACATAGTTTAAGGGGGAAGTACCTTTAGAGGCCGAAAAAAAGGTCTTTTGGCAACTGAATTGTCTGGAAATGAAGACAGTTCTTATTAAATCAGTATAATATTTGTTTTAGGCGATGTTTGAGGTTGAAAAAAAAACATATTCTACAAAAGTGAAAGTTGAAAATTAACAAATTTTTCAAGGATCTTGAAAGCCATGTCGTCGCTGGCGTCGTAAATTGCGTAAGCGATGCTTGCTGCAATTTTCATCTGAAATCAACAAACCAAACATTTTCTTACTCGAGAGGGTTTTTTTTAGTAGATAAGCTAAAATATTTGTGAAATTCGAAAATAAGCCCTTCAAAACAGGCTCAACAAAAACAAATTACGATTTTGACGAAAAATTTCGTTGTACTCTCAGCCAAAAATAGTCCCAAAATAATTTGTTTTTTTAATCTTTAGTCTATATAGAACAGTATTTTATGCTCTTTAAAATGAATGCTAAATGATGAAAGTCGAATCACTAGTTTTTTTATTATCACTTACGCAATGTTAAAAAACAGTTAAAGTTTGTAGTCAAGAGAAAAGAACTCGGCGCCAGGCACTTCCGGGATGCATATCTTCCACAATTTTGTGCTAATTCAAAATTCATTTTGAAACTTTGACATGATATTTTCAGGCGATATATCTATCATTAAAACAATTTTTAAAAAAATCGATTTTAAAAAGTGTCTAAAGGTACTTCCCCCCCTAAGTTTAAAAAATTTACTAAATATATTTATTCTGAATAAAATTTCCTTTTTTTGGGATTTTGTAGAGTGAGATACATTATGAGTACTATTTTGAATGCTCCAACAATAATCAGCCATCATATGTTCATTCCAGTACCCCTGATTCCTCTCCTCCATAGTACGTATATCCTGGTAAAATCGCTCTCCTTGTTCCTCGCTCAGGTCACCGAGATTTTCAGGAAAATAGTCTGGATGGCTGTGAAGGTAGTGAAGCTTAATACTCATGTTGCCTCCAAGCCGCTGGAAGTGTATCAGCAACTGTTCAACGTGCTGAATGTAGCCGTCAGACTTCCTATTGCCCGAAAAATTTCTCACTACCGAAACAAACTCTTCCCATGCACATTTCTCGACAGCTATGATTGATGAAATTTTTATCACCTATCAGCTTCCAGATTTGTTGGTCATCGAAAATACCACTTTTGATTTTCTCACTACTCAATTTTGGAAACACTTTTTCAATGTATTTGAAACATTCGCCATCTTTGTTAAGAGCTTTTACGAACTGTTTTATCAACCCCAGTTTTATATGCAAAGGAGGTAATATAATTCGGTCTCTGGATACTAGTGGAGCATTAATTACATTTTGCGTGCCGGGAATCAAAGCCTCCCTGGAAGGCCAGTCTATTTTTGTCCAGTGCTCAGCGTTAGCTCGGCTGTCCCATAAGCATTGGAAACAGGGATATTTTTTGTAGCCACTTTGTTGGCCCAGGAAAAAATTTACCATTTTTAAATCAACAGATACAACCCAGTTATATTCCTTGTACTTGATTTTTTCGAGAACTAAAGATATTGTAGGATATTCTTCTTTAACCTTTGTAGAATGAGCAATAGGCTAGGAACCAAGTTTGTTACCATTATGTAAAAGTACACATTTCAAACTTCGTTTTGACGAATCAATGAACAACCGCCACTGATTTGGATTATACTCTTTTAATCCCATTGCAGTCATTAGGCCCGGAATATCAGTACAAAACACAAAATTATCTTTTTTAGTAAAGAAAGGAAGTAAATCCTTTTCCCTGTTACGGTAGTACGATATCTTCGTCAAAAAGTCCGACACATTTCAACGAAATTTTTGGAACATATATTCTCCACAAATACCACAAAAACAATCAGGATTATTTAGACACGTCCTTCTTGAGGAAGACATAATGAAATTTACAAAGGAACTAGTTAAGTTACACCGCCATTGATAGAAACTACCGACTACTTATGTAAATTCAGGACGGTACCTGTATCTCACTAACTAGAGCTGCTAAAAAAACATCTGAGGGTAGATTTGAAATCAGCGCACCCAAATAAGTAAACAACAGTAGAAAAACTTCATGCAACAAAAACAGGTTGATTTTGTTTTTCTGTGTTATTATATGTATACTAGCGGCCCGGCGCGTGCTACGCTACGTATAAAGTGAAATAATAATAAAAAATAATTTTAATTAAGTTCATTAATTAAAAAAAAAATATTAATTGCTGCCTATTTTAAAACTTATTCCAAAACATTTGGATGAACAATTTTTTTTGTTTTTCCATTTTGAGCATGAATGAATAAGTTTATTGGGGTACCAACTCTGGAACAGGCAACATAAAGTTGGCCATGAGAAAAACATGACACCACAAACGTTAAGTGTTTGCCCTTGGGCCTTGTTGATGGACATCGCAAATGATAAATGCACAAGATATTGTAATCGTTTGAATTCAAATGGCATATCAGTTGTAATCATAGGAATACGCGGGATGAAACAAACTTCTCCTTTTGATTTATCAGTTAAGATCTTAGCTTTAATCAAATTTGGCAATATCTTTTTCACTGCCAATCTGGTGCCATTACACAGTTTTAGTGGATTAATATTTCGCAATAATATAATCAAAGAACCAACTTTCAGATTCAAGCAATGCGGTGGCATACCAGTCGGTTCCAATGAATTTAAAAATTCAATTGGATATTCAAGTGGATAGTCAATTGATTTATATGTCGTGACTACACCTGGCAGTTTCGCTTGAATTTGAAAATTAATGGCATTGATAATCATGTTCTTCGGTGCTTAAATGGCGCGTTCTCTTAACCAATCATGATTTCTGTAATTCTGAAGAATATTCGGCAAAACACATTCAATCAATTCATCTATTGATTGCGCGATTGTACAAAAATTGTTCGGTATAGCGATCAATCCGTTGGTACTGTCGATTTCTATTTTGTCATCACCAATTTCTAACAATTGTTTGGAAAACTCATGGGCAGCTGGATCATTTTGTAGGTGATCGAGGAATGACAGGCAATGTTTGACGAAAATCCCCTGACAGTAATATAAAAGCACCACCAAAAAGCTGTTGATTACCACGTAAATCTTGCATTGTACGATTAAATGCTTCTAGTGATTTTTTATTCGCCATTGTACACTCATCCCATAAAATAATTGACGTTAATTCAATTTGACACAAAAATCCCCATTAACA